>JAUTDX010007156.1:0-50000 GCA_030844895.1 Ambrosia x helenae | reverse complement strand
CGCAAGGTCCCTGTCTGTCACAATCACTCGCGGCTCCATACATTTGTCCAACATAGACCTTATCCTCTCCAACAGCCAAATGTAGTTATCAATCTTCTCAGAAGAAATAAACGCATGGGCAATCGAAAACGACTGGTTTGTCGACGCCATACCCACTACCTGAACAAACGCCATATTGTACATGTTTGTATTGTAGGTGGCGTCAATCATCAGCACATGCGGGAATGCGCACCACATAGTATGTGAATGTTTGTGAACGAAGAAAATATCCGTGAGAGCCTTCGAGGTTTCATCCGCACGCGTGTAGTAGGTGAATTCTCTCTCTGTCAGAAAGTATTCGAGGTGCTCCATTACACCTTTGGGAATGACTGCCTTTCCAGCATTCATCATCTGAGCCGCATTGTGTATATCTTTCAGGGTAGTCTTTTTCTCCGGGTTCTTTGAAACGATCATTCTCCAAATGCTACGCTTGGGAACATCATTCTCTGTCATCTCCCCGACCAATTGTTTGTCATCCACAGAAAGCCTTCTGGCATATGGGTGACCCTCTAAGTGTTCAAAGGGAGTGTGGTTGTGCGTCGGGTTTTTCACCTTTAACCTCCAAACCCGTGTCCGAGATTCAAACACCCCTGTCAACTCAAACGGGCAGCCAATTTTTTTGCTACCCGTCTTCCTCACCAAAGCCACACTCTTATGCTCCCCCCCAAGAGTGCATTGAAATACAACCTTAACAAAAATAAGTTTATTAGAAAATAAGTTTATTTTTAATTTTTTTAAATAAATAATAATAATAATAATCGTAATAATAATAATAATAAATACAATAATAATAATAAATAGAATAATAATAATAATAATAATAATAAAAATAATAATAACAATCGTAATAATAATAATAATAATAATAATAATAATCGTAATAATAATAATAATAAAACTAATAATAATAATAATCGTAATAATAATAATAATAATAATAATAATAATAATCGTAATAATAATAATAATATTAATAATAATAATAATAATAATCGTGATAATAATAATAATAATAATCGTAATAATAATAATAATAATAATATTAGTAACAATAATAACAATAAATACAATAATAATAATAATAATAATATTAGTAATAACAATAATAATAATAATAATATTAGTAATAATAATAGTAATAATAATAATAATACTAAAAAATAATAATAATAATAGCCCTAATAATATTAGTAATAATAATAATAATAATAATAGTAACAATAATAATAATAATAAATACAATAATAATAATAAATACAATAATAATAATAATAATAAAGTTTATTAATTAAAAATTAACAATACTCGTAGTAAAGGAGAAACGTAATCCTAAAGGTGTGTGACCCGAAAACCACTGGTGCACCCGTAGGGAATTAACCTTGACCAACGAAAAAACACGTGTTTTTAGTAATTAATTTATAAGCTAAGTTTATTGTTGCTTTTTAAATAACAATTTATAAAATACGCATTTGTTAATATCTTGAAAACAATAGTGACTGAAATATATATACCTTCACGAACTGTTCTCCTCTTTTCTTCGATCTTTTTATAACTATAACGTCACCATTTGCCATTCCCGTATCATGTACCCAATCGACCAACTCAACGCGTGTCGAAAATGTCCGGTCAGTCTCGAACCAAAGGTTGATCGGGTTAGGTCCTTCCTCCTGATCTTCTACCCGCTTCTCATCGACAGCGCTGTCTTCATAGTGCGTACAGTCTTGTTCTTCAAATGTGTCATCACCATCGTTAGCGCCGTAAGTATAACCGTAGGCAGGTTGACTAGGCTCATCTTCAAATTCATATGGGTCCTTCCACTGTGTATTCAAGTCCAGTTCTACCGCATTATCACGGTAACGAATGCCAGACTGACCCTGCTCGACATTATATGACGGACCCTGCCCGACATTATATGACGGACCCTGCCCGACATTATACGACAACCCCTCCTCGACATTATATGAATTAGAGTCGTAAGAATCACCGAAAATTAAGTCGTAATACGACATGTTTCTATATATTGTGGACAAAGAATTGAAATCGAACGAGTTTATAATGAAATCGAATGAATTTCCAATGAATTTATAGACAAAATCTGATGGGACCAGGCGCCTCGCTTAGGCCTAAGCGAGGCGCCTGGGTAATTAATTCGAGAGAGTTTCAGGCTTAACGGTTAATTAGGGTTAATCAAACTCTCAGCCGCCTCGCTTAGGCCTAAGCGAGGCGTCTGGAATAATAGGTTTCAGAGGAATCTGCAGCTTTATGTCTAATCAGGCAGTCAGCGCCTCGCTTAGGCCAAAGCGAGGCGCCTGACTGCCTGATTAGACATAAAGCTTCAGATTCCTGAAACCTATTATTCCAGACGCCTCGCTTAGGCCTAAGCGAGGCACCTGGCTTAGGGGTTTAATTAGAAGTTTGGGGGGTTTAATTAGAACGACCCGTTTAAAAACTGTGAGCACCACTTGAAAGGTTTCTACATATGATCACTAAAGGTGTGTAAAACTATGAATATGTACGTATACAAAAAACGCTGCCACATGTGCTTCTTGGAAGTAAAAGCAGGAGCGTAGCAAAGTACAACCTAAGGTGTGCGGTCGCACACCTTGGAAAAAAAAATTTAGTGTATTTTATAGGCGAAAAACCTAATCACACCCCTTGAAAGTTTGGAAAAAGCCTCCAATTGTATCCAAAGCACCCCGATCGCACCCCTTAAAAAACAATTATGGATCCGTCACCGAGTAAAAGCATGTACATATTCAAGCATTAGCTAAATTACATGGGTACGTTCTCTGTATGATTTAGCATTTCAGGTTTAAGACATAAGTTTTGAGTCTGTTGCGTTAGAGTCCATATTATAAATCATGTTGGTCTCATACGAGAATGATCCCTGATATGATTCATAGAAATATAAAAGCATAAAACTGAACTAGCAGCCAACAATGATGGTCATAATCGATCTTATAAACCATGCTTATGTCTCATTACAAATTTCAACTTTTACATACTCAAAATTCAAACCAAAACTCAAAACGATGTCTTGATTTTTCATTCTTCGCGGATCTGTATGGCTATATAGTCTATATAATATGTGTTTTTGTGTTTATTTGTGTGTTTTTACGAGTTTAGAAGGTGCCAAGAGTTGCAGGACATCACTTATGTTGGAAATTGAACAATGTTTGGTCCGAAAGAAAACTTGCATGGGTAGGGCAGTGGTGGGGGTTGCAAAAGATATGAGGAAACTCCATGATGTCAAGAAGATATTGTATTCTGGAGGCTACTCGGAGGTCGCTGTTTCCTACCTTGGAGGTCTGACTGTTCTGGTCACCTTCAGGGATAGGAAGGAAGTTGATGAGTTCATTAACAACCGGTTGCGTTATGGAGCGAATGCTTTGTTTCGGCCAGGATATGGGTGGGTCAGGATATTGATGCGGGGAGAATTGCAATGCTAAAAGTGGTCGACATGCCGGTTTGTTTGCGAGAAAGTGATAGCTTTGATAAGGTGGGAAGTCTTTTTGGATCGGTGGTATGGCCATCGGAATTTTCTTGGCTCTCCATGGATAACTCTGCTGGATTCGTGTACGTCCTCACCAGTAAGCTATCCAGGATTGACGAGGTTATATCGGTGAAATGGAAAGGCAAAGATTACAACGTCTGGGTAGCCGAAGAACATACCTCTTGGGTACCGGAATTCGGGTCTCCAGATGTTACCTCTTGTGATGACGATGTTGAAGAAGGCGAGATTAGAGTTGAGTCGGTTGACGACGGGGAGTCGGATAATAAAGAACGCTCGGAAGATGGAGAACAGAATGATGTTGACGGAGAAGACGATAGGTTGGAGGTTGATTCCGGTAACGTGCATGGGGAAGATAACCCTGCATTAAATGCTCTAAATCCAAATACGGGTGACGATCCAGTTCCTCGTACTGATTCGGTAATGCCGCTGCAAGGTGGGGCCCCACTGAATGAATTTGAAAATGTTACACCGTGTGGGCCAGATGATATGTCTACTCCAAACTTGAATTTGGGCCGGCCCATGAATATTGAAAGTAATTTCCGGAAAAGGCCTAGAGCAGTTTTAACCCCCTCCTCTGCTGATGAAGTTGCAAATAATAACCGGAAAATACCTATGGTGGGCGATTCTTCCATTGGAACTTTGTTCGATTCAAACACCGTAGTATTACCGGATCTTGCAGAACCTAGTGGAGATAATTATGTAGCTGAGCCGGATACTGCTCGATCAATTGATGAGCGAATCACCAGTGCGCAGGTCACAGTAGAGCCGACTGATGGTGTTGATCTCAACCAGATACCCACTGATGTGCAGATGGAAGCAGTGGTTTTAAATGGGGAAATTGATGCTACAATTCAAGTGGGAGGTATGGTTGGTATTAAATTGAGTAATTGTATTGGGTCTATAGCGAATGAAATTGTATCGGAGCTAGGCTCCGAGGGGTTATCATGAATTTCTTGTCGCTTAACGTACGGGGAGCACGAGGTGTTGGGAAAGCGGGGTGGGTTAAGGGGCTGAGGTCTTCGTATAGTATCGATTTTGTTGCAATACAGGAGTCAAAAATGGCAGACCCACAATGTTGGTTCTTATCTCAATTTTGGGGTTCGTCGAGGTTTGAGGCCGCTTTCGTTAACTCAGAGGGCAATGCGGGAGGTTTGATATGCTGGTGGGATCCGTCTAGTTTCCGTATGACTGATCTGATTAAAACGCGACACTGTTTAGTAGTGACCGGTTTATTGACTAATCATAATTTGGTTGTAAACATCGCCAATATTCATGCGCCCAACGATGTGGTCCGTAGAAAGGAATTATGGGTGCAATTGTTAGAGTTCAGGCAAAACCTTCCGGGTCTTTGGGTGATGTTGGGTGATTTCAATGAAGTTCGCACCGTCGAAGAAAGGATCAATTCAGAGTTTTTTCCTCTGAACGCAGCAGCTTTTAACATGTTTATTCGTGATGCCGAGTTGTTCGAGTATAATATGGGGGGTCATCGGTTCACCTATATGTCGGGGGCTGGTGAGAAATCAAGTAAACTAGACCGGATTTTAATTTGCCGTAATTTTTTGGACCATTGGCCGGGGGCAAAGTTGACCGCTCTTGCAAGTTTTCTTTCGGACCACCGACCGCTTATGCTTACTGTTAAAGCGTCTGATTTCGGTCACACACCGTTTAGATTTTTTAACTCTTGGCTTGAGTTACCCGGGTTTGTCGACTATGTTAAATTCATATGTGGTAAATTCGTTTTTAATGGCCCTGCGGATCTGGCTTTGGCAGCAAAACTGAAGTGGCTAAAGGGTAGAATCCGGTTATGGATCGCAGCGGAAAGGGCGAAAGCGGAAATTAGGAGTACAGAATGCAAGAGGACTATTGAGTCGATTGAAAAAATCAGTGAATCTCGGCCACTAACTTCGATTGAAATCGACCTACGCCTTGCTGCTAAAAAAGATCTACTTGAGTTTGAACGCCTCAAGTGTATGGACGCAAAGCAAAATCAAGGACTAGATGGGCCATTGATGGAGATGAGAACTCAATGTATTTCCACAATGTTATGAGGATTAACACGGCTAGTAATCGTATACATGGTGTGAAAATTGGAGATGATTGGGAGACAAATCCGATTGTTATTAAAGAAAGAGCTGTGGAGTTTTTTTCAACAAAGTTCTCAGATAACACCGGGCACCGTCCTGAATTTACTTGCCCGGGTATAAGGAAGATAACTGAGGAGGATATGACTAGTCTTGAAGCGCCATTTTCATTGGATGAGATAAAGTGTGCGATTTGGGAGTGTGATGGGGACAAAGCACCGGGCCCTGACGGGTTTAATTTTAAGTTCATAAAACGCTTCTGGGATGAGTTAAAGCAGGATTTCTTACGGCTTTTCCAGACTTTTTATGAAACGGGGCAGATTACGAGCGGTTGCTTTTCAGCGTTTATTGCACTTATTCCGAAAGGGAAAGACCAATTATCGTTTGCGGATTACCGACCCATTAGCTTGGTGGGAAGTATTAACAAAGTATTATCTAAGGTCCTTGTCTCTCGCTTAAAACCGGTCATGCCAAAGCTCATTTCGGACGAACAAACTGCATTCCTAAGCAACAGGAACATACTTGACGGCCCCATTATCCTTAATGAAACAATCGCATATATGAAGAGGAATAAGTCACAAGGTATGTTCTTCAAAGTCGATATCGAAAAAGCATATGATTCGCTTAATTGGGATTTTCTTGAAGATATATTACGCCAAATGAACTTTTCGAGAAAGTGGAGGGCGTGGATTATGTCGATTGTTAAGAATGCTCGTACTTCGGTTCTAGTGAACGGGTCCCCTACGTACGAGTTTGATTGCCAACGTGGTCTTCGTCAAGGGGATCCTATCTCGCCGTTCTTATTTATTCTTGCAATGGAGGCACTTACTTGTATTATGAATCGGGCAACCTTTTTAGGTGTTTTCCACGGTCTAAGACTAAACGGTAATGGGCCGACCTTATCGCACTTCATTTACGCAGACGACGTTGTATTTTGTGGTGAATGGTCCGCATTTAATGCAAGAAACATTAAGAGACTTCTTAGATGTTTTTTCCTTATTTCTGGGTTGAGGATTAATCTCAAGAAGTGTAGAGTTTATGGGGTGGGTGTTCGGGATGTCGATGTTCAAGACATGGCAAGTATCCTTGGCTGTGATGCGGGGTCGTTGCCCTTCATTCACCTTGGGATTCCTATTGGCGCAAACATGAACCTTGTTCGAAATTGGGGTCCGATTATTGATAAGTTCAAAGATCGGCTTTCTATATGGAAATCCAAGACTTTATCATATGGAGGAAGGATCGCGTTATTAAAATCGGTTCTAAATTCTTTACCGTTATATTATTTTTCATTATTCCGGGCCCCTTTACAAGTGCTTAAAATTTTGGAAAGGATTAGACGGGCGTTTTTTTGGGGCGGAAATAACGATGAGGATAGATTGAGTTGGATTGCGTGGGAAAATGTAATCGCCCCAATGGAATACGGTGGAGCCGGTCTTGGATCTCTACGAGACGCCAACCTTAGTCTTTTAACCAAATGGTGGTGGAGGTTTAAAGTCGACGTTTCGGGCTTGTGGAGAAAGGTTATCTGGGCGATCCACGGGGGTTCTAGATCTTGGAACAAAATTCCAGCAATGATGTCAATTAGTGGTCCGTGGAAACAAATTGCTGCTGTCCCGGGAGTTCTTGAGAGTTTAAATGTCGAGACCCGGCATTGGTTCATGGGGAAAATTGGATGCGGTTCTAGTATTCTGTTTTGGAAGGATTACTGGATTGGAGACGAGCCGTTATCGACTGTTTTCCCCTCTCTTTTTGCGCTGGAAAGAAGACAGAACTGTTATGTTGCTGATCGGGTTTACTCAGGTCCTTTGGGCGTGGGTTTTTGTTGGAACTGGAGGCGTGCAGGGCTGTCCGTTTTGGAGGTTGCAGACATTATTGAACTGGTGCTGTTTTTGGGTGAGGTGGCGCTTAATGGGGCAAAGGATAGGTGGGTTTTCACACCAAATGGGTTGTGTGGTTTCTCGGTCAGTACGGTTAAAATGTTGATCAGTGAGAGCAGACCAAACCAGCTGCAGGAGGCGTTTGTATGGTCTAGATGGGTTCCAAAAAAAGTGTGTGTTGTGGCGTGGAGAGCCAACCTCGATCGACTTCCCACGGCAGCTGCACTACAAAGAAGAAATATTACAGTAGCGAATGACTTGTGCAGATTTTGTCAATCGCATTTGGAGTCAACAGAGCACGTGTATACGGGCTGTCCTTCGTCATGGAGGTTTGGAATCGAGTATGGAGGTGGTGTAACATCCCGTCTCAGCTGGTTTTTCATGTCAGAGATTTATTGGGGATTCATCACTTGGTTTTGTCTGGACATCGGCAGAGAGAGTCGTTGTATGCGGTGGTTTTGACTACTTTTTGGAGTGTATGGCGAGCTAGAAATGAAGCCGTTTTCACCAATAAAGAGCCTTCGGTTCAGGCGATAGTTGATGAGATAAAGGTCATGAGCTTCTTGTGGATTAGAAATCGGGCGACTATGGGAATATGACATGGGAAGCATGGCGGAGATTCGACACGGGAAAGATGGGGAGGTCCGACCCACGGCTTTAATGTTTTTCTCCTGTTCTCTTGTATTTTTATTATGTTTATTTTTGTTGTTGTACTTGTTTGCGGACTTGTTTTCGGTTGTGTTTGGTTTATGCTAGCGTCTTGCTAGTATTTCGGAAATAAAAGTTTGGTTGGCCGTTCAAAAAAAAAAAAAAAAAAAAAAAAAAAAAAAAAAAAAAAACTAGCACAACTCAATCATTTATGTTTATAGGGTTGTGATTTCAGCACTCCAAGGAAGTCACTGAAATTTATATATTTGGATTTTAATCAAGAAGAACACATATATACAAATATTATAATACAATTGGATTCAAATAAAGTTGAAGATCGAAGACAATTTAAAATACAATTTCAGACATTCCAAAATATTATACTATGACTAGAACAGAAAAAAAGTATATCATAAACCTAAGCATGAAGTCTCAAGAAAGTGAGATATTTGCCTCCTATCTTGTCTCCTTATCACTTTACACATATACATAGATTTATAGTTATAATATGTATAAAACACACAAGTGTGTAATTAATTTTATATATCTACACCAGGGCTGTTAATTAGCCGAATCGAATCGAGTCAGGTCAAGTTCGCGCTCAGCTCGAATTTGAAACCGAGCTGAAAATCAAAGCTCGAACTCGGCTTGGTTTGGCTCAAATTTAAAAGGAAAAAAGAAAAATGGCTTTTAAAATTCAATAGTCTAAAATATTATTTAATAGTTAAAAATAACACATTTAAAATAAGTTCAACCTAATACATTACAAGCTAAAATCGTGTTTAAGCAAATACAAAATAAATCTCAAATTTCAATGGAATATAGTATAAGTTTATTAGCATACAAATTAACCCCCTAAATATGAAATACATGTCTGATTGAACTCATAAATACCGACATCTTTAATATAAAAACAATATTGAATTTGATAACTTGAATACTTGGACAATTATCATTATGCTATGGTTTATTTAAATAACTTGATTAGTTGTAACTTCAACCCCAAACACACAATCTCCATTCTACTATTACCAAAATTTAAATATGTAACATGTTCCCCATTTTTCTAACACTTATCTAGTATATTATATGTATATAAAAAATATATATATTAAAAATTAGAATTATCCGAGCCACTTGGCTCGTTACGAACCGAGCCATATCAAGCGAGCTTTTTTCGAGCTAAATCCGAGCGAGCTTCGAGCGAGCTCCGAGCCACAAGCTTTTTAAACAGCCCTAACCAACACACGTACACTTTCCAAAATTACACTAAAAACTCACTAATTCGGTTTTAATATACTAAAATCTTTAAACTTGTAAAAAATGCTCATACTTGTCTTTCCACATCTCAAACAGCTGTTGCAAGCAAACTGTTGAAGCATCATCTGTTGAAGCATCATCTGTTTGAAGCAACAACTGTTTCAGACGCATCTCCTTAACAGGCCCACTGCTCTATAACAGACTTTAGTAAACATACTTTGGTTGGAACATATACTTTACTTCTTGATTTGGAAAGATAATAAAGCGCTCGGTTTTTTTTTCCGTTTTTTGTATAGCACTATGGTACTCGTTGGAAAGATAATAAAACGCTCGTTAATTTGGTGTAATTTTTTTTCAAAAAAAATGTCGTTTTAAAAAAGTTATTAACGTTTAAAATCATGGGGGAAAGTGCATGTGCTATGCACATGAGAGAGAAAAATTAATTTAATAGTAAATGAAGTATCCATGACCCATCTATGACATGTGGCTTAATGAGAGTATGAATAAAATTGAAATGAGCGGGAAAAACAAAAACTATGCTCTCATATAATGACATGTGTCCCAACTTTGCTTTCATTTATATATAGTAGTAGAATAATATCCTGATTTTTTTTTTTTTTTGTAAATAATGGTTGTTGCCTTTTTATGTTCAAAGATTATGAATGGTTGTTGAAGATGATGATCCTGGTATCAAGAAACGAAGAATGGTGGTGGATGCAAAAAAAATTGTATAACATTGTTGTAATTGTTATTTTTCTGCGCTATGTATTTTTGCAAGTGTACAATCTGAATTCATATCATAACTTGTATTGGGTTTATTGTAAAGTTGAAATGAATGAGAATAATAGTGTTTTTTACACCAACGTAAACCTCAACAAAGCCTCTCAAAGTAGGTTTTTTTCCTTTAAACTTTGATTTTGTTTTTTCATATATTTTTACAACCCTTTGATTTTGTGGTATTTTAAAAGTTGATTTTTTTAAGTTTTTAATTTCTTCGTTTTTAAATTTGTTTAGTTTGGAAAATGAAGATGTTGGATAGTGAATTTGTCTCAGTGTTTTTATGTAAATAAGATGTTAATCATTTTGTGGATAGTGTGTTTTTTGGTTTACGTTAATGTAAATAAGAGCCACATTTGTTTTTTTTCTTAATGTACATTGGTGTAATACGATTATTATAGCTATCACTATTTATCTACAATGGTGTAATACGAATCTTATAGACGTTGCTGGGGTATTTACAATGGTGTAATTTTCCTCAAATTAAGTTGATGTAAAGACTCAAATTTATTAGTATGACAAGAACAAAATTTATTTACACATTCTTGAAATTACATAAGTTTACAAATTTTGCATCTATATTGTGTACTTGAATTTGGGTTTAGTTTAACCAGCTATTTTATTTCTCGTTCATTTGCCACTTAACATTTATAAATAGTTAATGGTGTAGTTGATGTAATTACATAAGAGCATTCACAATAGTGCTCCTATTTTTTTGTGAGACAAAACCCTATAATATTTTATGAAGTTAGAAGTGGTTGTGAGTGAAGAAAATGGGAAATCTACTGTTTATCGGTAAATTTTGGGTTCTTTGAGAATTTTTTAGGAAAACTGTATTTTTTTAGTATTTGTTGAAAGTGGTTGTCAGTGGAGGAGAGAGAAATTCTAATGATTTTTAATGTAATCTGTGGTTGTGATTGGTTGTGAGTGAATGAGGGACGAAGAAGCTATTGAGAATGTTCTAAGTTTACATAAAACTCCATCATGTTACACTGGTGTAATTGATGTAATTTTCTTTTACGTATATATGATTTTTTTTTATTTTAATTTCCATGACACTAACGCAATTGATTTTATTTTTTACGCACATGTATTAAAAAACAATTCAAACGTATTTATTTTTTACATGTAATTGGGGAAATTTAGAAATTATTAACACAAACTTATTAGCATTTAGAAATTATTAAAAAATAAAATAAAAAACACATGGTGTTGTGATGGTGGGTTGACAAATGAGAGATGGTGTTTTTGTTGAACTTGTCTAAATTCAGTAATGAAAAACATGATAATAAATAATAAATTGATACCTGATAAGCTAGATAATCCATTAACCACAACAAAGATGAAAGACACCATCACCTAGATCGAGTTCTCGTTTAGGGTGCATGGTTAGGATGGTTATTAGGTAATCTCGTGATCACGGATATGAGGGGGAGAGAGAGGCAGATGAATTAGGGATATGGTGTTATGTTTTTATTAGTCTCAAACCTCTCTAATAACCTCCTTTATATACACACACACACACACACAAGGGAAAACCTTATTATTATCTAGTAGGGGTAATTACGTCCATCAAATAATTACCTATTAGTGATATATGGGTATTAAGATCAATGATCATTATTAGATAAATGATTATAATGACCACATAATTATAATATATAAAATATATTCTTACAGTTTTTACCTAATGCTCTTTTACCATATAATATTGTTTTTTCTCTTTCCTACCTAAATATTTTATTGTGATTTAATGACAACCACAAATCTTTTTGACAATTAATTAAACTTGTGGCTTATAAAATAGAGTTCTCTAATGCTCTTAACTCAACATAGCTCTCAAATTATCCCATATATATATATATATATATATATATAGGGTAGGGATCATGCAAGAACCAACTTTTGTGACACCCATCAAACTCAAGTTAATAACTTTTATCAAACTTATAAGTCTACCTTAGCAAACCATTCATAAAACATACTTAACTAGGTTAGTTGAGTCAATTTGATGATTCGAGGAATCATCGGGAGTCGTTACGGTGATTTGGGGAATCATTGAGAGTCAGTTTGATGGTCCGGGGGATCATCGGGAGTCAGATATACACATGTGTCCAAGGGTTGGTGATTCAGAGGATCACCGGATAAAAACGCACACACACGAATCTCGAATCCCAGGAGTTGGTGAAATAACGTAAACGTGTTAGTTATCAAGTAATAAGTGTTTTACCATCATTATATAACTTGTTGGTATGTGGATACGTGAATTAATATGTTAAAATAGTGTTTAACGCGTCGAAAATCCAAATTAGCCTGCTAAGGGCGACTAGCAAGCTAGTCGTGCCCCTGATGTGACATCCGTCACTTTTCTTTTTATATATAATAATAATAAAAATAATAATGATTAAGAAAAAAATATATATATATATAATGTTGGTTTCAAACATTAAACTAAATAAACCATCTAACCTAGTCCCTTGTCCAAATTCGGAGCCCAAACCTGAGCCCATTAAACCAGACGCGGCCCAAACATTGCAGCCCAAGCCAACCGGCCCATCTCCCCTTGCCCCTCTTCTCTGTTTTTAAAAAAAAAAAAAAAAAAACATATCTGCTGATGCCAAGACTCGAACCCGAGTCAAACGCCGAGTCAAGGTTTTAACACACGCACAACAACCAACTGGGCTACACCCCATGGTGCGATTATTATCCAAGCCATATATATATAACACTTCCGAAAATTTGACAGTTGACTATCCAAAAGTCAATTGTCGTGCAAATCTCTTCCCAATCAACGCATACTCCGCGTTTTTGTTCAAATTCTGTTATGGAAAGGTTTGACCAACTTATTCCCACGTAACCCTCACGCCAAGCACAGTTAAAACATTCTAATTTCAAGCCCAATCACGCGTGCACATTAATATGAATCGAAATTTTCCAATTATACAAAACTGGATGTTGTAGTATAAATTGAATCTCTCCCTACAACCTAAACACACCGAAAATCCTCCTACTATCCTCAATTTCTATAAAGTAAACATCATTGAGCAAGAATTGTTCGTGTTTGACCGCGTCTTTGACTCGTGGGATAAAGCTCTCATACTAAGGGTGATACTTGGCAACGTTGGATTACACTTATTCAATTCCACAAGACTTACCACCTTGCTAAGGTGAGTATTACTTATCCCCTTTTTCGTTTTACACTTTTGAGGTGATTCATGCACAAGTATACAAAACTTACACATTCATTTACGCATACATTTTTCTTTATTTACAATTCATATATGTGTCTTGTTTATCTTTGTGCTTTATGTTTGAACATGAACGTAGCTTACATACAAAATCGTACATCTAGACATAACTTATGTTATGGTGCTCTTTACATATAGACGTAACTTATGTTACGGTGCTCATTTAGACATAACTTATGTTATGGTGCTCTTTTAGACTTGACACGTGTTAGGGTGCTCATTATCAATTTCATCTTATCAACTTTACATTTGATCTTTGTCTTGTTTGGTTACTTGTGTGTTTACATAATGCCTTGGTGATGCTAGACACATGAATTGTACCACTTTTCAAAACTTATACTATATGTACAAAGCTAGGTAGTACTCACCAACATCATATGTTGACAAAATTTATTTCCGTGCATGTTTCAGGATAAGCTGCTTGACGCTTCACATAGAACTTTGGACTTAGATTAAATCAATCAACTATCTCTATTTTTGTTGTCATGTATTCATTTTCACATGTTGTAAAACAATATTCATTAATCAAATATTTACATTTTAGTACCATGAGCTTTTGAACAATCGACATTACGTGACACCTCGATGATTCCGCCATCGGTTGGGGTGTTACAGATTGGTATCAGAGCCATGGTTATAGGGAACTAGGTTATTAGATGACATGGCCTAGACTATAACCGAACTTCAACTTTCATGCATAATATTTCCTAAATTACCCTACCCCTCATTTCCCTCTACTTTCCTTCCTCTATCTTTCCCTTCTTCTCCATTTCTTCTCATCTTTCATCATGGTGCATAAAGATGGTGTCCTACAAGGAGTGGAAAGTCTACATCATCATGGAACAGGAGCAGTACCTTTCATGAAGACACTCTTAGGCATGATGCCTACTCTTATTTTGCTCCTTCAAAGTTGTTGAGCTTTAATGAGTGTGATGGAACACGTGCAATCTGGAAGGGTGGATGCCTGTACACTGGGTTTTCTGGCATAGGCAAGCATAGCGCATAAATCCAATAACGGACCAGTTATGCTTACCTGGGAATTCCTGGAGTGAGTGTCCACTTATAGGCTAAAGCATGTCTTCCTTGATCACCATTGGGTTCAATTCTTTTGAAAAGTCAACGTTCTTGTTGGGCTTTACAGCTAGACAAGGGCACTCCAAGCATTTTATGCAAGTTTTTCAATAATACTCTCTCGTTTCATATACAATATTTTGTATTTCATGATTTCCATATATTGATTACAAGTTTATACTTTCATAATCATCTGTACGGTTATACACTTACATTTTCTAATCTCATGATTATCCATTGACTGCCTCATAGATGTCTGCTCGCTGCATGCTCCGTGATGCTAGCCAACGCACTGTTCGTGCTTCTGGACAACGTTCTGATCGTCGCCTCGCATCTTTAGTCGCTGAGCAAATTGCTGCAGTGATCCCAAACCTTGTTAGTGAGCTAACCCAGAATAGTAACAGTGCCAACACAGGGAGTACGACTCAATTCCGGTGCACTTTCAAACACTTCAACTCCTGCAACCCCACAAAATTCACTGGTGAGGAGGGTGCTACTGGCCTCCTCCAATGGTTTGAAAATATGGAGAGCACCTTTGTGAACAGCGAGTGTCCTGATGAACTCCGCGTTCGCTATGCTACTAGTGTCCTTCAAAAGGGGGCGCTAACTTGGTGAATGGCGAAAAGCGCAATCGGGGAGCTGATGTTGCTTTATCTTTGTCTTGGGCTGAGGTTAAGGAACTCATGATCGCCAAATTCTGCCCTAGGAACGAAATCAGGAAACTGGAGGATGAGTTTCGTGAGCTCAAACAAGACAGTGGTGAGAATCTTGCGTATAATACTCGATATCATGAACTCAGCATATTGGTTCCACACATGGTCACCCCGGTCTCTCGAGCAATCGAGAAATATATCGAG
Organism: Ambrosia x helenae; assembly: GCA_030844895.1. NCBI lineage: Eukaryota > Viridiplantae > Streptophyta > Magnoliopsida > Asterales > Asteraceae > Ambrosia > Ambrosia x helenae. The sequence continues at coordinate 34,628 of JAUTDX010007156.1, read as the reverse complement.
GGATTACCTGACCTGATTCAAGACATAGTCACTGGAAGCAAATCCACTACGGTGGAAGAAGCCATCCAGCTTGCAGCCACTTTAACAGACAAACACGTAAGGAAAGGAAACTTGGTTAGGAAGGACACCAAGACGTCTGCTGAAAAAACCACCCATGTTGTTGAATCATCTAAGACTGTTTTAGCAAAGGCCGCCACTACTTCTTCGAACTCTAGGAAACGAATGGGCAATAATCAGAACCATGCTGTTGTGGATCCTGTGACTCAGCCTCCTATCAAGAAAGCTTACACGGGAATCCATCCTCAATGCAACACTTGCAAGTATCACCACCCTGCAAATCTTCCATGTCGTCAATGCACTAGATGTGGAAGGTTTGGACACTTTGCCCCTACTTGTCGTGTAGCGGCTAGGACACAAGATAATCATCAGACAACTGCCCAGGAACCACTGCCGATTACTAACGGCCGGGCATGTTATAATTGTGGAGACCCTAACCACATGCGACATCGATGCCCTGAATTGAATAATGTAAACCATGTGGCACATGGACGAGCCTTCAATATCAATATCAATGAAGCAAACGGTCAGGGTGACGCTAATCCCACTGGCTAAGCCATGGATGGAATCTTCTTAAGACTCGAGAATCCAATACTTGTGTTTTCATTTTCTTAATCCTATTATCATTTTGTACCCAATTGTGTCGTACTCATAAGCATATAACATCTAGAAATTCTTTGCATTGTGTACGAACGCAGGATTGGAAATTTATCATATTTGGTTACATTTATTTTAATCGTAGAAGTTTAAGACTCTACCTTACATTTTGCTGGAACATTTGGACTTGAATTCCATGAAATCAAACTACTAAAACTTGATACTTGATCCTACAGAGCTTTTCTAAAAACATCATTGTTTGTTATATGAAACTTGGTTTTCCCTTAATTTGACTATTCATTGAACATTTAATTATTCATGATACTCGTAAACATGGCTGGCCAAATATGAGCTATTCCTATAGGCCACTAAGATAACACTTATACTTAATGGTTGCCGTACTTATAAACTTGCTTGCATGTGTGTATTATCAATTTGCATGTTGATCTATGAAAGACAACTACTACATTTATCCACTCAACTAAGACAAACATTTCACTTAAAGGGACTCCTCAGATGAGTGGGTAGCCCATGTTTAAAATTTTGTTATGATTGCAAGTCGTTGCAAACTAATGTAATTGACCTCATTATTACATAGCCTCATTTCGTTGATGACGTCTCATTGTAACCTAACGTGTTTGTTGTGTCATCTTCTTGTGAAACTTATTTACTTTAAAGTGTTGTAGATTAGATCATAGAAGGACATAAAACCCTAATGTAAGGTAAATTGATGATTCCGGTCCGGAACGTAATCATGAATTTACAGGTACATTAAGGTGGTGTGAAATTCTATTAGAGTTCTTGGTAGACGTCAAGTACGTTTTCGATGTATCAAAGGTGTGGTGGGTTAGCTGCGGTACACCCTATATATAAACACTAATGACACATCGAAAGTGAGACTAGGAGTCGAACCAGGAACAAACTCTATTTACTTGGTTGTTCATTTAGTCTTTTTATAGTCAATCAACTCATACATTTATTTTAGGATTCCTAAAACTTGAAATTTAGTGTTTTACTAGATTCTTATTCTCCTTATTATTCGAGACGAACCTAATCCAATCCTTAACTCACACCTATCAAACCTCCTATCCAAATCATTCGAAAAAGTTTACTCTGTTACCTATAAATTCACGTCGTGTCTTAACTCAAATTTTCCAAACCACGGTTATCTTAATTTCTACCCAAACATCCCTAACCCCATGTTTCTAATAACTTCGGGACGAAGTTTCTAAAAAGTAGGGGATGATGTGACATCCGCCACTTTTCTTTTTATATATAATAATAATAATAATAATAATAATAATAATAATAAATTAAGAAAATATATATATATATATATATATATATATATATAATGTTGGTTTCAAACAATAAACTAAATAAACCATCTAACCTAGTCCCTTGTCCGAATTCGGAGCCCAAACCTGAGCCCATTAAACCAGACGCGGCCCAAACATTGCAGCCCAAGCCAACCGGCCCATCTCCCCTTGCCCCTCTTCTCTGTTTTAAAAAAAAAAAAAAAAAACATATCTGCTGATGCCAAGACTCGAACCCGAGTCAAGGTTTTAACACACGCACAACAACCAACTGGGCTACACCCATGGTGCGATTATTATCCAAGCCATATATATATAACACTTCCGAAAATTTGACAGTTGACTATCCAAAAGTCAACTGTCGTGCAAATCTCTTCCCAATCAACGCATACTCCGCGTTTTTGTTCAAATTCTGTTATGGAAAGGTTTGACCAACTTATTCCCACGTAACCCTCACGCCAAGCACAGTTAAAACATTCTAATTTCAAGCCCAATCACGCGTGCACATTAATATGAATCGAAATTTTCCAATTATACAAAACTGGATGTTGTAGTATAAATTGAATCTCTCCTTACAACCTAAACACACCGAAAATCCTCCTACTATCCTCAATTTCTATAAAGTAAACATCATTGAGCAAGAATTGTTCGTGTTTGACCGCGTCTTTGACTCGTGGGATAAAGCTCTCATACTAAGGGTGATACTTGGCAACGTTGGATTACACTTATTCAATTCCACAAGACTTACCACCTTGCTAAGGTGAGTATTACTTATCCCCTTTTTCGTTTTACACTTTTGGGGTGATTCATGCACAAGTATACAAAACTTGCACATTCATTTACACATACATTTTTCTTTATTTACAATTCATATATGTGTCTTGTTTATCTTTGTGCTTTATGTTTGAACATGAACATAGCTTACATACAAAATTGTACATCTAGACATAACTTATGTTATGGTGTTCTTTACATATAGACGTAACTTATGTTACGGTGCTCATTTAGACATAACTTATGTTATGGTGCTCTTTTAGACTTGACACGTGTTAGGGTGCTAATTATCAATTTCATCTTATCAACTTTACATTTGATCTTTGTCTTGTTTGGTTACTTGCATGTTTACATAATGCCTTGGTGATGCTAGACACATGAATTGTACCACTTTTCAAAACTTATACTATATGTACAAAGCTAGGTAGTATTCACCAACATCATATGTTGACAAAATTTATTTCCGTGCATGTTTCAGGATAAGCTGCTTGACGCTTCACATAGAACTTTGGACTTAGATTAAATCAATCAACTATCTCTATTTTTGTTGTCATGTATTCATTTTCACATGTTGTAAAACAATATTCATTAATCAAATATTTACATTTTAGTACCATGAGCTTTTGAACAATCGACATTACGTGACACCTCGATGATTCCGCCATCGGTTAGGGTGTTACACCTGAGGGGCGACAAGCTGCAGCTATAAATACCACCCTTAACTTGTTAAACATCATTTGTGCAACCCTAACTCGTCCCAAACATTTCTCACACCATCCTTAACCTCTGAAACCCGTTTTTGCCCTAATTCTACCATTTTCAAGCTTAAAACATCATTTCCAAGCAAGATCTAAGGTGTGTTATTCGTCCTAATCTCTTGTTAAGTCGTTATTTTGAACCCTAAAGGTCCAGACTTGATTTTATTGAGTTTATATCTTTAAAAACCTTTGAAAAACAGTTCTAAACTAGATCTAAACATTTATATGGGTTTTTAATGAAAGATACAAGTTTGATTTTTGATGGTCTAAAACATGGGGATTCTTGTGTATTTGTTATGTTGATGATATGGAATAGTTGTTAGGATGATTATCTCTGGTTTTGATGGTTGTTTGATGCATTTTATGAATAATATGAGTTTTGACCCGTTTGGGGGTATTAGAGAGATTTATGAGGTTATGTGATGATTGAAACTTGTTAGGGTTTATGCTAGAATGATGAAACAACTTGATGATGATTAGAATGTGTTTATATAATGAAATCTGATTATTTACCATTTAGGGTAATGTTTTCATGCAATGATGTGATGTTTCATAAAATTATTCCATTTTGGGAAATATTTGCAATTAGTGTGTCAAACGGATGATGAATTGAGGATTTTTTATGGGGTTGGGTTGTTCGATGATTGTGGATTGATGTGGGTGTTTCAACATGTTTTGGATCTGGTTTGGAGGGTTCCGCGCACAAAAGTAGCCAACAGCCTGCAGGGAGGCGACTAGCGCTAGTCGCCTAAATGAAAGTTACTCGTGTCCCTCAGGGGCGACTAGCCTAATTTTGATGCTAGTCGTGTGTTTTAGTTACCAGTCGTGTGTTTTGATGCAGGATATGTGTTTTGGAACCTGTAACATATTTGGACACCTAGGAACATAATGTAAACCCCGTGGCATGTCAGGAAACTCATAACACGTATACGTGCATTATGTGAACTACATGCATGAACTGTTGATGCGTTTTGCGACTAAGGATTGGATATACAATATTAACATATGTTAGTGATGGCCGAAGGTGAATAGCATGGGGCGAAGGTAGATAAGTATGGGCGAATGTAGTATAGACTGGGCGAAGGTAGATGATAAAGGGGCGAAGGAAGAATGGACCTGATCATGAAGACACATTCGACCATTTGGAATGGGCGAATGTGGAAATCACTCACATTCGACCAGATGAAACGGGCGAATGTGCAGTGCCTATATATAGTTTTTGTGTTTTTGATAATGTAAGAGAGTTGTCATTTGTGTCCAGGTTCAGTTCAGGTTCAGAGGTGTTTTTGAGAGATTATATGTGTGTTCTAGATTAACATAAACAGTTTGTAAATGCTTATTGAATGAAGTTAATCTATGAAATGATATTGAAAATGATCTTGATTGTGTCGTGATTTGTGTTTTATCAATTTGTTCAGATCTAGGGTTTCCGCACCTGGTTTTGTGACTTGTATGATCGTATAATCCTGTTTTAGCTAAAATTCAACGCTCACAAAGTGGTATCAGAGCCTAGAGGATCATACAACAACAAATTTGATAAGATCAGAGCTGATTTGGACATGTTTTTGACATAAAATCATCTGTTTTTACATAAACATTGTTTTTAAGAGTTTTTGATCGATTTAAAGGTGAATTTGTGGTCGAATTCAAGTTTTCCAAGACTTAAAGTTGTTCCAAATCAATTCCGAAACATAACCTGATTGAGATCATTCAAATCCATGAACTTTTGAAAATCTGAGATCAGAATAACCGTTTTTCAAACAATAACCGTTTTTCAAAAATGAGATCTGCTAGTTTTGGGCGAACCTGGAACCTGAACTGAGTGTTGTGGTCGAAAGTGATAAAAAGTGGGCGAACCTGAGGAGATAGTGGTCGAACCTGGAATTTTCTTGTTGAACTTTTCACTTTCGGGTATAATTTCCACATTCGACCGTTTTTAATTTGGGCGAAAGTGGAATAGTGTTAGTCTTTGTTTACATTCTGGTCAAATTTACCTTCGGGTGTTACTGTTTGGACGAAAGTGAGCAAGTTTGGACGGAAAGAGAAAGTTTGGACGAGAGTGTTTAAATTTTTGGACGAACTTAGGATTTTCGGGCGAACCTAGGGTTTTTGTTGAAAAAATTTTCTAAGTGTTGAGATTTTCAGATTGAGATCATGTGGCGTTTTCAAACTACTCCGGGATCAGCAACAACACAACCACAACAGCAGACAATGGACCCATGGACAGTGGCAGCGCAAAAGACGAACACACAGTCTTCACAACCACTTAACTACATGACAACAACGAGCACGATGCCTCAAAATGTAGCACATCCGGCACTACAATCTGATTACTGGGGAGTAGCTGCAGCGGCGGTAAATACTCAAACCACTAATGCTATTTCTACTTTGATTAAGGATTTGTCTACAGGTAGTGGAACTCGGCCACCGAAGCTCATGGATATGCAAGAGTATAATCAGTGGCACACCATGTTCAAGATCCATTTGGAAGGCATGGGAGTTGAAGGAGCAGAGGCATGGAGCATGATTGTTAAAGGATACACAGCACCGATTCTGGAGAATACTGGTGAGATGATTCCTCTGGAAAGCTTAACTGAGGACGAAAAGAAGAAATATGTGGTAGAGAAGAAGGCGTTCTCTCAACTGACACAGGCAATCACAAGTGACCTGTTGCATCAGTTTGGGACATGTACTACGTCAAAGCAGCTTTGGGATAAGCTGAAGAGGAAGCATGATGGTAACGAGAAGACCAGGAGTCTGAGAATGGAGGAATTGGTCAAAGAGTTTGAGAATTTTTCTTTCATTAATAATGAAACTTTGAAAGAACTAACTCCGAGATATATGCATTTGTTGTCTGAATTGTCTAGTTATGGTGTACAGATTCCAATGACTAAGCAGGTGGATAAGTTTGCAGATGCTTTACCACCACAATGGGATCAGCATGTGGAGGTACTTAGAGAGAAGGATGCTTATCAATTCTGGACCATTTCAGAGTTTATCGAAAAGCTGGAGAACAAAGAGTTGGAGGATAGGAGGAAAGCTAGAAGGTCACAGATTCCTCAGAATCCCAGTTTGTATTTTGGAGGCACTACAGTTCCAGCTGGAAACTCGAGCTCTAGAAGCGTTGCACCACATGTTGCATGTATTTCCAATGTCATGGATTCATCAAAACCAACCACCAACTACACACCACCACAATACAATTCCTACTCACAACCATCATACACACCACCACAATATAATTCCTACATTTCACCAATCTCTCCAATGCAACAAGCAAGTTTTTACACCGCTAACCAATCACAACAACCAGTAAACCAAGTTACTCAACATAAACAACAACCGGTGGTTTTGGATACATCTAACTTGGGAAATGTGACTGTGGAGGTTGCTCAGCAACACATTGCATTAGTCTCAGCAATGGTTTCATCCTACAATGGGTTGGTTGCTAGTCAGATTGGGAACAACAACTTAACCAACGAAGACTACGCACAGATAGACAAGGAAGAGATGGAACTCATTGACATTCAATGGGCTTTTGCGAGTATAATGAGAAGAGCAACAGAGTTCATCGAGAAAACTGGAAGGACTGATTAGCAACTTCTCCCAACACAACCTATGGATTCAACAAGGAGAAGGTTACGTGTTTTAATTGTGGAGAAAAAGGACACTTCAAAAGGGAATGCACCCAGCCACCTAAACAAGGTAATCGAAACCCTTTCAATGCAAATTACCAGAACCGTCAACAAAACCAAGTTTCTTACCAAAATAACAACAACTACCAAAACCGAAACTTTAACAACCAAAACAGACAACCAAACACTCAAAACCAGATTCAAAACCAATCTCCTAATCACACAAACCGAACAGTTGTACCTATCACTACACCTAATGAGACTCAACAGAATGCGAGTCAGAACCAAGCTTTGGTGACTCAACAGGATGAGAGGTTTGACTGGTCGGGTATGCAAATAGGAGTTGAGGAAGTGACTACTGGTGGGAATGTGGCATGTGTTGCTTATCAGGTTGATATGGAAGAGTCGGTGGCAGTTGATGAGAAGAAAGAAACTGAGGAGAGTGAAAGTGATGATTCTGAGACTGAGATGGAAGTGGAGAGTGAACCTGTTGAGGTTAAAGCTGAGGAAAAGAGTTCTGGAATGGTGATTGATTCAGTTTCTGATGTTCCCGAAGAGTGTAGATCAGTGTATTCAGATTCTGAGAGCGAATCAGACACAGAGGCAAGTGTTGATTCTTTAGATGATGATATTGACCAGTTGCTGGCAGAAGCTGACTTTTTGATGACGAGGAAGTCGTGCATAGCTGATGATGCTTTCACCAAGATCGACTATTCCAAGTTTTTCACTGGAAAGGAAGCTCATTTTGCGTTGATGGCCATGACTGAACCGCCAAAACCTGTAAGTTCTGAATCTAGCACTGATGTTATGAGTGATAAATATTGTGGAACATGTGATAGATTGACTGAGGAGAATAAACAACTCCGAATTTCACGAGATAGTGCTATCTTGAACTGTCAATCTACTCGCAAAGAGTTGAATGCTTTTAACAAAGTATTAGATGGCTATAAAAAGGACATTTCCGACTTGAAAAACACTTTGTCATTGAAACAATTGGCAATAAATAACTATATCAATGAAATTGAAAACACCAAGTTGGAAATGGCAGCCATAAAATGCTTTGCTGAAAAGGTTAACAAAAAGCTGGAAAGTTATAAGAATGTTGCTTATGTGGTAGATCATATCATTGATGATAACACCACCAATTACAAGTCTGTACCATCTCCGGTTCTTTTTGAAAATCATAACTATCACCAAGTTATACCGGAGAGTTCGGTAAAATCAGACTCATCATCGGAAAAGGAATCTAATACCTCGAGTATTGGTGATCCATATTCCGATGTGAGACCGATTTTGGGCTTGAACAATGAGGGTGTTTATGCTGAGAGTGATAATTCAGACTCAGAAAATGATGATACTGGTAGTGATCAATCTGTTAATGAATGTGAGATTCCAAAAGAAAATCACATCATTACTACTGAACCAGTGTCACCATCTGATCATGTTCATCCGATGGCAAATGCTAATCGTGATAAAAAGTCTGAAAAGATTGATGTTAAGAAAGATAATGATGTTAAGAATGTGGTCAAAAAGAATGAGCTGAATGAACAAAGTGACAAACCTGTAAAGGTGTTTTATCGGATGGAAGGATCCGATAAAATCATTTCTGATGAGGAATTTCCGATCAAAAATGTTAACTATTCTAAACTTGATAAAATCTGGCAAGAAAGCACAATATGGTTTCCAAAACATGAGAGAACCAATGAAATTCCACCAGAAATCTTAAAGAAATTGTTTTCAGAAGTTCCTCAAGAACCAAAAATCCATGTCACTGAGTTCATTCGACCAAATGATAAAGCAAATGGTTTTCATGAACCTTCTTACTCGAAAGGACCACTTCCTGAGAGTTTAAGAAATCAACAGTATAATGATCAATTTCCTGTTAGATCATTTGCTTCACCAAATGCTCATTATGTGTTTGAGGAATATAGAAAATGCTTTAAATGTGGAGAACGCGGGCATTTACTTGCTCAGTGTCCATATGTAAGGCACAAAAGACATGAGGTTGAAGTTAGGAATTCCATGAGAAAGCCGATTGATCATTATGTCCCACCACATAGACGGACTGTTCCTCAACAACAACATTTTTATAATCAAAACAATTTTCAAATGAGGAACAACCGTCCATTTCAATATGATCAAAGGAATCGGATTGCAATGGAACAATCTTGGAGAAAACCTGTGGTGAACACAACAGCTGATAGACAAAAGGTTCCACAAAAACCAATTGTCAAGTCAAATGTTGGACCTAAGTCTGTTAATTCAGATAAGGTTGCTAAGAAAGTTACTTTTAGTAACAATGTTCAGAAACCAATTGAGAAACCAAAATCTCAAATTCGTATTCTCAAAAGGTCTGAACAATCTTGGACACCTAATGGTACTCCAGGAGCTTCTACTTCGAAGGTGAATGAGAAAAATGAAAGTGTTTTGAAAAATCAGAAAACGATTGATTCAAAACAGAAAGTTGTTGAAAAAGTCAATGAGAATGTTTCTTTGAAATCCAATGTTCAAAGGCCCAAGACTCAGGCTTGGGTCCCCCGAAAGAACTAAATGTTTACTTTTTGTGTGCAGGGAGCTTCAGCTGGCCCTATTAGCAGTCTCTGGATTGTTGATAGTGGAGCTTCAGGCCACATGACGGGGGATTTGGCATTGTTGTTTGATGTGAAGAATATTAATGGAGGATATGTCGCGTTCGCGGGTAATAAAGGAGGATATATTACGATGGAAGGAAGCGTGAGTAATGGGATTGTGACTTTCGAGCGGATTTCTTATGTCAAGCAGATAGACTATAATCTGTTGAGCGTCAGTCAAATATGCGATAAACAATTTTCTGTGCATTTTGATGACAAATCCTGCTATATTCTCAAACCGGGCTTCAAAATTCCAAAGGAGTGGGTTATGTTGATGGCACCTCGAGTCAACAATCTTTATATTCTTGATATGTCCAAGGCGATGACATCACAAGGGCAGATAACATGCTTTCTATCCAAGGCGACCGAAAAAGAATCGATAATGTGGCACCGCAGAATGGGGCACATTCATCTGAGGAAAATGAATCAGTTAGTGAGAAATGGACTTGTCGATGGAGTAAACGTGAAACATTTCCATCTGAACGACAAGTGTGTAAGCTGCATGAAAGGCAAACAACACAAACAGTCCCATAAAGTGAAGAAAGTTAACTCTGTTGAGATGCCGCTTGAGCGATTGCACATGGACCTTTTTGGACCGGTCAAGCGCAAAAGTCATCTTGGAGAGCTTTATTGTTTAGTCGTCACTGATGACTATTCACGATTCTCATGGGTGATGTGTTTGAAGAACAAAAGCGACACCTTTACCAACTTACAAGTTCTGTTCACTCGACTGGAGAATATCTACAATTTGAAGATAAAAAGGATCAGGAGTGACAACGGGACGGAGTTCAAAAATGCAAAGATGGATGAACTTTGTGAAAGCAAAGGGATTCATCATGAATATTCAGCTCCGTATACCCCGCAACAGAACGGTGTTGCTGAAAGAAAGAATAGGACTCTGATTGAGGCTGCAAGAACAATGCTCGCTGACTCAAATCTTCCAGTAATGTTCTGGAATGAGGCGATTTATGCAGCAAATTATACATTAAATCGGGTTCTAACAGTGAAGAAGTTTGGAAAAACATCTTATGAACTGTTACACCGACGAAAGCCCAATTTAGAGTATCTAGAACCATTTGGGGCGCCATGCACGATGTTGAATCCAAGCGAGAAGTTTAGTCCTAAAGCTGAGGAGGGATATTTTGTTGGATATGCAACCCCGCTCAAACGGGTATTCAACAAGAGAACTCGTCAAGTGGAGGATTGGGCTAACGTGGAAGTTCAACGATACACTCAAAATTTGCAAGGCACGGGCCCTGATTGGATGTTTGATTACAAAGATTTCTTTGAATCATTCAACCTAGATAGCTTGGTTGAAGAAGCTGTTATCAGATTACTTTACGAGTGTGAAAACGCGGCAACTTCACCGTTGATGCGTCCAATCACCGTAAACCCCCCACCAGCTTCTAATGATACCAGTGCTCCTATACAAGAAGAAGAGATGTTTCAAGAAGCTTCAACTTCATTAGACACTTCAGAATCTGAAGATGAACAATTTGAAGAAGCTGTTCTTGAACATGCAGAAGACTTAGAAGAGCAAACTGTGAACCCAACTCCAAATACAGATGTTGCTTCATCGTCTAACACGGGTCATGATCAGGATGCTGTAGAGAACTTGACTGCTCAGACGGGAGTGATTGTACCTGTTAATCCGGAATCTCGGATTCATCGTATTCACCCGCTGGAGCAAGTTATCGGTGATCCTGGAAGTGGAGTGATGACCAGAGGGCAGCTTAAAAGCGTTAATTCACCAGAGAGTTTTGGTGCTTTAGCATTGTATGCCAAAATTCAGAAATCTGGTAGCCAAAATGATTGGTCGTTTGCATGTTATGTGTCGCAGGTAGAGCCAAGGACATACAAAGACGCTTTGAATGAAGATGCCTGGGTTGAGGCAATGCAGGAGGAGTTATTGCAATTCCAGAAATTGGGAGTCTGGACGCTCACAGATTTGCCGCCGGGAAGAAAGAAAATAGGCACTAAGTGGGTGTTTAAGTGCAAAAAGGATGATCGTGGAGTTATTGTACGCAACAAAGCCAGATTGGTTGTGCAGGGTTTCCATCAAATCGAAGGAATTGATTACAACGAAATCTATGCACCAGTAGCACGAATTGAAGCTATTCGGATGTTCCTTGCGTTTGCTTCATATAAGAAATTCAAAGTCTATCAAATGGACGTCAAGAGCGCATTTTTGTACGGTAAAGTCAAGGAGGAGGTTTATGTCGGGCAGCCACCAGGCTTTGAGGACCCAATCCACCGGGACAAGGTCTACGTGCTGAACAAAGCTTTATATGGTTTGCACCAGGCTCCAAGACAGTGGTACGAGGAGCTAAGTACATACCTCATCTCCAAAGGATTCAAGCGCGGCCTCGTCGATTGCACCCTCTTTACGAAGAAGACGGGAGATGACTTGCTTCTAGTACAGATTTACGTTGATGATATTATATTTGGTTCAACTAACGAACTTTTGTGCAGGGAATTTGAACTGTTATGCAGGAGAAGTTCGAAATGAGCGCTATGGGGGAGATGCAGTTTTTCCTCGGCTTACAGGTGGATCAAAGACCCGACGGGATCTTCATTCACCAGACGAAATACGTAGCCGACATCTTGAGCCGATTCCAGATGGAGGACTCTAAGCCGATGGATACCCCGATTCAACCCAATCACGGGATTGGAGTGGACGCTAAGGGGGAGCTGACAGATCCATTTACATACAGAGCAATCATCGGATCTCTGATGTATTTGACAGCGTCTCGACCAGATATTATGTATGCAACGTGTCTCTGTGCTCGCTATCAATCGAAGCCGAAACAAAGTCATCTGACGGCGGTCAAGCGTATCCTTCGATATCTGAAGGGTTGTCCATCAAAAGGACTTTGGTACCCTAATGATGATGATTTTGATTTTATTGCTTTTAGTGATGCAGATTGGGGCGGCTGTGACAAAGACAGCAAATCAACCACAGCCGGTTGCCAGTTTTTAGGGAGCAGGTTAATTACCTGGCAATGCAAGAAACAGACTTCCGTCGCACTGTCTACATGTGAAGCCGAGTACATTTCAGCCTCGAGTTGCTGTTCGCAAGTGCTCTGGATCCAACAACAGATGGTCGATTACGGTTTGCAGTTTCTTAAAACCCCTATACACTGTGACAACGAAGCCGCAATTGCATTAACTAAAAATACTGAAAATCATTCTAAAGCTAAACATATCCGGATTAAATATCATTTTATCCGTGATTGTTACGCTAAGGAATTGATTGACATGGTCAAAATCCATACTGACTACCAACGTGCAGATTTGTTTACAAAAGCTTTTGACAGATCCCGCTTTGAATATCTTTTGAAAGTAAACAATATAAAGGAAAAACAGGACTAATCGGCTCCTCGGTTTATCATTTTTATTTTTAGTTTTAGTTTTAAATTTTTGCTAATTGGGAATTTCTCTTTGCTAATTGGGAATTTCTCTTTACTATCATAATCCTCAAAGAAGTTGATGCTTTCGAGGGGGTTGTTTAATCCTCAAAGAAGTTGATGCTTTCAAGTGGATTGTTTCTTTCAAATTTTCGTTTTTGCTTTTCAGAAAAATTAAAAACCCAAAAATATGTTCTTTATTTTAGGGGGAGTCATTTTATCAGAAAAACCAAAAACATTGAAAAATTTTCAAAAATACCTAAAAATTAGAAAAACCCAAAATGATTTCCTGGATAAAAAGAGGAAATGATTGTACATCAGTGGGGATCTGACACAGGCTAAAGAATTGTATAGTTTTATGAGACGTATGTTGATTACGTGTGATATGCTGATAGGCTTCGTAGACTATATATTGCGTGCATTAGTGATACAAACATAACAAACTACGCGTTTGTGGATGAACACCTCATGGGCATATGGTCTTAGTACCGTAATTTCGTTTGATAGGGTGTTTGTACAAAACTCGGAGGTTTAGGGTCGTTATGTTATTAGTTGTCTGGGGATAGCCTATCTGATCTTCTGCTGTAAGTCATTACGGACCTAGATCAGACAGGATGTCTTTATAAAAGAGCTTTATGCCAAATCCTAAAGTTACCGAATTGAGGAACTTTCCATGTTATATGATGATCAAAGATTATCTATAATATCGTATTGATCATTGATGCAAATCATGATTAATATCAGTCCTCAACCTGGTATAGTGCATATGTTGCTTTGCTGCATTAATTTGCTGACCTGTATACCTCTATGCATTATATCTTGTACAATTACAGACGACGAAAGCATAATCACGCTTTACAATGAGTCTTTGTGCAAATTACTTCTTGATACGGGAGTATGTCGTGTGTGTGGGAACCACAATGTGTTAGTCTAATACACCTAATTCGTATCATTTTAAAGCATTGCGTAATTGTCTGCATGTGAGCTTATGTGGACAACAATATCAGCAATTGCCGTATCACATATTGTTTCTAATGATAATATTAAAACAGATCAACGCTGTGTTCAGATTTCTCAGAAAACTGATATGATCCTCTTACCGGAAATCACAAAATGTTTACTGCTTTCATTTACTTTGATGCATTTTACTTTGTCACTTTTTACTGTTATTGTCAAAAAGATACAAAATCCAAAAAGATTTTAGGTGTGTTTTGATAAAAATTTCAGAAAATCCAAAAGATTTGCATTTCTGCTTTATTTTTGATAACCGGGGATGCTTGATGGTCAATTTCTGAGATTTGATCACACCATCTGGGCTTTGTATCATTCAAAATGTGAAAATTTGAGTTTTGGAAGTTTAACGGATTGAAAAATGTTGAACGGGATTCGAATTCGTGATTTGGCGAAATTTTCAGATTTTTCCATTTCACATTCGCCCCTTAAATGGGTCGAATGTGGAAAAATCATCACCTTCGACCGTTTTGAAAATGGGCGAATGTGGATTTTTCACTTCCGGGTGTAAATTCCACTTCCGGGTACAAATTTCACCTTCGGGTCTTTAAATAGGGGCGAAGGTGGAGTAGTTTCACATTCGTGCCATTCACTTGGGGCGAATGTGGACTTAACCCACATTCGTCCACTACAAACGGGCGAACGTGGATCTCTATATATACGTCATTCAGGTTCGGTTCCCTCATTCAAAAAATTTTTCAAATTTTCTTCATACCAAGACCTTGTTGCTCGTGTTTCTTAGGATTCATTGATTTGTTCCCTGACTATTACTGATCATTTTAAGACTTTGATTGCAGGTAATGGACAACGTTTCAGATCAGTTTTGATTGTTTTATGAACACGACCTAGGGTTTCAATTCTAGGGGTTTATGATAACTATTGATGCATGTTTTTGTTTGCCGATCAGTTCTTATAGGTTTTAGGGGGAGAATATAGAAGGAATTAGGTTTATAACAAATTTAGATGTTAGTTTTGATTGTTTGAACACAGTTGAAACCTAATTCTACTTTAAAACCAATGAAAACTGATTAATTGTCAAAATTAGTAATAAACGAGTGTTAGTCGGACTTGTTAGCACATATTAGAATGAAAATTACAAGTTAAAATCAACAATGGCAAAAATTTAAATTTTGGGGGAAAAACTGTTTCACATTCGGTTGACAAAAACGGGCGAAAGTGAATCAGTTTGGGCGAATGTACATTCATAATGGACGAATGTGACTTTTAATCAGAAAATTTTCACATTCGACCATAATTTTTCACATTCGACCAGATTTACTCACATTCGACCAGTTCAAAACGGGCGAATGTGCAGTTTATTTTGACCAGAATTTTTATAATTTTGTCGTTTTTGTATTTTGACGTGTTTTATTGATTTTCATGTGCAGATGGCTGATCAACCCGAGAACGTTGAAACACCAGCAGTCAATGTGGAAACTCCAGCTGAGATTACACCAGTGCCAGAAGCTGAAACGTCTGTTCCGAGCAGTTGGCCGTTTGAAAGATCGCACAACTGTTGCGCTTATCTTGGAGATGTTGAGAAGAACACGGAGTTTACCGGGATTATAGAATTTCTGAAGAGGAGCAGGATTGTTCATGCTTTAGCCACACCAACCATCATATACAAAGACATCATTGAAGATTTTTATCAGAATGCGAAGTATGACTACTGGGAGAATCAGACGATCATCAAGAGCAAAATTCAGGAGATGGATATGTTCTTGACTGAAGCTGATATTCGGGAAGCTTTACAGATTAAGTTTGAAGATAGTGAAGATCCCAGGGAGTTATCATGGACAGAACAGAAGGCGTGTTTCTTACGAATGAAATACAAAGGTCCAATCACTGACGGATCTATGTATAAGGGGAAGCTGGGAGTGCAGTACAAGTATTTTGCACATGTTCTTATTCATGTTTTTGGATGTGTGAGTGGTGGTTATGACGTGATGAGAAGGAGTTTGAGTTCATTAATGGTTGCGTTGACACTCAACAAACCATTTAATGTTTCTGGGATGATTCTTGATCATATGCTGGAGATGCTGAAGGGAATGAAGAACAAGAAGTTTATGTTGTATCCGAGATTTCTGATGATGATCTTTGACTACAAGTATCCTATGCTGAAAAAGGATCCGACTATGATCCTAGGTCAAGATCATATGAACATTAGAACATTGATGAGGATGAAGGGTTACAAAGGTGTGCCTGATAGTGAGAAGCCACCTAACAGGAGATTATTTGGTGCTTTGGCTCGTCCGGATTACACTGATCCTGGCAAGAACAAAGCAAGACATGATGATAGTGACTCAGACAATGATGATCCCTTAGTGTATGTTGATTCAAGCACTAAGCGGAAACGGCAAGTAGTCAATCCTGGAGCCAAAGGGAAGGGCAAGGGAAAGGCTGTGGATCAGGGAAGCACTAAGCAACAAGTGGCTAGAAAGAAATCGACGGCGAAGAAAGGATCGGGTTTGGTGGATGAAGAGTCTGTAGATTCAGAAGAGACTGAGGTTGATGAGCAGTGGGATTCTGATGATGAGAATGTGAGGACCACCAAACGTAAGGCCACTATGGTTGGTGAGTCTGAATCCTTGAACCAGTCGATAGAAGAAGCTGAGAGAAGAAAGAAATCAGTTGAAGATGAGGGTCTAGGTGTTGACCTAGCTGAACTGAGTGT
Organism: Ambrosia x helenae; assembly: GCA_030844895.1. Taxonomy (NCBI): domain Eukaryota; kingdom Viridiplantae; phylum Streptophyta; class Magnoliopsida; order Asterales; family Asteraceae; genus Ambrosia; species Ambrosia x helenae. The sequence goes on along the minus strand of JAUTDX010007156.1, from coordinate 17,769 downwards.
TGGAGAAACTGTAGTTGTGAATTTGCAGAGAAAACAAAGAAGCAAAAGACTATGGCCAAGAAATCAAGTGTAAAAGAACTGAGAGAGAAAGAGTTGGCTCAGTTATTGAAGGGAAAGAGATTACCTGATGCTGGTACACCATCTAAGCTATCTTCACCAGTTGCCAAGAAGCAGAAGAAAGCGAAAGAGGCAGAGACTTTACCAATCGATCAATTCAATATCGATATGGATAAAGTGCTCGATATGTTTAAAAAGCCTCAGAAGGAGAAAGTTATTGAAGTTGAGCCATCCAGATCTAAGTCAAAGAAAGTGACTGTGGATGACGATGTCATGAAGCAAGTTAATAAGAAGATGGAAGACATGATGAAGATGTTGGTTGCTCAACAAGCTGAGATTGCTAAGTTCAAGCAGAATGAGGAGAAAATGCTTCAGATCGTGGTTGCTTCGAAATCTAATCAGGATGATATAAATGATAAGATTAAGATGATTGAAGCAAAGAATGAGAAGCTTGAAAGAAACAAGAGCAAAATCAAATTGATTAAGGCTGATAACAAAGAACTAAAGAAGGAAAACAAACGCCTTTGTAATTTGATTGAAGAGCTTTATAGCAGGGCACCCCAGTTGAAAGAGGGTGAAGAAGATGAAGAAGAAGATGAACAGAAAGTTGATTATGAGTATTCTGAATCTGAGAAAGAAGAAGATGATGATGAGGATGATGATGGATCGGATAAAAGCGATGATGACAATGATGATGATGATGACAATAATGATGATGATGATGGTGCTGAAGGTACTGGGAAAAAGCAAGGTGATGAGTTTAGCAGTGGAAGTGATCATGATGGAGGAGATGATACTTCTAGATTTAGTTATGAGAAGAGAACACCGAAGAAGAAAGATACTGGAGAATCAAGTTCCAAGAAGAAAGGTGAGAATGTTGATTCGGATGAAAGTATTTTCTGGAACGAGAAGGTGAGATCTTTGTCTGATGATGCTAAACAGCTGTATAAGAATATGTTGGAAAAGAGAGAGTGGACCATTGAGTTCACAGGATGCTTCGCTGAAATATTCCAGACTGATGACTTAAGATATGAGTTGGAATATGAAGATCCAGATCTTGAAGAAGGGGAATTACCTGCATCTGTGGCGAAAGAAATTTTAGATGGTCTTGCACAGAGGGTAGGGAAAACGTTTGAGGAGTTTATGATGGATGAATCGATTCCTGATATTCCTGAAAAGGATATGGGAAGTCATTCAGATGATGTGCATACTCCAGAGAACAATGAAGTTGAAGTAGAAGATATAACTCATGAAGAGTTTCCCCAGTATTTCAGACAAGATGATGAGAATGAAGTATTTCCTGACTTCACTGAGATACCAAATAAGTCAGCGAAACAGAAAGCTAAGAAAAGAAGTGAAGAGTTTGTTGAAAGGTATTTGGTACTGAAAAGAAAGATTCTTCTAACCAGTCTGATGAGTTGAAGAATTATATGAAGAAATTGAAAGAAATGGATGAGAACCGACTAAAGCCTGAAGCTCAAGGTAACTTTTACGATTTCATAATGCAAAGTTCAAAGGCAGAGCTCTCGGGTGGACTTACTTAGGCAGGCTGAAATGTATTGCTGCAAAATGGGAAACCGGAATTCTGTACTTTAACAGATTCTGTGACTTGCTTACTCTACCGTACTGGGCGGTTAGAGACTTATGCAGATTCCCAATGTCAGGTGCCGAAGTAAATGGATCACATGTCGGTTGGTGCGCTGAAATTGGTTTGGGAAAGTCGTACGAGATGGAAGAGATTTCAGCCTCAATATCCCGTAGAAAAGAGCATAGGGATATTGATCCACAAACCAATATGAAGCGTGTTACTTTGATCTACAAAGCACCTAATGTGATGAGAAAGATACCGTTGATGCCAATGCCACAGCATTTTAGTGCTGATTTCATCTTTTGGTATTATGATTGGAGAAAGGCAGAAGCGGTGATCGTGTTGAGGGATGGAAAGGATAAATACAAGCATGTTCATGTATTTGATCCTATGTGGTTGATTAATTGCACATTCGAAGACATCATCATGTTGTTCTACAATCCGATCTACTATGAACCCAATGACTTTGCTCAAGCGAGAAAGTATACGCAAGTTGTTGGAGTTTGTTTTGCGTATGATATAAATGCAGGAAGCAACTTGGAGGGTAAACTTGGCAAGACTGTGAAGATGGCCAATGTGTCTAAGCCTGTGAAGAAAACATTTGAGCCGCCAATGACTACTGAGCAGAAGAAACAGCTCAGAATCAAGTTGATGAACAAGACAATGGACCAACAGAGAAAACTATCCAATCAATAGTCGAGGGGGAGTTTGTTGATGCGTTTTGCGACTAAGGATTGGATATACAATATTAACATATGTTAGTGATGGCCGAAGGTGAATAGCATGGGGCGAAGGTAGATAAGTATGGGCGAATGTAGTATAGACTGGGCGAAGGTAGATGATAAAGGGGCGAAGGAAGAATGGACCTGATCATGAAGACACATTCGACCATTTGGAATGGGCGAATGTGGAAATCACTCACATTCGACCAGATGAAACGGGCGAATGTGCAGTGCCTATATATAGTTTTTGTGTTTTTGATAATGTAAGAGAGTTGTCATTTGTGTCCAGGTTCAGTTCAGGTTCAGAGGTGTTTTTGAGAGATTATATGTGTGTTCTAGATTAACATAAACAGTTTGTAAATGCTTATTGAATGAAGTTAATCTATGAAATGATATTGAAAATGATCTTGATTGTGTCGTGATTTGTGTTTTATCAATTTGTTCAGATCCAGGGTTTCCGCACCTGGTTTTGTGACTTGTATGATCGTATAATCCTGTTTTAGCTAAAATTCAACGCTCACATGAACTTGTGAACTGGTATTCGTATAAGGTGCGTATCTACACATGCTTACTTGTAAACTTGTATTTGACTAACACGAGGATATCGGGTCACTAACGGAACGTCGAGCCTTGTCTTGTGTGGTCGTGTCGAACGTTAAACATTTTCACAAACATTTAAAGTCAAGGTGTTGGACACTAGGGTTACTTTACAAACATATCATCGGTCAAACATTAATAGGCTATCTATGGTAGGTTTTAAGTAGTCGGACTACCATAACAAGCCTGGTCCTTTATTTACGTGAAGAATGCAACTTAAGATGAGTGTCACGGCCCCACTTTTACTGTTTTCATTTTGGGGTAGAAACATACGGTAAAAACTTTACTATCTTTAGACCACAGTATTACATTATATCACATGGTACTAAGCGACATTACATCATTTAAGTCATTTTCTAACTTTTGAAGCATGAATATGTGGATACATAGCGGGGAGAGTGTGAATAGATCTACTGAGCCTGGCAAGCCCCACTCGGGTCGACTGGAGGTCGGATGGGTGCATATTTGTCATATTTAACTTACGACACCGGGTGATGTCCGGTGGCGGGTATTAAAGGCATTACTAACGTTCAGTGTCACACCCTCAAAATCCACTTGCGGAGTTTTACGCGAGGCGCATGACAAACCAGGATCCAAACCAACGATCACAATAAACAAGTCTAAATGTATATAAATGCAATTTCAAAACATAGTTTAAAATCCGTTTACAGCGGAAGCTTATTCAAAACAGTATCTCAAAAAAATGAAACAATAGTTCAACGTTTATAAGACCATGCAACCCTAGTTAGACGCCGTGCAGACGCGTGCGCCCTAGTCCAGTCGTGCTACCTTAGCGACCTGAGAAAACATGTAAAAGTTTACGTCAGCACAAAAATGCTGGTGAGTTTACAGGTTTTGTATCCAAGTACCAAGTCAACCTGTCCATACTATAACAAATCGAAAACCAGTGTACGCTAGCTAGGCGTATGTTTTGTTACTACCACGATTGGAAAACCATTACTAACTCGAATACCAGATGTTGTGCCCGAAAAGTACCAGTTGTTCCTGTTGTTCCTGTTTGAGACAATATGCACTCGCCCGGCCCTCCAAGCCGACGAGCGGGGTTGGTCACTCCCAATAGCGCTATTCACATTTCCCCGTTGTGCAAACCCGCACATTCATGGTTCCCCCCGGGACTTCCAAAGATCGTGTTGTACACAATAGAAACCCATAGTATGACAGTAGTTACCAAATAATCGTTTTAACACATGTTTTCTCCCCCGAAAGTATGAAACCAGTTTAAAAGAGGGGCCGTAAACTCACCTTAAGTTGCGTTACTCCTTAACCCGAGTAAACTCAGCTGCTATGCTAGTCCCGTAAAGCGGCGACCTAACATACGACAGTTACAAGTACTTAGACTAATAACCCGCAGGTTAATTAGTCCCTAGATGTCCAGACCATAACCAAGTTCGTTTGAAAACACCGTGACTGTTTAACTGACCCAAAGTACAAGACTCGACATCCCATTGGTGACCTGAGACTTCCCGTGTTATGTTTACGCTCTTAAACAGACAATCATGCAATCACACTTAACGTACGTTAACGCACAACAAGTTATAGCACATAGTTCACGTATCACCGAATTACATTCAAAACATATGTTACCAAGTTATCATATATGTTACGAGGTTCCTAGCATGTTACTACATGTCAAATCGGGTCTCGGAATGCTAATTTACACTTACAGCAGCAGTACACGCGATTAGGAAACGTAAACTAGCATTTAGGACTGATTGCATTAAGTTCATGTGATTAGGGCTGATTGCATATAAGTTCATGTGATTAGGGCTGATTGCATATAAGTTCATGTGATTAGGGCTGATTGCATATAAGTTCATGTGATTAGGGCTGATCACATGTAAGTTCATGCGATTTGGGGCTGATCGCATGTAAGTTCATGCGATTTGGCCTGATTGCATGTAAAACTGGCGATTAGCAATCCTAATCGCCTGTAACCTTGCTGTTCCAGTTTTTCGCGCGTTTAACGCTCCAAATCAGATCCAGAACGTGTGTAACTACCCAATATCATCCCAAACACTATCCTAAACATGTTTCAACCAAAACTCTTCGTTTTGCCTCGTATTATCAGCCCTGCATGCAATCACGTAATCCAAACACCATTCACATAGCATGCAATCATCATACTAACATGCATAACAATAACCCTAATAATCAATTACTCAGATATCATCATCATAACATTAATATCATTCTGATTTAACCTAATAACATGTTAATCCATCATTATGAATCATAAAAACCCTAGCTTTCTAATCATAAACACCCATAACACATGTATACAAGTTAGAATCCGATTAACAACCCTTATTAACGATTTTCAGAAAGCTTTTTCGTTTTAGAACAGGTCTGGACCATTAGGGATTGATTAAAAACGTTTATAAAGATTCATGGATGGAAACCAAACCTTAGAATTGTGAAAGAATGAAAGATTATGCTTGAATCCTTGTGTTTTGATCAAAAAATCGCGTTCCAGAGGTTGTGTGTGTGTTGGGGCAGGTTATGGGACGACTAGGGTTTGTATAATGAAGTTTATGAGGTCAAGTATGGTATTTATAGTCGTTTTTAGTCGTCCAGCACGTAACATGCGATTATGCAGCTTTACACGCGATCAGGAAGCCTAATCGCATGTAAGTTCATGCGATTGGGGCCTAATCGCATGAACAGTCATGCGATCAGTCCCCTGATCGCCCCACATGATGCCTACTCGCCTCCCTTATGGGCGATTAGGCTTGCCTAATCGCCTATAGGGGCTGGTTTCTTGCGTTTTGTGCGTTAAACCCCGTTTTAACATATGTTAACACATATTCACATACCGACAAGTCACATAATGATTGTAAACACATAACACATGTAAATACACATATTCACCCTCGTTCACCAATTCCCGGGACTCGAGACTCGTATGTTCCGTATGCCCTGACGATCCTGCAAATCGTCACCGTTTGTACACTTGGTTAAGGACCGACATCTAATGAACCTCTAGACCAACATCCAATGATCTCTAGACTAAACCGATAGTTCCCGAACCATAACCCGACTTAACTAACCCAGTTAAGTACAATATACGCGTGACTCGCTAAGGTAGACTTTCATCTAGACAACGTTGTTAACCAGAATTTGCCGGGTGTCACATCATCCCCACGTTAAAAGAATTTTCGTCCCGAAAATTGCACAAGTACCAAAAGAACAAAAGAAATAACGAAGGGAACAAACAAAAGATAGAAACCAAGAGAGAGATTTACCCGAGTTGTCACATCATCCCCACGTTAAAAGGAATCTCGCCCCGAGATTCATTTAGCTGCAGAAGAGACATGTCTCGACTCGAACGCTTCCTTAGGAAAAAGATGAGGATACTTAGACTTCATCTGATCCTCCCGTTCCCACGTATACTCTGGTCCCCGGTTCGAGTTCCACCGAACCTTAACGATACGAATCTTGCTGTGACGTAGGCTGCGAATCTTGTAATCAAGGATCTCCACAGGTTCTTCCACAATCGAAGACGATCATCAACCTTGATCTCTTCTAGTGGAACGATGAGAGACTCGTCAGCCAGACACTTCTTCAAGTTTGACACATGGAAGACGTTATGTACGTTACCGAGCTCCGTCGGTAAATCAAGACGATATGCCACCGGCCCAATCCGTTCCAGGATCGTAAATGGGCCGACATACCGCGGATTGAGTTTGCCACGCTTCCCAAAGCGTATGACGCCCTTCCACGGTGAGACTTTTAGAAGTACTTTGTCATTGACTTGGAATTCCAATGGTTTGCGACGCTGATCGGCATAACTCTTTTGCCGGTCCCGTGCCGCTGCCAACCGGTTACGAATCTGTACGATCTTTTCCGAAGTTTCGTACACTAGTTCAGGCCCAGTGAGTTGACTCTCACCCACTTCAGCCCAACAAAGAGGAGAACGGCATTTCCGTCCGTATAGTGCCTCGAACGGAGCCGCCTTGATGCTCGTGTGATAACTTGTCACACCCCTCAAAATCCACTTGCGGAGTTTTACCGCGAGGCGCACGACAAACCAGGATCCAAACCAACGATCACAATAAACAAGTCTAAATGTAATTAATGCAATACCAAAACATAGTTTTAAATCCCGTTTACAGCGGAAGCTTATTCAAATAAAGTTCAACATAATTAACCAAAGTTCAATGTTTATGAAATCATGCAACTCTATCTAGACGCCGTGCAGACGCGTGCGCCCTAGTTCCATGTGCTACCTTAGCGACCTGAGAAAACATGTAAAAGTTTACGTCAGCACAAAAATGCTGGTGAGTTTACAGGTTTGCAGTTCAAGTACCAAGTTCACCTGTCCATACTATAACAAATAGAAAACCAGTATACGCTAGCTAGGCGTACGTTTTGTTACTACCACGATTGGAAAACCATTACTAACTCGAATACCAGTTTTGTGCCCGAATAGTTCCAAATGTTCCTGTTGTTCCTGTTTGAGACAATATGCACTCGCCCGGCCCTCCAAGCCGACGAGCGGGGTTGGTCACTCCAATAGCGCTATTCACATTTCCCCGTTGTGCAAACCCGCACATTCATGGTTCCCCCCGGGACTTCCAAAGATCGTGTAGTATACGTTAGAACCCATAGTATGACAGAATTTACCAAACAATCGTTTTAACACATGTTTTCTCCCCCGAAAGTATAAAACCAGTTTAAAAGAGGGGCCGTAAACTCACCTTAAGTTGCTTTACTCCTAATCCCGAGTAAACTCAGCTGCTATGTTAGTCCCGTACAGTGGCGACCTAACATACGACAGTTACAAGTACTTAGACTAATAACCCGCAGGTTAATTAGTCCCTAGATGTCCAGACCATAACCAAGTTCGTTTAAAAATACCGTGACTGTTTAACTGACCCAAAGTACAAGACTCGACATCCCATTGGTGACCCGAGACTCCCCGTGTTATGTTTACGCTCCAAAACATACAATAACGCAAGTACACTTAACATACGTTAACGCACAACAAGTTATAGCACCTAGTTCACGTATCACCGAAATACATCCAAATATATGTTACCAAGTTATTAGACATGTTACGGGGTTCCTAGCATGTTACTACATGTCAAATCAGGTCTCGGTATGCTAATATACACTTACAGCAGCAGTACACGCTATTAGGAAAAGTCAACTAGCAATTAGGAATCCTAATCGCCACTAATATAGGCGATTGGGGCTATACCATATGAAATTATTAGCATTTAGGGCTAATCACATGAACTTACTAGCAATTGGGGCTAATCACATGAACTTACTAGCAATTGGGGCTAATCACATGAACTTACTAGCAATTGGGGCTAATCACATGAAGTTATAGGCGATTGGGCTAATCACATGATATTATTGGCGATTAGCACCCCAATCGCATGAGTTACAGGCGATTAGCATTGCTACTCGCTTGTAACCATGCTGTTCCGGTTTTTCGCGCGTTTAACGCTCCAAATCAGATCCAGAGCGTGTGTAACTACCCAATATCATCCCAAACACTATCCTAAACATGTTTAACCCAAAACCCTTCGTTCATCCTCGTAAAATCAGTCCTGCATGCAACCAAAGCAATCCAAACACATACACATAGCATGCAACATTCAATTAACGCATGTAATCATAACCCTATTATCCAATTACTGAGATTTCTATCATCATACTAACAATATTTATTCTGACCTAGCATGATAACACATCAAATCATCATCAAGAATCATAAAAATCCTATCTTTCTAATCATACACACCCATAACGCATGTATATTAGTTATAATCCGATTAACAACCATTATTGACGATTTTCAGAAAGCTTTTTCGTTTATGAACAGGTCTGGACCATTAGGGATTTATTAAAAACGTTTACAAAGTGTTATGGATGAGAATCAAACCTTGGAATTGTAAAAGGATGATGGTTAGACCTTGAAAACCTTGTGTTTTTGATCAAAATCGCCTTCCAGAGGTTGTTTAAGTGTTTGGGGCGGTTATGGGACGACTAGGGTTTGTCTAATTGAGTTTAGGAGGTTAAGTATGGTATTTATAGGCGTTTCTAGTCGTCCAGCCCGTTCCATGCGATTGTGCAGGTTTATACGCGATTAGGAATCCTAATCGCGTGAACAGTAACGCGTTTGGGCCTAATCGCATGAACAGTCATGCGATTAGTCCCAGTCGCACCATATGAATCCCAGTCACACCATATGAACCCCAGTCACACCACATGATCCCCAGTCACACCACATGATCCCCAGTCACACCACATGATTCCCAGTCACACCACATGATTCCCCGTTTTAACATATGTTAACACATATTAATGTACCGACAAGTCACATAATGATTGTAAACACATAACACAAGTAAATACACATATTCACACTCGTTCACCAATTCCCGGGACTCGAGACTCGTACGTTCCGTATGCCCTGACGATCCTACAAATCGTCACCGTTTGTACACTTGGTTAAGGACTGACATCTACCGAACCTCTAGACCAACATCCAATGATCTTCTAGACTAACCAATAGTTCCCGAACCATAACCCGACTTAACTAACCCAGTTAAGTACAATATACACGTGACTCGCTAAGGTAGACTTTCATCTAGACAACGTTGTTAACCCGAATTTGCCAGGTGTCACATCATCCCCCACGTTAAAAGAATTTTCGTCCCGAAAATTGCGTAAGTAACAAAAGAAACAACGAAGGGGAATAAACAAACAGATAGGAATCAATAGAGAGTAGAAATCAAGAGAGAGATTTACCCGAGGTGTCACATCATCCCCACGTTAAAAGGAATCTCGACCCGAGATTCATTCAGCTGCCGAAGAGACATGTCTCGACTCGAATGCTTCCTTAGGAAGAGATGAGGATACTTAGACTTCATCTGATCCTCCCGTTCCCACGTATATTCCGGTCCCCGGTTCGAGTTCCACCGACCTTAACGATACGAATCTTGCTGTGACGTAGGCTACGAATCTTGTAATCAAGGATCTCCACAGGTTCTTCCACAATCCGAAGGCGATCATCAACCTTGATCTCTTCCAGTGGAACGATGAGAGACTCGTCAGCCAGACACTTCTTCAAGTTTGACACGTGAAAGACGTTATGTACGTTACCGAGCTCCGTCGGTAGATCAAGTCGATATGCCACCGGCCCAATCCGTTCCAGGATCGTAAATGGGCCGACATATCGTGGATTGAGTTTGCCACGCTTCCAAAGCGTATGACGCCCTTCCACGGTGAGACTTTTAGAAGTACCTTGTCATTGACTTGGAACTCCAGTGGTTTGCGACGCTGATCAGCATAACTCTTTTGCCGGTCCCGTGCCGCCGCCAACCGATTTCGAATCTGTACGATCTTTTCGAAGTTTCGTACACTAGTTCAGGCCCAGTGAGTTGACTCTCACCCACTTCAGCCCAACAAAGAGGAGAGCGGCATTTCCGTCCGTACAGTGCCTCGAACGGAGCAGCCTTGATGCTCGTGTGATAACTGTTGTTGTACGAGAACTCTACCAACGGCAGATGAGCTTCCCAACCCTTCCCAAAATCGATCACACACGCCCGCAGCATGTCTTCTAAAGTTTGAAATCGTACGCTCACTCTGACCGTCAGTCTGTGGATGGTAAGCCGTACTCATGTCTAGTTGGGTACCCAAAGCCTTGTGCAAAGACTTCCAAAGTGAGAAGTAAAGCGAGAATCGCGATCCGAGATTATAGAAAACTGGCACCCCGTGCTTAGAAACAACTTCTTTCAAGTAAAGACGAGCCAAACGATCCATGGTGTCGGTCTCCTTAATAGCAAGAAAATGAGCTGATTTCGTCAACCGATCGACAATCACCCATATCTTGTCGTTCCCGCTAGGTGACTTAGGAAGTTGTGTGACAAAATCCATAGTAATCCGTTCCCATTTCCATTCCGGAATTTCAGGTTGTTGCAGGAGACCCGACGGTTTCTGGTATTCCACCTTAACCTTAGCACAGGTCAAGCATTTGCTCACGTATGAGGCTATGTCCGACCTCATGTTTGGCCACCAGTAAAGCACCTTTAGGTCTTGGTACATCTTATCCGAACCAGGATGAATAGAATACCGGGACTTATGAGCCTCATCAAGGACAAGCTCCCGTAGTCCCCCGAACAAAGGAACCCATATGCGTTCTGCGAAGTAGTGCAGGCCATCAGGCCTTCGCTCTAGGTGCTTGTCGGCACCGTGCATAGTTTCAGCTTTAAGGTTTTCCTCCTTCAAAGCTTCCAATTGGGCAGAACGGATTTGATCAGGTAGCGACGAATGGATAGTGAGCTGCAACGCCCGAACGCGACGAGGTTTAGAAGATTCCTTCCTGCTCAAGGCGTCTGCTACAACATTCGCCTTGCCAGGATGGTACTTAATAGCACAATCATAGTCGTTCAAAAGCTCGATCCAGCGACGCTGCCGTATGTTCAAGTGTTGTTGGTCGAAAATGTGTTGGAGACTCTTGTGATCGGTGTAGATGGTGCATTTGGTACCGTACAAGTAATGTCTCCAAATTTTCAACGCGAATACCACGGCACCCAACTCCAAGTCATGAGTTGTGTAGTTCTTCTCGTGCACCTTAAGTTGACGAGAAGCATACGCAATCACTTTCTCGCGTTGCATCAACACGCAACCGAGTCCATGAATGGAAGCATCACAGTAAACAACGAAATCATCAGGCCCTCGAGTAAAGACAAAATAGGAGCAGAACACAGTTTAGACTTTAGTTCTTCAAACGCTGACTCTTGTGATTCACCCCAGTCGAATTTCCTATCCTTCTGAGTGAGAGTGGTGAGGGGTTGAGCAATCTTCGAGAACCCCTGAATGAAACGACGATAGTAGCCCGCAAGGCCTAGGAATTGCCGCACCTCAGTTGGCGTCTTAGGTGCTCCCCAATCCTTGATCGCTTCGATCTTAGCTGGATCGACATGAATCCCTAGTTCATTAACCACATGTCCTAGGAATTGAACTTCGCGTAACCAAAAGTCACACTTTGAGAACTTGGCGTAAAGTTGTTCTTGTCGCAAGAGCTCCAAAACCAAACGCAGGTGTTCCTCGTGTTCGGTCTTGTTCTTAGAGTAGATCAGAATGTCATCAATAAACACAATGACGAACTTGTCAAGATATGGTTTACAGACGCGGTTCATCAAGTCCATGAAAACCGCCGGTGCATTCGTGAGACCGAAAGGCATGACCAAGAATTCGAAATGACCATAACGTGTTCGAAAAGCAGTCTTTGCAACGTCAGCCTCCCTGACGCGCAGCTGGTGATAACCGGACCTCAAGTCGATCTTGGAATAATAACTAGAACCCTGAAGCTGGTCGAATAGATCGTCGATACGTGGAAGAGGATAACGGTTCTTGACGGTCAACTTGTTCAGCTCTCTGTAGTCTACACACAATCGGAAACTCCCATCCTTCTTCTTGACAAATAAAATCGGGGCTCCCCAAGGGGAAGAACTTGGCCGGATGAAACCCTTGTCCAAGAGTTCCTGCAACTGGCTAGACAATTCCTGCATCTCGGGAGGTGCAAGACGGTAGGGGCCCGAGCAATAGGAGCAGCCCCTGGTACCAGATCAATACCGAACTCGACTTGACGATGAGGAGGAAGACAGATAAATCATCGGGAAAAACATCATCAGAAAACTCGCGTACCACCGGAATGTCGTCAATCTTCTTCTCATCACTAGAGGAAACAGATAAGAGCGCCAAAACGGCTGGATAACCCTTTCGAAGACACTTAAGGGCTTTCATGCTAGAGATGATGTTTAGCGAACACCACCCTTGATACCGTATACAGAAAGAAATTCTCCATCAGGGAGAGGAATCCGAATAACCTTATCGTAACAGACGATCTCCGCGCGATACAAAGATAACCAATCCATTCCTACCACAACGTCAAAACTACCCAATGGTACCGGCATAAGGTCGATGGGGAACGATAAACCGACAACTCTAACTGACACTCCCGAAGAATACTAGTAGCTTCAATCGTTTTCCCGTCAGCCAACTCAATAATATACTTGGTCTCTAATGGTACAGGTACTACATCTAGCGTCGACTAACATCCATGGATACAAAACTCTTGTCGGCACCAGAATCAAATAACACGCTAACAGAATGATTATTGAGAAGAAACGTACCGGTGACTGTATCAGGGTCCTGCCTAGCCTCAGCAGCTCCAATGACGAAGGCACGTGCATTTCTGCCGCCGCCCCCGTTGTTACCATTCCCGTTGTTTCCACCCTGTTTCAGCTTTGGGCAATCCTTCTTGTAATGCCCAGTGTCACCACAGTTGTAGCATCCCTGTTTCCCTGTAGTCCCCTGAGTAGTCGGAGCTGAACTGTTGGTCGGAGCCTGAGTCGATGGAAGTGTAACCGACAATCTTTAGCATAGTGGCCTGTTCGCTGGCAGCGGTGACAACGGTTACTGTCGCAGTTCCCTTGGTGATGGCGTCCACACTTGTTGCATTTGGGCAGTTTTCCTGCATAACCACCCTGCTTATTACCCGAAAACGATGAACCCCATTATCAAACTTTTACCCTGCTGCGTAGACCCAGATCCTTTCCCGTCGTTTTTCCCACTTGCGCTTATTGTTCTCTGGAGCCTTAGCAGTCGAACTTTTCGCGGCAAAATCCCCTCATTCACCTTTAAGTTAGTCATCCTATGTGCCGATCGAACTACCTCCGCATAAGTAGGATGATTTCCGGCAGCTACCAACCCTGCAATTTCCGGCACTAACCCTGAGACATAATGTTCAATCTTACGATACTCTGGCACGTGCAAATCGGGACACAGCACCGCCAACTCATTTCTCCTCACAGTATACTTCTCGATTTCCGATCCAGTCATCTTGAGGTTCCATACCTCATGCTCCAGCTTCTGTACCTCTTCTCTCGGGCAATACTCCCGCTTCAGCATCTGCACAAAGTTCTCCCATGGCATAGCATATGCCTCCCCAATACCCATGTTCTGGGTGATACCATTCCACCAAGTCAATGCCACGTCCTGAAATAACGCAGCCGAATACTTCACCCGATCTTCTGGGAGACAATTACACATTAGAAATACCGACTCCACTTTCTCCAACCACCTAAGCAAACTGACCGCACCCTCGGTGCAGAGAATTCCTGGGGCTTGCAGTCCCGGAACATCTTGTAGGTGCACATGGGTGGGGGTGGGTCAACAGGACCACCTGAAATGAAACGTATGAGAAACCACGAATAACGTACACAAGGTTCACCAATGAGGCAAAGAAAACAGATAAAACAACTTACCACCACCGTTGTGCCCTAACTGAAAGGCAGCCTGGAGCAAGTTGTTCAGATCAGCCTGTGACAGGTTAATACCTCCAACGACCACCAGCACCACCGCGACCACCACCGCGTCCACCATTGCGACCACCTCCTCGTCCTCCACGCACTCCAGACATGATTCTGGCAGAAAGAACGAGAAAATTTAGTTTCGCAGTTAAAGATAACCACTAATGTTCACAAGATCAAAGCCAGATCCAATCCAGGACTATCCCCTCAAACTCAGAGCTCACTAGTGCTTCCATGCATTTCGTTTTATGATTTTGTGTGCACCCAAAATGATAAAGCTCTACATGGTCCTCCAAGTGTTCTCCTAGTTCAAAGATCAAATCACCGAACATAGACTCTTAGCTACACATCGTAATACTACGGTAGTTCATGACAAGTGTTTCTATTGGAGTGCGAAAGGGGAGATGTCCGAGCCTTGGACAAATCTCAAGAGCACACGAGTTACCCCAATAGGCTACACTGCCTAGGAAACAAGTAACCCAACCTATAAATAGAACGGATGATGTAACGTAGAAAGACCAACGATTTAGAGACACCCCGACAAGACCATACGTAAACCACTATAACGTTTTACCATGTGATCGTCTAGTGTGTGCGACTCGGCTATAGACTAGACTCTACATGCAGTCCTAGTTCACTATAACCATTGGCTCTGATACCAATCTGTCACACCCTCAAAATCCACTTGCGGAGTTTTACCGCGAGGCGCATGACAAACCAGGATCCAAACCAACGATCACAATAAACAAGTCTAAATGTAATTAATGCAATACCAAAACATAGTTTTAAAATCCCGTTTACAGCGGAAGCTTATTCAAAATAAAGTTCAACATAATTAACCAAAGTTCAATGTTTATGAAATCATGCAACTCTATCTAGACGCCGTGCAGACGCGTGCGCCCTAGTTCCATGTGCTACCTTAGCGACCTGAGAAAACATGTAAAAGTTTACGTCAGCACAAAAATGCTGGTGAGTTTACAGGTTTGCAGTTCAAAGTACCAAGTTCACCTGTCCATACTATAACAAATAGAAAACCAGTATACGCTAGCTAGGCGTACGTTTTGTTACTACCACGATTGGAAAACCATTACTAACTCGAATACCAGTTTGTGCCCGAATAGTTCCAAATGTTCTGTTGTTCCTGTTTGAGACAATATGCACTCGCCCGGCCCTCCAAGCCGACGAGCGGGGTTGGTCACTCCCAATAGCGCTATTCACATTTCCCCGTTGTGCAAACCCGCACATTCATGGTTCCCCCGGGACTTCCAAAGATCGTGTAGTATACGTTAGAACCCATAGTATGACAGAATTTACCAAACAATCGTTTTAAACACATGTTTTCTCCCCGAAAGTATAAAACCAGTTTAAAAGAGGGGCCGTAAACTCACCTTAAGTTGCTTTACTCCTAATCCCGAGTAAACTCAGCTGCTATGTTAGTCCCGTACAGTGGCGACCTAACATACGACAGTTACAAGTACTTAGACTAATAAACCGCAGGTTAATTGTCCCTAGATGTCCAGACCATAACCAAGTTCGTTTGTTTTAAAAATACCGTGACTGTTTAACTGACCCAAGTACAAGACTCGACATCCCATTGGTGACCCGAGACTCCCGTGTTATGTTACGCTCCAAAACATACAATAACGCAAGTACACTTAACATACGTTAACAGCACAACAAGTTATAGCACATAGTTCACGTATCACGAAATACATCCAAATATATGTTACCAAGTTATTAGACATGTTACGGGGTTCCTAGCATGTTACTACATGTCAAATCAGGTCTCGGTATGCTAATATTACACTTACAGCAGCAGTACACGCTATTAGGAAAAGTCAACTAGCAATTAGGAATCCTAATCGCATATTATAGGCGATTGGGGGCTTATACCATATGGAATTATTAGATTTAGGGCTATCACATTGAACTTACTAGCAATTGGGGCTAATCACATGAATTACTAGCAATTGGGGCTAATCACATGAACTTACTAGCAATTGGGGCTAATCACATGATGTTATAGGCGATTGGGGCTAATCACATGATATTATTGGCGATTAGCACCCCATCGCATGAGTTAAGGCGATTAGCATTGCTACTCGCCTGTAACCTTGCTGTTCGGTTTTTCGCGCGTTTAACGCTCCAATCAGATCCAGAGCGTGTGTAAACTACCCAATATCATCCCAAACACTATCCTAAACATGTTTAACCCAAAACCCTTCGTTCATCCTCGTAAAATCAGTCCTGCATGCAACCAAAGCAATCCAAACACATACACATAGCATGCAACATTCAAATTAACGCATGTAATCATAACCCTATTATCCAATTATGAGATTTCTATCATCATACTAACAATATTTATTCTGACCTAGCATGATAAACACATCAAAATCAATATTCAAGAATCATAAAAATCCTATCTTTCTAATCATACACCCATATAACGCATGTATATTAGTTATAATCCGATTAACAACCATTATTGACGATTTCAGAAAGCTTTTTCGTTTATGAACAGGTCTGGACCATTAGGGATTTATTAAAAACGTTTACAAAGTGTTATGGATGAGAATCAAACCTTGGAATTGTAAAAGGATGATGGTTAGACCTTGAAACCTTGTGTTTTTGATCAAAAATCGCCTTCCAGAGGTTGTTTAAGTGTTTGGGGCGGTTATGGGACGACTAGGGTTTGTCTAATTGAGTTTAGGAGGTTAAGTATGTATTTATAGGCGTTTCTAGTCGTCCAGCCGTTCCATGCGATTGTGCAGGTTTATACGCGATTAGGAATCTCTAATCGCATGAACAGTAACGCGTTGGGCCTAATCGCCATGTGAACAGTCATGCGATTTCTCCAGTCGACCATATGAATCCAGTCACACCATATGGCCCAGTACACCATGATCCAGTCACCCACATGATCCCAGTCAACACCTGATTCCAGTACACCACATGATTCCCGTTTTAACATATGTTAACACATATTAATGTACGACAAGTCACATAATGATTGTAAACACATAACACAAGTAAATACACATATTCACACTCGTTCACCAATTCCCGGGACTCGAGACTCGTACGTTCCGTATGCCCTGACGATCCTTACAAATCGTCACCGTTTGTTCACTTGGTTAAGGACTGACATCTACGAACCTCTAGACCAACATCCAATGATCTTCTAGACTAACCAATAGTTCCCGAACCATAAACCGACTTAACTAACCAGTTAAGTACAATATACAGTGACTCGCTAAGGTAGACTTTCATCTAGACAACGTTGTTAACCCGAATTTGCCAGGTGTCAATCATCCCAGTTAAAAGAATTTTCGTCCCGAAATTTGGTAAGTAACAAAAGACAACGAGGGAATAAACAAACAGATAGGAATCAATAGAGAGTAGAAATCAAGAGAGAGATTTACCCGAGGTGTCACATCATCCCCACGTTAAA
>JAUTDX010007155.1:0-14176 GCA_030844895.1 Ambrosia x helenae | reverse complement strand
TTGGAGGGTTAAACGCGCGAAAATCGTTATCACAGCAGCAGCAGGCGATTAGGAATCCTAATCGCCTGATTCTAATGGCGATTATGCAGAACATAGGGGGCGATTAGGACCCGAATCGCCTGATACCTCATGCGATTGGGCCCCTATCGCCTTAGCTGAAGCCTACTCGCGTCTGACCTTCCTAATCGCAGGTACTAGCTGTCGTGAACGCGTTTGACATCCCAGAACAAAGGGCACGATTTGACACCCTAGAACATGCTAGGTAACCCCGGGATACACCCAATGACTTAGTAAGACGTATTCGGACCTGATTAGGCGTTAATCGGACATTATGCTAGACTAGGTGAACTATTGCGCGTATGAAGTGTTAATTGCATATGTTGCATGATGTCTTGTATTATCTAACACGTGTAAAGCGGTCACCAATGGGATGTCGGGTCTTGTCTGGAACGGTCGGTTTAACAGTTAAAGTGTTTTTCAAACGTTTATGGTCACGGTCTGGACATTCGGGTCTAGTTAGCCTGCGGGTTATTAGTCCGATACTTATACACATCTTATGATAGTCGCCCGCTATTTGGGGCTAATCATAACATAATTACTTTAACTGTTTTCAAGTAACGCAATCCAAGGTGAGTTTCACATCCCCACTTTTACCGTTTACCTTTCGGGGAGAAACATGCTACTTACTTACCTAATTAAAGGTCATGTTATACTATGGTTACTTTACTTATACTATGCGGCTTTTTTACGGAAAGTCCCGGGGGGAAACCATGTAATGTGGCGGGGATAGCACAACGGGGAAATGTGGATAGATCTATGGGCCCTCACAAACCCACTCGAACGGCTGGCCGGCGGGTGCATATTGTCTCGGTTATTACTGCTCGCACCGAGGCATCGGTTATGCCAAACACATGGCTGGGACAAGCTTCAACAACTTATAAACGTATAGGAATGGGATTCCCAACCGTAGTAGTAAACAAACACTTAACTTCTAGCTAACGTCTTATACCTGTAGTAACGGATATGTATCTTCACAACTTAAACCAAACGCGTTATAAAAGAAAACCTGTGAACTCACCAGCATTATATGTTGACATTTTTGGCTGTTTTCTCAGGTCGCTAAGGTAGCAGTCAATGGGCTAGGCGCACGGAGTCATGCACAGCGTCTAATATGTTGAAGCATATTAAACAATGTTTTGTCAATTACGATATAGCTTCCATTTCGGGCTTTAAAATTACGCGGTCAACAACAAACTTCTTTGGTGGTCAAACTGGGTGTTTGACTTTGGCTTGTGACCACAATAATTAGGGAAAGATTTATTTATTAAATGTTGAAATGTAAACACAAGTCAGAAGTTGGCTTAAGTGGTTCGTTGTGATGCATTATTACAGGTCAGAACGCTACCAGACTCGGTTCAGTATGGTACCAAAATCTTTGTTTTTTTATAACAGTAAGGGAGGTGTTGGGTCTGCTGACTGGAGAAGAACAGATGATTAGAAAGCCAAAACATGCTATCAGTTTGATCCTGAATAAACAGTCTTTACAACTTACTTCTCCCAAAAGACTGCTGACCCTAACTACTGTTCTATCCAAACAACTGCTCAACAACTGCTGATACAAAGAAAGCTGAGGACAGAAAACAACTGATGAAGAACAACTGCTGACCAAAGGTCTGATGAGAAGAGCAATGCTGATACAAGTACTGAAGACCAAAGCACTGCTGGAACCAACAGCACTTAGGCTCCAGCAGTGGATACAAGACATCAGAGTTTATCTTAACAGCTGTTTAATATCAGTGCTTTCAATGTAACAGTAGTTTGTTATGGCAGATGTTTAAGTTTGTTATTCTGTTAGAGGTCACTGTCTTAGGTGACGTCAGCTAGGTCATCAGTGCTTTGAGTCTGTCTATAAATAGAACAGTGCTTGTACTGTTCTATTGCATCACACACAAAACATTCTCTCTGACAAACACTGTGTGATCAGGCTGAGGGGGAGTAATTGTACGATTGTAATCTTTGATTAATGAAAGCATTCGATCAAAAAACATTTACTCTCTTGTTTTGATTTACAGTTTATTATTTCCGCTGCACTTTCATTCTATTTTCATTTCATTATTTCCATCATTTAGTTAAACAATCAAAACAAACAAACTCAGATCCTAACAATTGGTATCAGAGCTTGGTCAATTAAATTCGATCTAACAAATCAATTTAATAATCAGCTCACAATTATTGATATCGTTTGTCTGTTAGATTGAAAACAGAGTAATAGTTTAATTTCGTTTCAACGTTGTTAAACAGACTTTGTTTTTTGAAAAATCAGAGAATGGCTTTCTATCAATCACGATCAAATAACACTGGCACGAACAACAAGCCACCGATGCTTGTCAGATCTGAATACATTATCTGGCAACGTCGGATGAGCCATGTTCTAGCTCAACAAAACACTGGGTGTTGGAAGTCGGTTATCTTCGGACCACATGTTCCGACTGTGCCGAGTACTGAAGATCCCAAAGTGTTTGAGCCAAAGAAACTTGAAAACTACTCCGACCAGGATTTTCAGAAAATTGAGCTAGATGCTAAGGCCTTCAGTATTGTGGCCATGGCTCTACCCAATGATATATATGCTGGGTTGTTACACTGTAACAGTGCAAAGGAGTTGTGGGATGCACTGAAAGAACAGTTTGGTGGGACTGAGGGGTTATTGAAAAACCGTGAAATACTTAACCAACAATATGAAACATTCAGTCATGTCAAAGGAGAGTCATTAACTCAACAGTTTGAGAGATTTAATTGCTTAATAAGTGAACTAAAATTGGTTGGTCTTACTTACCCTCATTCAACTTTGAACCATAGGTTTTTAAGATCATTACCAGACAAAATGGGACACTATTGCTATTGTTATGAGAAACTCAATAGGATTTAAAGACCTATCACTGACCCAGCTTCATGGTAAGCTCTTGACTATGAAAGAGAGCTTAACCAGAAAAAGAAGCTCCAGGACTCTGGAAAAGTGTTGATGACTATGTGTTTGGGAATACAGCACTTTTGGGTCATGATGAGGTGCCTGGAAACACAAAGGATCAGAGTTATGATCATTTTATTGACATAACTTCAGGTTTTAACTCAGGTTTTAACTCTGATTCTTATTCACCAAACTATGCTTTCACAGCAAGTGGTGGTGATATACAGGCATCTGACAATATATCCTTTGAGTATGATGACCTGAAATACTTTGACCCTGATGATTGGAAGAAATGGACATTATGCACCAATTGGCCCTTCTCAGTGTAAGAACTAATAATTTTTACAAGAAAACTGGGAGAAGGTTTCCAGGGTTGACTGGCAGATCTAAGGTTGGGTTGGATAAATCAAAGATCAAGTGTTATAAATGTCATAGGTTGGTCATTTTGCTAGGGAATGTAGGGGTCAACATGGTACACCTATGATAACCTATCCAAATCAAAGACCACAGACCCAACACTTATCAGAATTCTATAATACCCCTGGACCAATGTGCAAAACACTGCTCATTTTGCACAGTCCTCAAACACTGTTCCTGTCCAGTATGTCCAAACCACTGTTCCTCAGATCCACTATGTGCAAACACCTGTTGCTCAAACACCTGTGCAAACGACTGTTGCTCCATCCTCTGCTCCTGCAGAGACCAGTCAACAGAGCTTCTTTACACAAGGCTTTGTTGATTGGAGCAGTCTACCTGATGAGCTAACAGATGAGAATTTTGCACTAGTTGCCAAAGCTGAAAATGAACCAGAAATTTTTTGTCATGGCTATGGTAGATGAGATTGAATCTGAGGAAGTGGTAACTGAATCTGATGTTGTGACTGATGATATTGTTAGTGAAGTTGTTACAGGTGAAAAACCTGAAGAAGAGGTTGTGAATCTCTCAGATCCCTGGGGTGCATCTGATGATGTGAGTGCAAGTGTGATTGTGCATTGATGGCTGCTGCTAAGGTATCTCTCTCAAATTCTTAAAGAGTTGTGTTCTGACAAATGTGTAATAGCATTTGCTAACATCAAAGAGGTGAATGAAAACCTTAGAAAGAAAATTTTGGATGATGAAGTTAAATTTGAAAAACTACAAAAGATTTGAAAACAAGTTTAACTGCAAAAGAGTCTGAAATTAGCAGTTTAAACCATGAAGCACTATAACCAAAGACCAGCTCCAAACTATGATACAAAATATCAAAGTTGTAAAAGTGAGCTTGAGTCCACCCAAGTTGAATGTAAAAAATGGGTGGAATCATGTAGAGGTTTTGAGATGCTACTCAACAAACAAACCAAAAGTCATGTGAAGTTTGGCTTTGGTTTTGCAACCACTGCTCCAGCTTTGAAAACACTGACACAAAGAGTCAAAAGTCTGTTGAGATAGTACCAACAAACCTGCAGGGTCAAGAGATTAAAATCACTGAACCAAATGTAAGAAAATTGTTCTTGAAAAACCAGAAGGTTCCTCATCTTTTGCTGAACTTGAAAAGTATGAATTTAAACCTACTTGGTCTGATGAGTGTGATACTCTTGAGAATTATAAACCTGTTGATTTTAAAACTCCTGAGGGAAAAGACAGCTCCTAGGCAAGGGTCATTCCCTTGGCAAAAGTCATCCCCTGAAAGATTCTCCAGCAGATGCTCAAACATCTGCTGAAAAGAAGACTGAAAAGGAAGGGAAGAAGAAAGAAAAGATGTTCAACTTGTTCTGTGATTTCTGTGAAAAGAAGAATCATGTCACCAAAACTGTTTTCTTCTAAAAGCATATGATATTAACAAAGGAACAAGTGAATGTGATTCCAAAGCCACATGCTCAATATGGGGAAAAAGAATCACAAGACCAAAGAGTGCTTGTATCTCAAAAATTTTGATGTTAAAAATACAAGAATACAAAGCTAAAACTCTTGCAAACCTGGTGGTTAGTACTCCAAAAGGAAAGCCCAAACAGACCTTCACCCCCTGTCCAAACATCTGTTACAAAAAGGCTTGAAACATCTGCTTCTAGAGATGTCCAAGTAACAGATGCTCCACCCACAAGCAAATACCCAAGAGGTTATGGTCAACCTCCATGTCACAGTCTGCCACATGTTTATGAGGAGCCAAAAAGACCCTCTAAACCAAGAGAGTGAACAGAAATCCATATGGGTATTATCATCTGTCAGGAAGTGATCAAACAACTGCTGCCCAAGTGTTGACATCCAAGCACTGGCAAATGGTCAGCAGCAGTTGTTGACCTTAATTCAGAAATTGGTCCAAACCACTGATCACCTTCCAAAGCTTGAGTCTGAAAGGTCTGAGGACCCATCCAAAGCCAACTTGGCTTTGGACACTCACCAAAACTAATCATTTACTGATGTGCAGGGAGCTTCTGCTTGTTTAGATAGTCTTTGGTATGTAGATAGTGGAGGTTCCAGGCGACATGACCAGGATGTAGAGCCTACTTCTTTGGACTTCTTGGCTCATGGAGGGGGTGATATATCCTTTGGTAATGATTTCTAAAGGTAAGGTGTTGGTTCAGGGACTGTACAGGCTGGGAAAACTCAAGTTTGAAAATGTCAATCTTATTGATAATCTCAAGTTTAATCTTCTGAGTGTTTCACAAATGAGTGACAAAGGTTATGGCTCATTTTTCACAAAGAAAACTTGTAAGATTATTGGGCCAGAAGTGGTGAAAAGGATTGATACCATTATTGCTGAGAGCAAAGCACAGCTTGTTGCTGCATAGAAGTGGCAATGTGTATGTTGTTGATATGTTAAAGGACAATCCTATCGGAATGTCTGTTGTCTGTTTTCTGCTGCCTCCACTAAGGAGACAGAATTGTGGCATAGGAGATTGGGTCACACCAACCTTAATACTATCAACACACTCTCAAAACAAAGCCTTGTCAGAGGTTTACCATCAAAAGAATTTAAATGTGATGAGCATTGTGTTTCTTGCTTAAAAGGAAAACAACATAAAAGCTCTTACAAATCCATTGATGAGTCCAAAAACTAGTCAGTGTCTACAACTGTTGCACATGGACTTGTTTGGCCTGTTAAAATCATGAGTCTAAGAAGAAAAAAGATTTTGTCTTGTCATAGTTGATGATTTTTCTAGGTTTACATGGACTTATTTTTACATTCTAAGGATGAGACTGCAGGTATATTGAAGGACTTTGTCACAAAGTTGAAAGCAATATGACTTGCCAGTAAAACTCTTCAGGAGTGACAATGGAACAGAGTTTAAAAATAAGGAGTTGGATATGACTTCTGTGTGTCAAAAGGGATTGTGAGGCAGTTCAGCATCCCAAGAACACCAGAACAAAAATGGGGTAGTTGAGAGGAAAAAATGAAACTCTTATAGAAGCTGCAAGAACCATGCTAGCAGATTCTGGTTTGCCACTGTCCTTTTGGGCAGAAGCTGTAAACACTGCTTGCTATGTTCAAAACAGAGTTTTGATCAACCCCAGACATCAAAAAAACTGCTTATGAAATTTTGTTCAAAATCAAACCATTTAATCTCATTTTTCAAAATCTTTGGCTGCCATGTTTCATTTTAAAATCTAAAGATTCCATTTCAAAATTGCAGCCAAAGTAGACTGTGGTTATTTTCTGGGATATTTTCTATATGCTAAGCCTACAAAGTGTTTAACACAAGACTAGAGACAATAGAAGAAACTCTGAATGTAAAGTTCAATGAACTTTCATCTCTAAAAAATCCCTGCAAACCCTGTGAATTATTTGATTTAGATAAATTCAAATTTGAAGATATCACTGTTAAAACTAACAATGCAGGTATTCCACAGTTCCACAGCAAGAAGATTACAGAACAGATGTTGTGATCCCCAGTCACTACAAAGTCTATTCTGCCTCAGAGGAAGCAGCTGTTCAAACAATTGTCAAAACTCTGCCACAGCTGTGTCAACCACTGTTGGCCAGTCCTATCCTCCAAACACTGCCTCACCTCTCTACAATCACTGACCTATCATCTGTGACAAAAGTCAATCATCTGTTGACAAAAAGTCAGTCAAGTTTCACACCACTTGGACCCATTCCTCCATTACCATTTCCAAACATCTGATGGCACTGTACGAAGTACCAACAGATGTTACACCAACAGAGTCATCAACCTCTGTCCATCACCTCAAAATGCCATTGTTCATATCAAGGAGATCTTATTTACTTAAGAGCTCATCCACCAGACCAGATCATTGGCAACATCAGAGAGGTGTGCTCACAAGAAGCCAATCCTCAAATATCTGTCTTTTTGCAGGTTTCTTATCCCTCACACAACCTGTCAAGTACCAAGAGGCACTGAAAGACAACAGTTGGGTAGAAGTAGAGCCTGCAAGAAGAACTCCTTCAATTCAAAAGACAACAAGTATGGGAGCTTGTACCACTTCCTAAGGATGTTTGTCCTATAGGAACAAAGTGGTCTTCAAAACAAGACTGATGAAAGGGGTATGTTGTCAAGATAAAGCCAGGCTTGTGGTTCAAGGCTTCAGACAAGAAGAAGGAATAGATTATGATGAGACTTTGCTCCTGTAGCTAGACTAGAGGCCATCAGACTCTTTTTAGCCTTTGCTGTCAACCACACATAAAGGTGTATCAGATGGACATCAAATGTGCTTTCCTTTATGGCAAATTCAGGAGGGAGGTCTATGTATGTCAGCCACCTGGTTTTGAAGACACATTCATCCTGATATTGTCTACAAGCTCAACAAAGCTTTGTATGGACTTAAACAAGCACCAAGGGCCTGGTATGAAACTCTTTCCACATTTCTCTTATCCATTGGCTTCACAAGAGGTAAAAATTGACAAAACTTTATTTCTTAAATGGAAAGGGAAACACTTAATGGATGTTCAAATATATGTGGAGATGACATCATTTTTGATCCACATGTAACCAAATGTGTGAAGAGTTCAGAAAACTCATGACAGCAGAGTTTGAGATGAGGCCATGGGTGAGCTTCAGTGTTTCTTGGTCTTCAAGTGAAACAACTGCAAAATGGCACATTCATTCACCAAAACAAATATGTAAAAACTTATTAACCAGATTTGAGATGAATGATTGTAAGCCATGTAGCACACCCATGAGTACAGTCAAGCTGCTCACTATTGATGACAAGGATGAACTGGTTGATCAAACACATTATAGATGTATGAATGGGTCTTTATTGTACTAACTGCATCTAGGCCAGACAATTGTGTTGTGCTACCTTGTGTCTGTGCAGATCCCAGGCTTCACCCAGAAAGTCAAACCTTATTGCTGTGAAAAGGATATTCAGATACCTCAAAGGTATCCCCACCATTGGTATCTGGTATCCTGCTAATGGAAACATTGAGCTTTCAGGTTATTCGATAGTGACTTTGCTGGCTGTCACCCCAAAGAAAATCCACTTCAGGAGGGTGCCAATTTCTAGGGAAATGCCTTAGTTTCATGGCAAAGCAAAAAGCAGAGCAGCTGTTTCAACTTCAACAGTGAAGCTGAAATACATTGCTGCTGCAGCTGTACAGCCAACTCATGGGCTTCAAATCAACTACTGGATTTTGGGTAAGCACTTAGGACTCACTCATGTTGGACAGTCAAGCTGCTGAAAATATCATCAAGAATCCAGTCTCTCATTCCACTACCACACATTGACATAAGACATCATTTAGTCAGGACAGTATGAAAAAGGTGTTTGATTTCTTTTACACCATGTTCCAACAAGAGGATCAGTTGGCAGATGTGTTAACAAAAGCTGTTAGACAACATCTACCTTTACAAATCTGATTTCCAGATGGGTATGTTTAAACATGGATTAAACAAATAAATTTTCGTCTAAATCTTAATAAAATGTTTAGAAAATCATTTTTTTTAAAAATAGCGTTTGGTTGAAAAATCTGTTTAAATTATGTTGCTCAGATAAAACAACCATGTTTCATTCATATCCACTGTTGGTTGAAAAGTCTGGTTCAAAACATCTGATCAGATAAAACAACTGTTAGTTGAAAAATCTGTTTCAGAACATCGTTCAGATAAAACAACTGTCCGCCTATATAATATTATTTATAAATAAAAAAAAAAAAAAAAAAAAACAAAACAGTTGGATCATCAGCTGTTTGTATCAGCTGTTTCCCCAAAACAGCAGATTCCACCAGATGTTACATCCATCAGATGATTGCCACGTCTGCTCATATAAGCAGAGGTTTGGCAATCAAGCGGTTTCATTGAGCCTATAAAACCCTTGTTTACCACAACAGTCGTTGTTACACTGTCTCATTGTATTCAAAATACTGATAACCGCCTTCTTCATTCTCAAACCCATCATCAATCTATCAATCATTTTCCCCTTCGAAATCATTACCAATGGATCTTCAAGCCAAAGCTACACACAATTGTCTCCCCTATTGATCAAAACAGATGACCAACACCTCCATTTCATTCCACCATCGACATTTACCTTAACTCCAAATACTACCCATCCTAACCGCTAACGCCGCCCATTATCTTGATCACTCAAAGAATTTTGGTTGAATGCTGAGTTTCTACTACAAGACAAAAAGCCTACCTCCATTATTTCCAAAATTGGAGAAACCAGTATCGTCATTACCCCTGAAATATATCCACAACCTTCACACTGAATGAGACTGGCAGGTAAGGATTCCTTTACTAAAACAGAGCTTCACACTGAGTTCCAAGAAAGAGGGTATGATGGTCAGATGACTGGATCAACTCTTTTTCAAAGTTTTTCCCTCCAGTCATGAAATTTTTCTTCCATACTCTTCTTCTTTGTGTCTCTGCTAAGTCCACATCCTTTAATGAAATTCCATTGAGGATGCAATATCTGGGTTATGCCATGTTGTCAAACTCTGACTTCAATCTTTCCCGGGATTGTTCATGGACTTGGTATCAAATGTGAAAGCGTCAAGTCTGGGTCAAACAATGTTTTCTTATTTACCCAAGAATTCTTAGTATTATCTTTACAAAAATGTCTTACCAGAAAAAGTTTTCAAAAAGGGTGATGCTATGCAAATGAAAAGCTTAACTGATGAAAACTTTCACAAGAATGCTGGGTGGAAGCCACCAAGAAAAGTGTCTAAAGTGTCAAAAGTCTTCTAAAACACAAACAAAGAGGACAAATGCAGGACACACTGTTTGTCAAAACCTCTGATGTGATTGCCCACTGCTCCTGGTGGTCATGGCATTACATCCAGTGCTGTGAAACCCACACCAGCCACTTCCAAAATGAAACATCCATCACAAAAAACCACCACTCAACCACAAATGAGGCTTCTGGATGATGAAGTAGGTACAGAAGAAACCTCTGTTGCACAACAAAAGCAACCTGAAAACCACTGTTGTTACTTCCTCACAACAGTTGGATACCTCCACTTGACCAATACCCAAACACACTCCTCATGAATCCTCTCAAAAGGATCATGTTGTAAGCCAGGGGACACACATCATGATACATTTGAGTCACTTGACCAATGTTCACAAGCCCCTCTCCCAGGGCTAATTCTCTTGTTACCCTCCACCTTCACCATCACATGTCCCACAAACAATGCAACCTCTGTTTGAAGCAATTGACAATCTCAGGAAGATCCCAGTTCCTCTCTTCCACCTGTCACTGAAGAGTATACTCCAACAAGTGACTGGTCCTGAGAATATTCCAATCTGCTATCCCACAAACAGAAGAGGAGGTTACACCACCTGGTTCAATGAAACTCTAGGTGATTTTCAAGTGGAGCAGCCCCATACTGATGTAGAGACCACTGTCTCACATCAGGACAGTGATTACATAGCTAAGACAGACCTCTTGAAGGCAACAACTGTTGAAGCCACAATAGTGTCTCCAAAAACAGTTGGAAGTCCCCAGTAGTACCAGACAAAGGGGCATCTGATTCACCTATTAGGCTGAATCAGGTAGAACTACCATGGTAGGGACTCAGATGATCCTATTAATTTAGGAGATGGGTCAAAATACCAGAATTGACGGACAGAGTTTCTGTCATTGAAAACCTCTGTTGCTGACATCAAATGATGTCAAGCTTTACTAGAGCTCAATTGCAGATCTTCCAAGAGTCAACCATCCACAGCTGATATAGCCATGAGTTATGGAAATCAGTTTCCCCCATCATCATAGCTCACAGAAAATTGGCTGATCAGACACATGAAACTTACATGGCTGAGATCAGGAATATGGTAGATGCAAGGTACAAGATACCCATGCTGATATTCAAAGCCATCAAGGATCACCTGCTGAAGACTACTGCTCTGCCCTACCACCCATCCTCAGGGTGAAAATGATGATGTTTCACGGATGATGATGCCAAAAAGGGGGAGAGTGGCAGAGATAGGCTACCAAAACTAGATCCTTTTGGTTGTCCTCCTTCTCAAAAAGGCCAAGCCAAGTCTGCCAAGAAAACCAGAGTCTACCAAATAGCTCCACAACAACACAAACAAGCAACAACCAGCACCACCACAACAACCACCACAACAAACCAATGAGAAGAATAAAGCAGTAGATGACTCTGCAAACATAGAAGCTGAAAAAGTGCTCTCAAGAGAAACAGAAAAGAGCTGACACTTTGGAAGTTAAAGCAGAGTCATTAATTGAACTCAAAAAAGAAACAACAAAGGAAACTGAAGATTGGGATCCTCTAAAAGGATGAAAAGACCTGCCAAGCATGTTAGAAAACCACCATCTAAGTTGAACACCTCTGTGTATAAAACCACTGCTACTGAAACCACTGCACCCAAAACACTGAAACTACCCAAAACACTGAAAACCACTGTACCCAAAACCCCAACATCCACACCTGAACAAACAACACCAAACCTACATCACCAGCCAAATCCCAACATCTGCTGGTTCTACCTAAAAGGCCAACAGATGTTAATCCAACCACTGCTACCAAATCACCTTCACCAAAAATCATGTACACAAGGAAGAGAAAATCAACCTTTGTTGTGCATGATGAAAATTACACACATCACCAACCACCATTTCAACTGCCCAATCCACTCTCCATCACAGCTATTCCAATCACATCATTCTCACCACATACATCCAAGTTCAAATCCCATAGACACCACCACCATTACACCATTGGTTGTTCAGTATCCCCTTGAACTTGATCTACTCAAGGGGGAATTACAATCCTTCTACAATACTGAAACAGCCATCTGAAAGATCCTTCCCATCTCTCCAAACTTCCCCTGTTCCCCTCAACATTGATACTTATCTGAAATACAAGGGTGAACAGGTGGATGCCATCATAAGGAGAAATGCAAAGGAAGGATGACAGGACTGCTCAGGCCATCCAATTCAGCAGAGCTTAGCAAACTCAGAAGGATTGAAGATTTTGCTAAGACCCTGAGCAATTCATGTCCTCCATGCCTCTCAGTGTAGATTTGGAAAAGGAGGTAAGGGAATCTCTTCTTGAACAGATAATGGCAACCAAGCCTTACAAAGCAAACAAAAAGCAGTTCAATGGGTTGGACTACTCATGCTTTGAGGAGAAGAAACTACTCAGGATTGAAGAAATGGCCAAAGACCCCAAAGCTAAGTCTCCACCCTAATTTTGGCAAAGGCAGACCCAGTCCGAGCCTTGAAAATTCAAAAGGATGAGCAGGAGATTGTAGCTGCCAACTATGGGGAGATGAGGTCTGTTTCCAGATGGTCAGAGTTAAGGCTGGTTGAAACCTACAAAAGTCTGGAAGAAAAATAGAAAGAAGGATCCCAGCCTTCCAAGAAAACCAATTACACTGATGAGCCAATGATGAAGAGACCCCAACAGACTTTTAATCTGGACAGCTTACTGAAACCTCTGATCTCACAGCTGCTGAAGAAGACAGTTCAAGAAGCAGAAGGAGATGTCAGAGGAAGATCAAAGAAAGTTTTGCTGATACATTCATCAAGACGGGCTCTTCAATCAAATACATTATTTCTCTGATCCTACAACAGAGAAACTCAGAAGAACTCATTGGAAGACCTCCTTCACCCAACTCATCAAGAATAAAAGTTCATCTCAGCAAATCCACTGACTCAAAAATTCTAAAGTGGAAGGTCAACAAAGACAACCACGAATTGACATTGCTCAGGTCAGATGGAAGGGTTCAGAAGATCAGCATGGATGATGCTTACAGCCTATGTGAGAAGATCACAAAGCATTGCTAAATTTGATCTAGAAAGAGATGAAGAAGACTTATTTGCTCTGAACTTTGAATTACAATTCAAAGGTCAATCAGAGAAAGTCTGATGAGGAATAAAGATCAATAAATAAAGCTGAGTTTTGGCATCATCTGTTCTAGGGGGAGATTGTTGGGTCTGCTGACCTGGAAGAAGAACAGATGATTAGAAAGCCAAAACATGCTATCAGTTGATCCTTGAATAAACAGTCTTTACAACTTGCTTCTCCCAAAAGACTGCTGACCCTAACTACTGTTCTATCCAAACAACTGCTCAACAATGCTGATACAAAGAACTGCTGAGGAAACAACTGATGAAGAACAACTGCTGACCAAAGGTCTGATGAAGAGCAACTGCTGATACAAGTACTGAAGACCAAAGCACTGCTGGAACCAACAGCACTTAGGCTCCAGCAGTGGATACAAGACCATCAGAGTTTATCTTCAATAGTGTTTAATATCAGTGCTTTCAATGAAACAGTAGTTTGTAATATGGCAGATGTTTGTGTTTGTTATTCTGTTAGAGGTCACTGTCTTAGGTGACGTCAGCTAGTCGTCATCAGTGCTTTGGTCTGTTATAAATGAACAGTGCTTGTGTATGTTCTATTGCATCACACACAAAACATTCTCTCTGACAAACACTGTGTGATCAGGCTGAGGGGGAGTAATTGTACGATTGTAATCTTTTGGAGTTAATGAAAGCATTCGATCTAAAACATTTACTCTCTTGTTTTGATTTACAGTTTATTATTCCGCTGCACTTTCATTCTATTTTCATTTCATTATTTCATCATTTAGTTAAACAATCAAAACAAACAAACTCAGATCCTAACAGAAGGGATTCGGGTACGGGGATCGTACTGGCCGGGTGTACTGGGCCGGACATTAATCTGTGCTCAGTTGGAGCTGGCAGGTGTGGCCTGATATTTTAGAAAAGGGGGTTTGTTGCTTTGGGTATAAGTTGGGTTGGACTAAGTATTAGGTCTTGTTTTTTTTAAAAAAAAGACTA
>JAUTDX010007154.1:0-288285 GCA_030844895.1 Ambrosia x helenae | reverse complement strand
CGACTCGTTTCAGAGAACAACACATCGAGTAAAATCTGACACGCTTTTTGACTCGAAATTAACAACCGTTTTTTCTCCGAGTCATGAACGAGTGTTCGGAGTGTCAAACGCTGAGAGAGTCCTGATAACCGTGAATTAGAAACAGATGAGACTTGTTTAAGCAAAGATTGGACAACAGATGGATCAGCAGGTTGTTTAGGTGTAGGGTTTTGTTCTACACCGTACGATCTGTTGGCAACGCACCAGTTTTGGATCAGACGGAGAGTGTGGTTTGGGGTGAGAGTATGGTCGGTTAATGGAAGACGAGTGACCGGACACGTGGTGTTGCGGTGGCTATCTATGACTCGATGCTTGAACGATTGTATGTTTTACCGGTTACCACGATGACTGGATCGATCATAAGCTCGAGAGAAACCGGGCATGTGAAATGGTATGGGATCTGTAGACCTACATCCAACTTTGTTTGGTTTGATTACCTGATGACTGTAGAATCAAAGGGATTGTGTGCAATTATGATTGGTATAGTGGTGGATTAGTAAAACGATGTAATTAATGTGGTGGTAGTTTCATCATATTTACAAAATTGCCCCATGTTCACATTGGTTCTCACAATAAAGTTGGTTCTCGTATGATCCCTACCCTATATATATATATAGGCGGGACACTTCACGAAATGCTTAGAGGTAGCGGTCTCGTGAAGCAATCCCGTGTTTTAGTTAACGGAAGTGGTCTCGGGTGCAGAGGAGATAGGGAATCTAGAAAACTTCACGGGTGGTGCTACCGACGGGAGGGGTTCACGGGTGGTAGTCCAGGTAACGGGTTACGATTGGTGTCGTGGAGGTGCTCCACAGATCCTCTGCTGGTGACGCCCCTCCTTCCCTAAGAAATTAATAATTTATTTTTGTATTTGGTTATATTTCATGAACTATAACCATTTTTATATTTAGTATTTATTTCTTCATTAGCAAATAAAAATTTGGCCATATAAAAATAAGATATTTGGATATTTAACTCATAGTATATTTTTAGTTAATTTCTATGTTATATTGTTTTGTTACAATTTACATAAATTATAATTTAGGCTTTAATTTAAATTAGCCAAACAATCGCACCAACTAGCGCGCTACGAGTCGAACTTACTTTAGCTTAGGCTCAGCTCGTTTACAACCTGAACTGAGCTCATTTACAGTTAAGTTTTTTTTACAAATAAGGGTTTTCAGTTTTTTTCGAACTAGCCGCGAGCTTTCTTAATGGCTCTAGTTTTGGGTTTAGGGGAGAGGGGTGCGAAGTTTGTGGCTAAAACGGAATAAAACGGTTAGAATATGTGTTGTGGTTAAGCCCCTCCACATCACCTATGTAAGCACTAAGACCTAGTGTAGTGGTGGCGCCATTTGGCATGAAAAGCAAATATAACGCCCCCCACACCATTACGGGGGGGGGGGGGGAGGGGGGCATTATCGGGCAAAAAAACTCCTCCAGCGTTAAATTAATAGCGTCACAACCCAAATGAACCAACCAATCAATTGTTGCCACGTGTATTGTTTGTGTTTTATT
This sequence comes from Ambrosia x helenae, assembly GCA_030844895.1. Classification (NCBI taxonomy): domain Eukaryota; kingdom Viridiplantae; phylum Streptophyta; class Magnoliopsida; order Asterales; family Asteraceae; genus Ambrosia; species Ambrosia x helenae. Next base: position 286,731 of record JAUTDX010007154.1, on the reverse strand, counting down.
AGTTTTTTTAGTAATGATGATGAAGAGCGAACGATCAATGAGTATATAAAACAACAGGTGATGGAACTTAAAATCCAAATGTTAAACAAAACATAAGAATTAATAACATAAAACGGAAAAATGCACTAATAGCGATAGCTATTAATAAGGAAAAACTCAAAAGAGATAATAACTTCATTATAGAAAATAATGATAATGATAAGAGTGTCAAACAGCAAATGAAAAAAAATATACCAATAATGAAATGTGATACTAAAAATATTTCTAATGAAACTGGTGACTAGCCAAAGAAATGGAAATATTATTAGTGACTTGTGGGGAGCGTACTTGAACCTATGAGTGAACGGTCATCTTTCCCGATTGCACATACCCCGTCACTGGTAAATTTCAAAACCTTTAGCGAGACTTTAAAACGAGATGTAGAAACAGATCCTTGAGATGTGGATTTCACTCCTAACTCAAAGATGTATTTCAAAATTGAAAACAATTGAGGAATGAAACCAATCACTAAGTTAAGGATATCACTCCCAGCTTAGTGGTTAAGTTTCTTTTTAAAGGAAATACTCTTTGAGGTGTGGGTGTCACTCTTACCTCAAAGATATATTCCAAAGATAAATAACATATAGAGGAGTGAAACTAATCACCAAGGTATGGATGTCACTCCTAACTTGATGATATCGTTTCGTTTGTGAAATACGAGTGTCTACTTCGCCAAGCAAAATATCGAAAGAATAACGAGAAATAATCATAACGAAAATATCTTGAAAGAAAATATAAGAATAAGAGAAATATACACGAGAGGACTCGCGAAAGTAAGCTTAGTTATAGACTAGGCTAAAAGGCATTCTAATAACCTAATTCCCTATAACCATGGCTCTGATACCAATCTGTAACACCCCAACCGATGGCGGAAACATCGAGGTGTCACGTAGTGACGATTGTTCAATAGCTCATGGACTAGAAATGTAAATTTGAATACATTGAATTTAAATAATTTATTACATTGAAATGAAATACAACGGTTCTAAATGACAACTAAACTGAAATACAATAAATCAAAATCTAAATATAAATCTGAAAGCTTAAAAGGAGCGTCTCAAAATAACCTGAAACATGTACGAAATTGATTTGGTCAATACAAAACGTATTGGTGAGCATACCCTGTTTGAATAAATATAGTAGGAAAAGCGTTTAGCAATTCATGTGCGGTACCATTTGCAATTATGTAATAAGTAATATCCGTTCAAAACCAAGCCTATGAATAATGACTAACACATGACTAACCAAATGAATAACGAATTAACAAGACAATGACCAAGATTCTCTCAACAGAGTCTCAAGGGGGTATACCATAGTACTATTCATTGAAATGCTAGGCCGCCCAGCGGTTAATGATTAAGCATAATACACACCAAATCACATAAGGCAAACACACATGAGAATTGCATTAAGTATAAGAAATAGAAACTTGATTAATAGGTACATGAATCATCCCAAAATAGTAAAACAGTAAAAAAGGGAAAGATATACTCACAGTTTGCGAAAGCGATTAAGATCCAACTTAAGCGTGGGAATTCCGAAGAATCCAACCTATAATTGATGTGTTGCAAAACACATCTCTTTTCCTATGTATTTTGTATATTATTTGGTCATGTTTTTATTAGTTTCGTGTCGTTTTTATTATGTATTTATTATTTTAATTATTTTGTAGGTGTTCGTGTGAAATGAGCTCAAAACGAAAACATTTTAATCGAGACACGAACACTTGAGAGGAGGTGTTCATGGACGTTGAGGCGTAAACGAGGAACTTTGGTCGAGCCTAGAGCACCCGATTCAGAAATCCTACTACTTACTAATAACAATAATATAATATTAAAAAAAAGAATAAAGTTGACTTGGGCTCGTGGCCCAAGTCCAATGTCACGAAAACAAATGGTGCAACTTATAAATTGAAGAGGATCATTATTTTGGAGGTTATCACATTATTCTTCGAAGAACAATAAACATTGGCAGCCGCCTTTAGGTGGAGTTCGACATCAGCAGCGAATCTAAAAAGAAGAGAGATTAATTGAAGGCCAGGAAGGCTCGGGTCAAGACTAGAGCTACGAGTTCGATCACTAAAAAGTCTAGTTTTTATATTTATTTACTTTGTGTTATGAATATTGAGACCATGACTTTGAATAATTTTGAACCTATGTTTTTATCGCTTTCCATGACTATGAGTAGCTAAATCTTGAACCACTACCTAGGTTATATGATGAATGCATGTTAATTTTATAACTTTCGGTTTATGGATTATTTTTGAATGGTTAATGTTTAGGTAACGATTTGGTTGGTGTTCATTATGATGTGTGTGCGTACTTAAGTCTAATTTATTATTTTTGAAAGTTCCATATACGTCTTAGTGAATGTCTTTCATGTTTGGATGTTTATTAGGGTTACCTGCTTGGTGCTTGTAGCTTAGTTTATGGTTTTGGTACCGAAAGCCATAGGAACTTGATTAGAGAATTTAGAGGACTTAAGTATTCTTCCATTCTTGAGACCGGGAGGTGATGGAATGTTGGGTTGTCTAAAGCTTTAGGTGCTAGGTTCTGGGTGAGACCGGGAGGTGATCCTATCCTAGTTGTCTTTAGTTTCTTGCAATTCCAAGTCATAGTTAGCCCAATTAAGTTACTCCTTTACATTTTCGGGTGTATTGTGATTAGAGAGACCGGGAGGTGATCGAGTCATTAGAGTACCTTTACATTCTTAGTGAGGTGAGACCGGGAGGTGATCCGAGCTAGATAGCCAGTGTTTTATTCTTTAGGATTCTTTGGGGTGTGTTGGTGAGACCGGGAGGAGATCTAGCACGTCTTAAGGTTTCTTAAGTTATCATTAGAATCTGGTATCCATTCAATTTTCCATTACCGAGAGTTGTGAGTTTGCATGTAGGATTCTTGACCTAGGTAGTTGCCTTCCTATCCTGATATTTTCCTCATTTATCCGTGCTGTCTATTTATCTTATTTACTTTATTTATTTTATTTTAATTAATTATTTACAAAAACCCAAAAATCATTTAAAAACCAATTTTGTTAAGTCTTAGGGGCTGTTTGGTTGATTAAGTGCTGAATCATTAAGAGGTCTGAATGGTTAAGAGGTCTATATGGTTAAGTGCTGAATCATTAAGTTGGACCTCTTAATGGTTAGTTTTCTTGTTCCACATTGGTATGAGAGTTTCATTAAGGTTCAGCCTAGTTCAGTGCTTAATGATTCAGTGCTTAATGGTTCAGCAACATCCCAAGTCTTAATGATTCAGCCTTAACCATTCCATTCAGAGGCTGAAACAAACGCGCTGAATGCTGAATCATTCAGCACTGAATGGTTAAGAGCCTCATTAAGAGGCTACCAAACAGCCCCTTAGTCGAGTCTAGTTTTGTTTTCCATTAGTGTCCTGTGGGTTCGATACTCGGACTTACTTAGTCTGTACTGCATTGATAGGTACACTTGCCTGTCGTGTGGTCTAGTTTAGTTGAGTCTGTTTTATATTACTAGGTGTCTAGGTTAGGTAGTTATTTTTAGACCATACATAGCACATCAAGTTTTTGGCGCCGTTGCCGGGGACACTTGGCGATTGCGAAACTAGCTTTGATTAGGACTTCACTGATTAATTGGTCTTATTTGAGTCTTTTTGGTTTTTAGTGTGTCTAGAGAGTCTTAGGTTTTTATTTTCTTTTTGTGTTTTTTTATTTTTATTTGTTGTTTATATTTTATTTATTTTTGTTCTTCTTTACGCGTTTTTTTCCTATCTGTCTTGCAGTTTTATGCCACGTACTCGTTCGCAGGGACCATCTGAGCCAATCATACCAAAGCCCGAGCGAGACATTGCTGACATTCGGAGGGAACTTCGTCGTGCTATCAACCGAACCAAAAAGGTACGTTTTTCTCCCTGCTACTATCATGGGCGACGCTCAACCACCTAGACGTACTGTCCACCAGATGGCTTGTGAGGGAGCCACGGGAGTGAGAACTCCCATTACTCGGGCTGCCATGCCCAATAACCACACTTGGCAGATCCCCTCACACGTTATCAACACCATCGCCCATACCGCCCAGTTCAATGGCCTGGATGATGAGGATGCTCCAGGCCATCTGTCCCGTTTTGTGCGCATTTGTGACACCTTTGGTCTGACAGGTGTCACCCCAGACACGATCTATCTTAGAGTTTTTCCATTTTCTCTGTCTGGGCGTGCTGCCACTTGGTTGGATACTCTTCCCCAGGATTTCATTACTACCTGGGAAGACTTGAAAACCAAGTTTCTGAAAAAATATTATCCTCCTTCTAAGGCCGCTCGCATTAGGGACCAGATCCACTCGTTCCGAATGGATCCAGACGAGCCATACCACTTGGCCTGGGAGAGGTTCAACACTTTGTTGAACAAGTGTCCCCAGCATGGACTTTCTGATTGGGCCCTTGTAGAGAAATTCTACAATGGCCTTACTTATGCTACGCGGCAGATGTTTAACACTGCTGCTGGGGGACACATTATGGATAAAAAAACCCCGATGAGTGTAAGGACATGTTTGAGAGTTTTGCTCTAGCTGAACAGCAGACCCCAGCCCACGGGGATTCCATCCCAGTTACTAGGACTACATCATCCACTACTAGAGGTGTTCATCAGGTCACTCCTGAGACTAGTATGGCTGCTGCTATAGAGGCTTTAGCGAGAGAGGTTAAAGAGCTTAAGATGAGTGCACGCAAGTGTGAGATTTGTAGGGGTGGACATGACACCATAGATTGCCCAGTAGGAAACCGTGAGCATGTAGATTATTTGGGTAGTTCTAACCGGGGAAATGGTAATAATTATAACTCGGGGTGGAGGAACCAATCTAATTCTGGGTGGAGGTCTGATAGAGGAGACATAAGTGATAGTTCAGGTTCTAGTTTGAAGAGGATAGAGGAGATGATAGCTAGTCAGAGTCAGATGCTCACTCAGCTGGTTGCAAAAGACCAGCAAACCACTCAGAAACTTGAGGAGCATGACCTAATGCTTAGGAACCAGCAGAATACTTTGTTAGACCTAGAGAGAAAAATAGGAGATATTTCACAGAAACTCTCTGTTAGGTCACCAGGTACTTTCCCTAGTAACACTGAGGAGAACCCTAAGGGTACAGTGATGGCTGTGAGCACTCGTAGTGGTAGGGGTGCGACTGAGAGAGTAGAGATACCGGTTGAGGATAAAGAGGAACCGATAGATGAGGAGATAGAGTTAGAGACACCTGCTAGGACACCTTCTAGAGTAGCTACACCCAGTCCTGTGTCTAGCAGTGAAGGTCCTTCTGAGAGAGTGGTGGTGGATAGAGAGAGTGAGAGGCAGGTAGAGCCCACTAGAGTGTATAAGCCCACTGCCCCTTATCCAGGTAGGTTGTTGCAGAATAAGATAGATCACCAATATGATAAATTTATTGAACTTATTAAGCAACTTAAGGTGAACCTACCCTTCATAGAAATCCTTCAGAGCATGCCTAAATATGTTAAGTTCCTCAAGAACATCATGGCTAATAAGAAAAAGCTTGAGGAACTTTCACAGGTTAGTTTGAGTGAGGAGTGTTCTGCAGTCTTGCAGAATAAGCTGCCAGCTAAGATGGATGATCCTGGTAGTTTTATCATTCCATGTTCCATAGGTGACTTGTCCATTAAGAATGCTCTTGCTGACCTAGGTGCTAGTGTTAATTTAATGCCATACTCCATTTTTAAGCAACTAGACCTAGGAGAACTTAAGCCCACCCGCATGTACATCCAGCTGGCGGACAAGTCCACCAAATTCCCTTGTGGTATTATTGAGAATCTTTTAGTTAAGGTGGATAAGTTCGTGTTTCCTATGGATTTCGTAGTGTTAGATATGCCTGAGGATGATGTCGTGCCATTGATTTTAGGTCGTCCTTTCTTGGCTACTTGTAGAGCTGTGGTAGACATGGGTGAGGGTAAGATGAGCATAAGTGTGGGGGAGGAGCAGGTTGAGTTTGGGATTAAGCCTAGGATGAGAGGAGATTTTTTAGATGAGTTACAGGCTATAGATGATCATCTGGATCATGAGTTGGAGAAATTAATCCCTAAGGAGATTGAGAGTAGGAGAAGAAAAGGGAAGGAGAAAGAGACGGTAAGTGCTGTGAATTGGTGGATGAATTTACCGGGTAGGTATAGGAATAGGAAAGAACCCGAGAGAAAGGAAGAAGTGTTGAAGGTGTATGATTTCTGGGGTGGTTCGTATTGCAAGGAGAAGCCACCCGATGCTAGAGTGATTGATGCATAGGCACACTTAGATGCGTCCAAGTTGTAGAGTTTGTAGAGTTCTAGGATTAGATGTTTTTCTTTGTGTTCGGTTTGTGTTTGTTTTGTTTTGCAGGTTTTTGTGTTTGTTTGGCAAGGACAACTCACATCATGAGCGAATCCCGGATGTTTATTTATATATTTATATGATTGGGATTTTTTTTTTGTGGAGGTTTGGGTAATAATTTTTTTTTCTAAACATTAAATTTGATTAACTTTCTGTGAAAAAAGGTTCTTCGTGTAATGCGAAGAGCCTGGGCTGACCTGTTCGTCTTATGCGAACAGTAATTACCCCGGAAAGTTATACTTTATTCACTCGCGATGCGCGTTGAGATCACCAGTGTCCTTCACGTTGCACGAGTTGATTAGGAAAAAAATATATTTTCCACCCTGTTTTCTTCTACCACCATTCACCGCCATTTCACCACATGTTTTACCATCATCCACCACATTCCACCATCTTGCCTTTCAAGTATGTTTCCTGCATTTTTGTATATTGAGTCGGTTGAGTCTGTATTTTTTTTAGAGTCTTTTATTTTTTTTTTTTTTTTTTTTTTGAGTCAGTTTTCTCTTAACCCACTTTGAGGATATCTTTCGTTCAAGTGTGGGGATGATGGAGAGAGTCAGTTTCGAGTCATTGGTTTGTCTAATATATTTTATTGCAGGTTTGGATTTAGCCACCCGTACTCAATCTCCATTCCGGTGGGGACGACCCAACAATCATTTAAGGCAACCACTTGTTTTTATATTTTCCTTTTAGTTTTTATTTGTCAGGTTTGAGTCAGAGGCCGCGAATGAAATGCTATACGACCTGGTTTAGAAGGACAGCTTCAGATCGCTTGCAGCTACATCGCTTATATCCAGGGGAGTCTGTTCCTTTTTGTTGTATTTTTTTTCTACTTTATTTTTTTCCACTCTCACATTGAGGACAATGTGTCGTTCAAGTGTGGGGATGGAAACTTCGTTTTATATTTAGGTAGTTTGAGTCATAAATTATAAAAATAAAAAAAAATTATTAAAAATAAAAAAAATTGAAAAAATTGAAAAATGTCCCTGATCTTTTGTGCAATTTATATGGAAAATGATAGTAAAATTGGGATTTTTGGTTTTCAAAATATTATATGTATGAGAATATAAATAGATTGAAAGTGTGTTTGCTTAAGATGTGTCGGTAGGCCCAGCTAGCTTTGAAAGGTTTCCAGGATTGTTCTTAATATACACCTTAATAATCATGATATCTTGTGGGTTCTCATCTTAGGAGAAACGGTAGAACTGAAACCGCTGATAGTAATTAGAGGTACCACTGTAGGTTGAAAGCCCATATGTATTATTAATTAAATGGCACACTTGATCCTTTTTATGAGAATAAATCCAGTGAAAAGTGGCGCCAAAAAAAAATCCACATGTCCATCAATTGAGCTAGACCAAAAAAAAAAAACCCGAAGCTCATGCTGTCGCTCTTAGGGATGGTGACTCTGATTGAGACAACCTCTGGGTTAGGTATGAAAAAAAAATGTGTCTAAGCTCATACACTTCATCCATCATCCATCATAAATTTAATTTCTAATACATTAGGGAGTTTAGTTTGCAGTGGTTGGTAAATCTATATGGTTTAGCCTTTGCCTTGAAAGCTTGAGGTGAGATTAGGTGAAGCTGGATATCTTGAGTGTGAGACCCATAGGTTGATTGTAATAATATGAACTTAATTGCTTTACATGATTGGGGCCTGATTAGCTGGTGGTTGGGTTTAGGTGGACAACAATACTGACAGTTTTAGTTAATGCGTAATTAGATCTTAATTAATGAACCTAAAAGCTTTTGAAACCGAGAGTCCTAATTATGATTCCATTGCAGTCTTTTTCGGGACGAAAAAGGTTTAAGTGTGGGGATGTTTGATGTGTTGCAAAACACATCTCTTTTCCTATGTATTTTGTATATTATTTGGTCATGTTTTTATTAGTTTCGTGTCGTTTTTATTATGTATTTATTATTTTAATTATTTTTTAGGTGTTCGTGTGAAATGAGCTCAAAACGAAAGAATTTTAATCGAGACACGAACACTTGAGAGGAGGTGTTCATGGACGTTGAGGCGTAAACGAGGAACTTTGGTCGAGCCTAGAGCACCCGATTCAGAAATCCTACTACTTACTAATAACAATAATATAATATTAAAAAAAAAAGAATAAAGTTGACTTGGGCTCGTGGCCCAAGTCCAATGTCACGAAAACAAATGGTGCAACTTATAAATTGAAGAGGATCATTATTTTGGAGGTTATCACATTATTCTTCGAAGAACAATAAACATTGGCAGCCGCCTTTAGGTGGAGTTCGACATCAGCAACGAATCTAAAAAGAAGAGAGATTAATTGAAGGCCAGGAAGGCTCGGGTCAAGACTAGAGCTACGGGTTCGATCACTAAAAAGTCTAGTTTTTATATTTATTTACTTTGTGTTATGAATATTGAGACCATGACTTTGAATAATTTTGAACCTATGTTTTTATCGCTTTCCATGACTATGAGTAGCTAAATCTTGAATCACTACCTAGGTTATATGATGAATGCATGTTAATTTTATAACTTTCGGTTTATGGATTATTTTTGAATGGTTAATGTTTAGGTAACGATTTGGTTGGTGTTCATTATGATGTGTGTGCGTACTTAAGTCTAATTTATTATTTTTGAAAGTTCCATAAACGTCTTAGTGAATGTCTTTCATGTTTGGATGTTTATTAGGGTTACCTGCTTGGTGCTTGTAGCTTAGTTTATGGTTTTGGTACCGAAAGCCATAGGAACTTGATTAGAGAATTTAGAGGACTTAAGTATTCTTCCATTCTTGAGACCGGGAGGTGATGGAATGTTGGGTTGTCTAAAGCTTTAGGTGCTAGGTTCTGGGTGAGACCGGGAGGTGATCCTATCCTAGTTGTCTTTAGTTTCTTGCAATTCCAAGTCATAGTTAGCCCAATTAAGTTACTCCTTTACATTTTCGGGTGTATTGTGATTAGAGAGACCGGGAGGTGATCGAGTCATTAGAGTACCTTTACATTCTTAGTGAGGTGAGACCGGGAGGTGATCCGAGCTAGATAGCCAGTGTTTTATTCTTTAGGATTTTTTGGGGGTGTGTTGGTGAGACCGGGAGGAGATCTAGCACGTCTTAAGGTTTCTTAAGTTATCATTAGAATCTGGTATCCATTCAATTTTCCATTACCGAGAGTTGTGAGTTTGCATGTAGGATTCTTGACCTAGGTAGTTGCCTTCCTATCCTGATATTTTCCTCATTTATCCGTGCTGTCTATTTATCTTATTTACTTTATTTATTTTATTTTAATTAATTATTTACAAAAACCCAAAAATCATTTAAAAACCAATTTTGTTAAGTCTTAGTCGAGTCTAGTTTTGTTTTCCATTAGTGTCATGTGGGTTCGATACTCGGACTTACTTAGTCTGTACTGCATTGATAGGTACACTTGCCTGTCGTGTGGTCTAGTTTAGTTGAGTCTGTTTTATATTACTAGGTGTCTAGGTTAGGTAGTTATTTTTAGACCATACATAGCACATCAATAATGTATGAGAGTACTTATAAGGAAATGTCTAAAAAGTCTAAGATATCTAGGGTCTAAGGCATTAGGGTTTGCTAAGTCGCTTTGGGGAATTAAAGTTTTTATGATAAGTCGCGTTAACGTAAAAGTTGTATATCACAAATAATATATGAAATGTTGTAAATGTGGTTTGAATAATATAATTATTACCTATTGAATATTTAGATAACAATATGTTTGAATAATTTAGACAAAATAATTTAGTTAGTTACTTTAACTAAATTAAAATAAATACAATAATCATAAATATATAAATAAATAATTTTGAGTTACACAATGATTCAACAAAAGATAATTAAGACATTAAACCATATGAGTATTTCTATTTTATAAGAAAAATATTTATAAAATAGATGTTTAAATTGTATAAATAAATAAATGTTTTATTATGTCTAATTAAACGTAAATAAGACTAATAATACCATACATGATCCAAAAATACTATTTTATAGAAAATGGATGATTTCTTATGTAAACAAATTAGAATAATTTTCCCATAATTTATATAAACTTATTTATATTTAAAACTGATTTAACGAGATTAAATTATGTTTAAATGATTAAAAATAGGAAAGTCAATAAAATTAAATGTTTTCTGAACCAATAATTTTTATATCAGTTCTTGATGATGAGAAATAATTACCCAAAACGTTTGAGATTAAAATCATTAAAAATGAATTTTTAATCAATTAAATACGATTAAAACAAATAAATTCAATAAAATATAAAAATAATACATTTTCTAGAAAATAAAAGTATGATAATTTCCTTTATGGTGTCAAGATGCTATGCCTAAATTTTCATAATTTTGGGGTAAAAATTGAATTTATTATAAATATTAGAAGATAAATATTTAAATATATAAAATATAAACCAAATAATACAAAAAAAAATGATCAGACCCGGTTCATGAGGGATTCGAACCTGGGTCGTTTCTGTCCTCTCACACGTATTCAACCACTAGACCATGATGTATTGGTTGGAATTTGATGAAAATAATAAATATTTGTATAAAAGCCCAACTTCATCTTCTTCCCCAAATCACACATAAACCCTAACCCTACCCTAAGATTCAATAAGCATCAATTCGTTATATATAAGAACCGAATTCATGGGGCTATAATAGAGGAAGGGCCGAAGATTAAAATGGCACAAAGAAAACGAACTTACAAACTCGATGTAGTGCTCGAAATTGGAACATAAAGAACCGCAAATAAGAGGCCCGATTACACAGCTCTAGAATGCGATTTGTTACTGTTTTCTTTTGGGTTTAAGATGTAAATGCGTGCAGAAATGATTTGGAATCAATAATTTATACGATTAACAAGCAAAACGGAGGTTTGATTGTCGAATTAATTTCCGATCGGTTACATTATAACAACTCGATAAATCCCATTAAACACGATTTTTAACTCCCTTAAATGATTGGAAACCGTTGTACTACTAAGGGAAAACGTTGGGAATCCATAAAAATGAGTTAAAAGCACCCAAACCGGCCAAAAAACAATTCGCCGGAGCAAATTCCGGTGACCGGAATTTCGGTCGGAAACAGAAAGAGAGAGAGGGAAGGGATTGAGTTTTAAAAGTTTGATATTTTGGCAGGAATGATCCCTCAAAAGTTAACTAGGTTAGTTTATAAGGTTTTTAGTTAAATTTTTCCTTTATAAAAACTAACCAAGTTTAACAAACTTAACTAAAAAAATTGTTTTTTTTATATATAAATCTAATCCAAATAACGTTTCAATATACGCATTTTATTGAAACGTAAATAAGATCCATACTAAAAGCGAATGATAAAATTTTTTTAGTTTCTTTTTTTTTATTTATTTAAAAATGAAAATGACAAAACTTTCAGAGACCAAAATAAGAACATTCAAATACACTAAGGACTATAATTGATATCTTGCCAAAATATAAGGGTGACGGGTGTCACAGTCTCCCCTACTTTAGAAAATTTCGTCTCGAAATTTCTTTCAAGTGGAGGCTATTATGAAACTAAAGGTGTTGTAAAAGTCAGCTTGATTTTAAAGGAAAATTTCATTATTCATGATTCGACAAAATTTAAAATAGTTGTCTAATATCCCAGGTAAAAGTATCGGAATCTTAGACAGTTAACCCAAAGTTAGAAAAATTAAGAGTTTAAATGAGAAATGTTTTGGGAATGTGTAACGGGTAAGGGCAGAGACACTGATGAAGCAGTCTCCCCTACTTTAGAAAAGGTTCTATCTAAATGTTATTAGAGTATGCAGCAAGTATCCAAATAGTCGAGTGTGTACGAGTATACAAAGTTTGTGTTTTCTGTGTGAGTGGTCAAGAGAAAGACTCTAGGAAGACGAATTGAAGCTCGTGTAAGAACGTTCTTATCGAAAACGCTATCTATTAGTCAACGATCTAATGATGAGGTAATTTTAAAGTAATGGGTAGGTTTTTGGTCAGACTCCTAGTCCGCTCCCGCAGTATCATTTATGCTTATATATAGGGTGTACCGCAGCTGACCCACCACACTCCTGATACTTTGGACTCGTACTGATTGTCTACCAATAGCCTAAATAGAATCACACACCACCCTCATGTACCTGTAAATCCATGATTGCGTTCCGGACCGTAATCATCAATTTACCTTACACTAGGGTGTTATGCTTTTCCATAACCCTATCCTAAGTAATACTAGAAACAAATGCGTGCAGTCAGAATATGCTAAGTAATTGATACTGCAATGAAACAATGACATGGTTAGAGGTCCTTCCCTTTCGGGTTTACCCTTTAACCGTAATGAGAGTAACAGGTAAGTAATAGACATGGTTAGAGGTTCTTTTCCTTTTCGGGCTCACCTTCAACTGGTAACTTCTGTTCACATCGTTGGGCTCTAAACACCTATATTGATAAACTCCGAGATTTACACCGTTCCCCTCGGATTAAAGAAATACTCTAATCCAAGTCGTACGTGGGCACTGGCTTAGATCCATACGAGTTATCAACATGTATGTTCATTGGCCATGACGATGAACAGAATAATGTAAAGTATAACAGGGTTTTGCTCAAAACAGGAAAAAAAATATGCATACCAAATATGTGTTCATGTAAGTATATAAGTATAGCATAAAATTTCGATTGAAAAAAAAATAGGATAATATAAATCGAGTAAATCACAAAATTTGCACAAAATGAAAGTAAACGAGTTGAACTCTTGCAAATAAGCAGTGTGAAAATAATCACAAATAACGTGTTAGAAATTATTATGAATAAAGTGTAAGAATAAAATAATGAAATTTACGATAAGTGAGAGTACGCAGAACAGACGTATAGTCTACTGACATAAGGTTTTAAATTTAGTTAGTTTTACATATATGCACTATATGATAAAAGACAATTAGTAACATTCTGATAAGGATATGTCCAATATTTTGTTAGACTAAAAGTTTTGCGAATGATAAAGTGCGAGTGTAATAAGATAATTTTTCGTTTATCAAAAACGTAGTTTGCTCAAACTTTGTGATATAGTTGAAAGGATAGTAGTAATGCATGAGGATAACTTTTTGGAAATCGAAGTGTGTTTTAGATTCAAAACAGGTTCATTTGGAAAAATCTCCGTAGATATGTGTTTACGAGGAGTCGAGTTTGAAAAATGTTATAAAGCTTATTATTAGTTGCAAGTTTCTCCCGAAAACATATATTGAGTACGTAATATGAAAACAAAAGGTTTACATTTGACCTTTAAAATATACAATACAAGTTTGTAAAATGCAAAATGAAACCATTTCATGAAGTATGTGTAAATCTAATGTCTTTTAAAAGACTAAGATTTTAGATGACGTGAATGATAAAAGTCAATGCGACAATAGTGTAAAAATCACAAAGCATAAATGAAAATAGTGTAAGTTTTAATGTGACAATATAGCGGATAGAAGTTTTAGTAATGATGATGAAGAGCGAACGATCAATGAGTATATAAAACAACAGGTGATGGAACTTAAAATCCAAATGTTAAACAAAACATAAGAATTAATAACATAAAACGGAAAAATGCACTAATAGCGATAGCTATTAATAAGGAAAAACTCAAAAGAGATAATAACTTCATTATAGAAAATAATGATAATGATAAGAGTGTCAAACAGCAAATGAAAAAAAATATACCAATAAAGAAATGTGATACTAAAAATATTTCTAATGAAACTGGTGACTAGCCAAAGAAATGGAAATATTATTAGTGACTTGTGGGGAGCGTACTTGAACCTATGAGTGAACGGTCATCTTTCCCGATTGCACATACCCCGTCACTGGTAAATTTCAAAACCTTTAGCGAGACTTTAAAACGAGATGTAGAAACAGATCCTTGAGATGTGGATTTCACTCCTAACTCAAAGATGTATATCAAAATTGAAAACAATTGAGGAATGAAACCAATCACTAAGTTAAGGATATCACTCCCAGCTTAGTGGTTAAGTTTCTTTTTAAAGGAAATACTCTTTGAGGTGTGGGTGTCACTCTTACCTCAAAGATATATTCCAAAGATAAATAACATATAGAGGAGTGAAACTAATCACCAAGGTATGGATGTCACTCCTAACTTGATGATATCGTTTCGTTTGTGAAATACGAGTGTCTACTTCGCCAAGCAAAATATCAAAAGAATAACGAGAAATAATCATAACGAAAATATCTTGAAAGAAAATATAAGAATAAGAGAAATATACACGAGAGGACTCGCGAAAGTAAGCTTAGTTATAGACTAGGCTAAAAGGCATTCTAATAACCTAATTCCCTATAACCATGGCTCTGATACCAATCTGTAACACCCCAACCGATGGCGGAAACATCGAGGTGTCACGTAGTGACGATTGTTTAATAGCTCATGGACTAGAAATGTAAATTTGAATACATTGAATTTAAATAATTTATTACATTGAAATGAAATACAACGGTTCTAAATGGCAACTAAACTGAAATACAATAAATCAAAATCTAAATATAAATCCGAAAGCTTAAAAGGAGCGTCTCAAAATAACCTGAAACATGTACGAAATTGATTTGGTCAATACAAAACGTATTGGTGAGCATACCCTGTTTGAATAAATATAGTAGGAAAAGCGTTTAGCAATTCATGTGCGGTACCATTTGCAATTATATAATAAGTAATATCCGTTCAAAACCAAGCCTATGAATAATGACTAACACATGACTAACCAAATGAATAATGAATTAACAAGACAATGACCAAGATTCTCTCAACAGAATCTCAAGGGGGTATACCATAGTACTATTCATTGAAATGCTAGGTGTCACACCCTCAAATTTCCACTTGCGGGGTTTTACCGCGAGGCGCATGACAAACCAGGATCCAAGTCAACGATCACAATAAACAACTCTATATGAAAAACGTAAAAACCATAAATAACGATTTTATAAGCGGAAGCATTAAAGAAGAATTTAATCAGCTACAATAGTATTCCAAAGTATATCAAAACACTTTTATTTCAAAACGTGCAACTAAGCCTAGACGCCAATGCAGACCCGTGCGCCTAGTTCCATTTGTTGCTACCTTATCGACCTGAGAAAAACATGCCAAAAAGATGTCAACATATAATGCTGGTGAGTTCACAGGTTTGTTCAAAATGTTATCAAGATGTTACCAGAATGTTACCATGTCCATACTATATCCATGTTACCAAGTATGCTAGCTAGGCGTATGTTTTGTTACTTCTACGATTGGAAAACCATTACTAGACTGTTACCATGTGTTCAGCCCGATGTGTTGTAGCCATGCTACGAGTGTTACGAGTTCGAGACAATATGCACCCGCCCGGCCCTCCAAGCCGTCGAGTGGGGTTTGTCAAACCCAATAGATCTATCCACATTTCCCCCGTTGTGCATCCCCGCACATTCATGGTTTCCCCCGGGACTTTAAAAGATCGTATAGTACACAAGTTTAAAACCATAGTATGACATATGTTACCAAAATAGTTTAGTGCATGTCTTCTCCCCCAAAAGTTAAAGCAGTAAAAGTGGGGCCGTGAACTCACCTTAGATAGCGTTCTTCGGTTATAAGTAAAGATGTTAAGCCCTTGATAATCCCTCTACCGGAGATCTATCAAAATGTTCACATAAGTGTTCCGACTAATAACCATAAGGTTATCTAGTCCCCGATTGTCCAGATCGTAACCAAGTATGTTTTAAAACGTGTTTAAATGTTTAACCGACACACTACACCGACCCGACATCCCGTTGGTGACCCATTACCCTAACTAATCAAGTACACATAGATTACACACAAGGTTCAAGCATAAAACACTTAGTTTGTATCAATAATCTCATTTCTGCATCAGAACGGTTGAACCAGTCAGTTTAAGTCTCCTTCGCCCGTTTTTAATCTCCTTCGCCCGTTTTGTATTTCGTTCGACCGTTTGATGTTTCCTTCGCCCGTTTTACCACGTTCGCCCAAATATATCCCAGGTTCGACCCTGGACTCTCTCCTTCGCACCTTCGATCGGTCGAAGGAGTCCAGGTTCGCCCCTGTTGTGCAAATTTCCCTAAAAACGCTTCAAACACATTCAAAACGACTCGAAACATCATCAAACACAACAGTCAAGCATTAATAACTTATCCCTACAAAACCCCACCGATTTCTCCCAATATTACGTCCGTTTCAGCCCTTTCCTAAAATGGTAAAGATTATGGAAACATCACTTTCATGCATGAATAATTTACCCAATTTGGAAACTTTTGAAATCGATCCGTATTCAACATCAAATGCTCAGTTTGTCAAGTGTTCGATCTTTCCCTATTAGTTCTATTGATCATAAATATCATGCATCAAGTCTAGATTCGTTAAAACCCCCAAATACCCATAATATCATTATTTATCCAATCCTAACCCTAAACAACAATAATCTAGCATCAATAACAATCCTATATCATGTTTCTATCATAGATACAGCAGCAAATCATTGAACAACACATAACACCACATAATACACAATTTACATATGTTTATCATCATAAAAACCTATGTCAAATGATAATGTTTTGGTTTAGAAAGATGTTTAAAAGGTTTTTAATCATAAAAACACCCTTAGAACAGATCTGGACAATTAGGGTTAGATGAAAACGAATTAAAATGCTTTTAAAAAGGTTTAGAATTAAGAACACACCTTGGATTCTTGTTTAGATGTTGTAGATAGGTTAGATTATGAAAAAGAAGAGCAAAAACTCCTTCCTTAGTGATTAAGATCGTTTGAGAGTGTTTTGGGACGGTTAGGGTTTGTGAAATGATGAAAAATGACAAAGTTTGGTATTTATACTAATTCTCCTTCGCCCCATATCAATGGTCGAAGGTGGCCTCCTTCGACCCTTCCACAGGGTCGAATGAGCCCTGTCCTGGTCGAAGGGAATTCTTTCAATTCCACTTCTCAGGTTCACCCATCTACAAAGGGTCGAACCAAACAATTGTTCTCCTTCGACCACTCGAAGTGGTCGAACCAGAACTCATTTTTTTAACTAGTTTTCCAGTTTGTCGTGTTTAACGCATTCTAACACATCTTAACACATAAGCATGCATCCTTAATCTATATTTAACATATTTAAGCATAGATAATCATTTACACATCATTTAAACACATCTATGTATATAATCCACCACACGACCCATAATCTACACATATACTTAATTAGTTCATGTAATGTCACCAACAACGGAACCCGGTACTAGTGCATTACCAAAACGACTCCCAATGATCCTCCAGATCATTGCACCCTGGACAATCCTAACTTGACCCGACTCAACTAACCCAGTTAAGTTCGTTTATAAACGCTTCTCGCTAAGGTAGACTTAGATGTTACTAAAATGTTTATGCCGAACATGCCGGGTGTCACACTAGGCCGCCCAGCGGTTAATGATTAAGCATAATACACACCAAATCACATAAGGCAAACACACATGAGAATTGCATTAAGTATAAGAAATAGAAACTTGATTAATAGGTACATGAATCATCCCAAAATAGTAAAACAGTAAGAAAGGGAAAGATATACTCACAGTTTGCGAAAGCGATTAAGATCCAACTTAAGCGTGGGAATTCCGAAGAATCCAACCTATAATGTATGAGAGTACTAATAAGGAAATGTCTAATCAGTCTAAGGTATCTAGGGTCTAAGGCATTAGGGTTTGCTAAGTCGCTTTGGGGAATTAGAGTTTTTATGATAAGTCGCGTTAACGTAAAAGTTGTATATCACAAATAATATATGAAAGGTTGTAAATGTGGTTTGAATAATATAATTATTACCTATTGAATATTTAGATAACAATATGTTTGAATAAGTAAGACAAAATAATTTAATTAGTTACTTTAACTAAATTAAAATAAATACAATAATCATAAATATATAAATAAATAATTTTGAGTTACACAATGATTCAACAAAAGATAATTAAGACATTAAACCATATGAGTATTTCTATTTTATAAGAAAAATATTTATAAAATAGATGTTTAAATTGTATAAATAAATAAATGTTTTATTATGTCTAATTAAACGTAAATAAGACTAATAATACCATACATGATCCAAAAATACTAATTTTATAGAAAATGGATGATTTCTGATGTAAACAAATTAGAATAATTTTCCCATAATTTATATAAACTTATTTATATTTAAAACTGATTTAACGAGATTAAATTATGTTTAAATGATTAAAAATAGGAAAGTCAATAAAATTAAATGTTTTCTGAACCAATAATTTTTATATCAGTTCTTGATGATGAGAAATAATTACCCAAAACGTTTGAGATTAAAATCATTAAAAATGAATTTTAATCAATTAAATACGATTAAAACAAATAAATTCAATAAAATATAAAAATAATACATTTTCTAGAAAATAAAAGTATGATAATTTCCTTTATGGTGTCAAGATGCTATGCCTAAATTTTCATAATTTTTGGGTAAAAATTGAATTTATTATAAATATTAGAAGATAAATATTTAAATATATAAAATATAAACCAAATAATACAAAAAAAAATGATCAGACCCGGTTCATGAGGGATTCGAACCTGGGTCGTTTCTGTCCTCTCACACGTATTCAACCACTAGACCATGATGTATTGGTTGGAATTTGATGAAAATAATAAATATTTGTATAAAAGCCCAACTTCATCTTCTTCCCCAAATCACACATAAACCCTAACCCTACCCTAAGATTCAATAAGCATCAATTCGTTATATATAAGAACCGAATTCATGGGGCTATAATAGAGGAAGGGCCGAAGATTAAAATGGCACAAAGAAAACGAACTTACAAACTCGATGTAGTGCTCGAAATTGGAACATAAAGAACCGCAAATAAGAGGCCCGATTACACAGCTCTAGAATGCGATTTGTTACTGTTTTCTTTTGGGTTTAAGATGTAAATGCGTGCAGAAATGATTTGGAATCAATAATTTATACGATTAACAAGCAAAACGGAGGTTTGATTGTCGAATTAATTTCCGATCGGTTACATTATAACAACTCGATAAATCCCATTAAACACGATTTTTAACTCCCTTAAATGATTGGAAACCGTTGTACTACTAAGGGAAAACGTTGGGAATCCATAAAAATGAGTTAAAAGCACCCAAACCGGCCAAAAAACAATTCGCCGGAGCAAATTCCGGTGACCGGAATTTCGGTCGGAAACAGAAAGAGAGAGAGGGAAGGGATTGAGTTTTAAAAGTTTGATATTTTGGCAGGAATGATCCCTCAAAAGTTAACTAGGTTAGTTTATAAGGTTTTTAGTTAAATTTTTCCTTTATAAAAAACTAACCAAGTTTAACAAACTTAACTAAAAAAATTGTTTTTTTTTATATATAAATCTAATCCAAATAACGTTTCAATATACGCATTTTATTGAAACGTAAATAAGATCCATACTAAAAGCGAATGATAAATTTTTTAGTTTGTTTTTTTTTATTTATTTAAAAATGAAAATGACAAAACTTTCAGAGACCAAAATAAGAACATTCAAATACACTAAGGACTATAATTGATTTCTTGCCAAAATATAAGGGTGACGGGTGTCACAGTGACTGTTGTAGCAACCTCTACCATTGCTGTTTCATCTGTTGGTCTCTTTCAAATAGAGGGACGGGAGATATTCACTCTCAGCTCTGTAGAGAATGTGATTTTGAGGCGTTCGGACTTTGTTCCGGAGTTTGATGATGCTTTCCTCACAAAGAATCGTGATTTTCTGTTACGGTTGAAAGAACAACAAGATAACGAGGAAAAGCTTAAGAGTGTGCAAGTAAACCTGTTTCCTACCGAAGGACTTCTC
This sequence comes from Ambrosia x helenae, assembly GCA_030844895.1. Taxonomy (NCBI): domain Eukaryota; kingdom Viridiplantae; phylum Streptophyta; class Magnoliopsida; order Asterales; family Asteraceae; genus Ambrosia; species Ambrosia x helenae. The sequence continues at coordinate 266,511 of JAUTDX010007154.1, read as the reverse complement.
ATTTCCTCCGGGCAAGGTTCGGGGCTTGTGTGACAAGCAACATATTTAAAGTAATGACTACTTCTCCATTCATGACTCCATACGGAAGCTACATCCCTCATGGATGCTCCGGACCTACTCCTGCTGTCACCACAGTGGCATAACAAAGGGTAGTTGTTACGTCGGCTATAGATGATGATCTCACCGCTCCTTATCGCCCGAATTATATGGCCTCATACTCCAAGTTCGCCTCAAGAATCGCCAGTGCTCGTCTCCCGGCAAAACTGAAGATGCCCGTGACAGTTAACGTGACACCCGCCAAATTCACTACTCGAGTCCGTACAATTAGCTGGTTTACTTCACTATGTGCTTAGAATAAGTGTGTCGGTGTGCCTCATTATTTGAACAGTTATGTGAAAATAAACCCTACCCGGACACCATGGTCATCATAAGGATAAAAAAAAGACGTGTATGGATTTTCACATAATATTTTATTTTGCCAAAACTATATGCCTTACATATACACACTTGAACTAGATGAGACAAAAACCATACAACCTTTATATATATATATATATATATATATGTGTGTGTGTGTGTGTGTGTGTGTGTGTATAGACACGAATGCACACAAGTAAACATTAAACATGTGCACAATTCTTGTTTCTTGACATGTCCTTTTTCATGACAACTAATACCTTCTAGATGAAAAGGACTTAGCATAGACAACTAGGTAACAACCATGCATACAACTCATAAACAACTAGAGGTTTTATCAGGGACAAGTCCTTTTCAAGACAACTTGCAAGAACTATGATCAATCATTATCCTATGACAAGTCTTTTTCAAAGCTTATGGCACATCCTATTTTATACCAATTTAGATGTAAGACAACCATGACTAACCATATGGAAACACACTCCTTTCCTTTTTCTCTTTCCTTTCTCGGACAAAACAACACATAAATGCCTCTCAAATGACAAGTAAGAGTCTTGGACTATCACTATCACATGGAATAGGACAATTACAAGATCTTTGGATACATCACTATCACCTCCAACTCATGTGGATATGGATCAGCCAAACATTCCTAGAAACACATGACATAAGCAACAAACTTGACACATGAGGTAATCTTTTCTTTAATGGATGAGGTGATCACTTTCATATAAATAGACATTAAGACAAGGTGTGTCATGGACAAGTCATTGTCCACCTTGCATTCCCCAAAAGCTTCGGCCAACTATGCACCTTCAAATTCATGACAATGATTGATCAAGAAACCTATGATTTACACATGAGAACAATCGGCCAACTCATCTTCGATGGCGACATATCAATCGAACAAGACCTTTCACTAAAGAGGAGGTATGCACTTATCATGGAGTCTAGGAATCAAGACACTTTCTTGCCATGGTTTACACTATAAAAGGAGGCACCAAGATCATTCCTAACTCACACCAAAAATTCCTTCTTTTCCTCTTGCTCTTGTTCGATCACTACAACCCAAAACCACGTTCATCTTTCCCTTTCAAGCTTCAAGAACTCAAGATTAGGAAGCTCGCTTAGAAGCCAAAGGTCCAAGCATTCGATCACATTCTTGCACCAACTAGGTACATTGTCAACTCACCATTACTTCTAGTTTTATCGACCCTCTTGTTACCCGACCCTCGACCCCTAGTCGTCTAGTAATCGACCCTATCTTGCATATAAGTTAATGATTTTCTAAAAGCATTGTCTTGTTTATTGTTGATTGATTTTAAAACTCACACATGTACACTTATATAACCGCATGTATGCATACCACACACTTATATGACACAAATCAATTTAGTGAATGCACCCACATCATGATTAATGTTTTATAAACCACACTCGGCCTTAATAGTTGTCAAGGAACCGATTTTTTGATCAAAACATACACGATCACACATAATGTTGCACATATTCAAAACTCCTGGATTACACAAAACAATACACTTTACAAGGTACAATCAAGATGTGTAGTAATTAGCACGAGCAATGACCCCACATACATGACACAAGGGTCCACAAGTCGGGTGAACAACTTGTATGGTAAACGACAAGTATATAAAACTTAAGATGTCTTTGACGTTATAGGACACTTTTTGTTGGGACAGTAGTTGCCTCAATCTTTCTGCTTTGCTAGACTACATAACTAGACATCAGGTGAGTCTCATGGCCCCTTTTACTGTTTTACTGTTTTGCAACTTCGGGGGAGAAACATGCTACAGACCCACATATGTACATGACAACAATATGTGTTACATGAGTTAGACCCACAATTATCGCAGATCAACAAAATTCCCCGGACAACTATAACCATTAGCTTTTCAATAAGCCGTGGATCATATGAATAGTACTATTTGGGTTGACACGCCCTTTCATTGTTAGTCGCGCTAACACATATGAGTGCATATTATCCATACTTTACAATGTCTCGCGATAAGGCATTGGGGCGGGGTGCACACGAACGTCGTGGTTTGGTTATGGTGCTCATGGTAACGATATTCTGCATGGACACAGACAACGAAACTTTATGAGCAACAAAACTATTTTATCGAGTCAACAAAACCTACGGACCCACCAACTTTTTAGTTGACACTTGTAAGCATGTTTTTTAGGAAACCAAGTAAGAACGTTAAGGAGCCAAGTTTAGGATTGCATGAAGAAGGCCTTGTTTTGTGGTTTTGATGTAGCAGTTTGAAACACTTGTTAGGATTTGTAATTTGTATTCGACTATGTGACTTATGTGTTTGATGAAATAAATGTCATTAGTATTTCTCATGTAAACAATGTTTGTGATCACCATGTTCGTCTCACCTCGCGTTTCCTCCTTAGGTGGGTTGTGACAGTTAAGAAGTACGATGGCACATCTGACCCGGATGATCATGTCTTCGTTTTCGGAGGAGCTGCGGAAATTAAGTTATGGCCCATGCCTGCATGGTGCCACATGTTTTCTCAGACTCTAACCGGGGCAGCAAGAGTTTGGTTTGACGGTTTGCCAGCCGGTGAAATAGCAAATTGGGATGAGCTCCGACGTGCTTTCCTGTAAAATTTCTCCTAACAACGGAGATGTTCAAAAGACATCACCGAAATTCATAACATCCGCAGGAAAGACGGCGAGACTCTATAAAAGTTTATTGACCGGTTTAACAAAGAAAGTATGCAGATAAGTGGTGCAGTGTGTGATACCCCGCAATTTCAGGTTCTCACTTTAACTAAACTCAAGTTACATTCCTTGCATTCTACTTAACTAGGGTTAGCTAGATAGGACTCACGTTGCACAGTTATAGGTTAATAACTGCATGAAGTGGTAATTCGGGGAATTACCATACTGTATACATGATTAGTGAACCTCGGACGTTGGTGAACAATGAAGTTAAATAATTGTGAATTAATTGATTGAGATCGATTACAATTACGTGCTTCTATGATACTCTGTGAAACTATGTGCAAACTGTATGTGATTACGTGAACTTAAACCGAATACGTTAATAAACATCGTAATAGGTGGACCGGTAGGATGGTTGGGGTCTTAACACATGGGGTTACACGTATTATGGTCCAAAATAGCAAAATACATCGATGAAAACACGTTGTACGACGAAGCAGGTAACCCGGCGCGGGCCGAAGAGCTGTGAGTGGCCGCTCACAGCCTTCGATCGGCCGCGCGCGGGCATCAGACTTCACCAAAGCGCCTTAAACTTGTATTTAAGCAACCTTAAGCCTCTTGTATCTCCTAAACTCAAATCCTAATCGCCCATACTGCCCTATTTACGAAATATTAACCCCTAAACACCTGCTAAGGCGCAAGAACATCGATCGGGAAGCTTCAAGAGCATTCGGTTGATTGTTTTGAAGAGCTTGCGGTATAATCTTCAATCTCTTGTGTTTTAATCTTCTTTAATATGTTATAAAACCTTATAACTAAGTTTGTCCAGGTCTGAAACGTTTTCATAAAGATTAAAACTTGTGGTTTATAGAGATTGAATGGGTTAAACATAATCTTATGCGATTAGTAATGGATAGGTGGCATGGTTATGCATGTTCTTGATGTTTTAGACTCCTAGGGTTTATGAATGATGATGTTTATGATGTATCATTAGGGTTTTGATCAGATGTGGATCTTATTGATGTTGTGTGATGATTATTAGGTGTTATTGATTGATAATATGCAACTAGGGTTTGGTATAATTGATAATATTGCATGATCAGAATCTGGACAGAATCTGAATGTCTACTTGTAGGGTCTGTTACGTGGCTTGAATGTAATTGTTTTGATCAATTCTTTGCATGAAGGGATTGTACATGGTCTTAGCTTTTTAGAATGGGAAAAACCATCTGATTTGGATGTTGTTTGATATGTTTTTGGAATTTTCTTTGATTAAAGGTCATGTCAGATTTTCGGATTAACAAACTGAGTCAACTTTAAACAATCATAACTCGAGTTTTACAAGGAATTAAGTTATAAAATTTGGACAGTAGGTTAAAATTAGAATAACTTGGCTTTTCCAAGTGGATTCATCCCATTTGGATGAATACACGATTTTTGGGAATTTTTCTACTAACCTGACCTGCTGTAGAAACTTTCTGAACATATCTGTGATGTACGATTTTTCATAATTTTTTTGTTTTGTTTTGAGAAAAAACAAAAATATGGGTTATCAAATGAATCCCAAATAATATGAAGTGAAAATTTGGGAGTTTAATTCGTTTGTTAAGTATTTTAAGCAGATTAGTTTTCATGGCGCATAATCTATCCTAAAAACGCAGATTGTGTATTATGTGTTTATGTGACTATTTGGAGTCCTATGTGGTATTTTATTGACATGAACTTGAATGGACACTTATATGAGATCCATAGGAAGTGTACAACTAATGATAACCAACATATTCACCAACGCGTCCGTAGGGTTTACTTATGCATGTAGAATCACTAGGTGTCACTTACACGATTTTAAACATTTAAACGTCTTGGACAAATGGGTTATATGGTGTAATGGTATTACACATATACTCACTTAGTGACACATGTACTAGGGAGTCGGTAGCACACCCTACTTTGGAGTTTGGATTTATTTGCTTGCATACTAAGGTGAGTTTCACTACTATTTTCTCAAAAACATGTGTCTCGGGTTTGAGACAACGTACTTAACTTTTTCTAGTCCGGTTTGGGACTACTTACACATCCCGGGTTGGGATGCTATGACTCCTTGTGTGGGTCGGGTTTTGCTAGTTCGCAAACTGTGTCCTTGATGAACTAAACCAACTCTATCACTGTAAGTCCTTCACATACCGAATGAGCTGCCGGGTTATGGCTAGCGGGTTATTAGTTGATAGCGCTATTAGGTCTGACAAACCTCACACCGACTCGGGGGAGTGCGGGAGTGAACTATAACTTAACAGATTATCATTGTTGATAGGCAATGATGCAAGGCAAACTGCTCACATTTGTGACAACACGTACATCAGCAGTTTGGTATATCGGTGTTAGTTATCATGAATGTGTTAGCTACCCTTGGCATGCGATGAACTAGTGGTTACACGGTTTTTTGGAACCAACTTGATTACTTACGCTTTTACTTGGTTACGTGGTTTTTGAAACTGCACGTTACTTACTCATCTTCTTTAATTAGTGAACTCACCAACATTGTTTGTTGACCCACAATATACATGCTTTTGCAGGTAGTTAGCTTCCGGTGCCACGATTAGAAAGCACTGCACACTTCACTGCATTTGGGGTCTTGGGCTTACACCTAAATTACATATTATGCTTTTACATTTTCTTTCATATGGTTTTAATTTGGGAGCGTTGTGTAACACCCCAACCGATGGCGGAAACATCGGGATGTCACGTATTGATGATTGTTCAGTAGCTCATGGTGAATAATAAATTTCATTAAATGATTTAAATAAATTACATACAATTGTTCTAAGAATTTGTACTTCAAAATGAAAAATACTAGCTACACATCTTCAAGCATTATTCTAATCTTCAAGCAAACTATAACCTGAAACATGTTAAGTTTGAAAATATTTTGGGTCAACAAAAGTTGGTGAGAATTACATAGGTTTTGATAATCGAATAAAACTTGTACAATTCAAGTGTCATGGCAAGTCTAGTCCATATGTGAAAACATACTAGAAGTAAATCGAATGCATAATCAACCCTTGTGACTGTTATATTGTGGTGCATCCCATACGCTCATGGTTCACTCGATTATGTTATGCGAAAACAATCACCCACGCTACCTTTGTAGGAGGCACGTATCCGGGTGGGATTGTCAGTCCAATAGATCTATCATTGTATACCGTCGGCTGATCAATGTTAATGATTATGCTAGAATATTGTGCTTACCCTAGTCATGTTTAAGACATAATGCAACATATAAAAACACATAGACACTTTATGATTGAATTGCATATAGAATGATGTAACATGTTTCACCCCAAAAATGGTTATAAATAGAAAAGGGGCTATGTAAAACTCACATTCGCTAAGCTGAATTATCCTCTAAGCGTTGTGAATGTATGTGAGGCGAATCCCAAAGACTCAACAACGTAGCTAGTCCAATTTGAAGAAATAAGAAATCCGAAAAAAAAGAAAGAATATCATGCTTCCAATTCGCCAATTACAAGAGCTTATAATCAAAGCTTCAATTGTAGAAGTAATAGACTATAGAAGAAAAGTATGAGGGAAAGTTTAATCGGATTGAAACAATCGATTTAGAGGTGGCAAGTGTAATGGTTCATAGGTGGGTTTTTATACTAGTTTTGGAGTCAATTAGCCATTAAAATTGGTCAACACCATAAAGTAAGGTTTTATGATGAATTGACTATTTGACTAAGACTTTGACTGTTTGACTAAGACTTTGACTGTTTGACTAAGACTTTGACTAGAACTTTGACCAGGACTTTGACTATGGCTTTTAAAAAAATTCTTGACAAGTGTATGTGTAAAAAAAAAATTAGATCATATTATTATTATTATTATTATTATATATACATTTATATATATATATATATAAGTTGTGAGTTAGGAAAATAAAGACTTAGGCACATTTGTATAATATTAATGATAAAGATGTAATAAAATAAAAAAAATAAGGGCTTTTATGTATTAAAATTTGGGGAAAAATTTTGCGATGTTACAGTCTCCCCTACTTTTGAAAACTTCTTCCCGAAGTTATTAATAACACAGGGTTGAGGGTGATTGAGTAGAAGTTAGGGAAACTATGGTTTGTAAAATTTGAGTTAAGGGACAACATGAACTTATAGGTAATAGAATAATCTGTTTTCGAATAATTTGGGTAAGAGGTTTAATATGTGTGAGTCTTATGGGTTGGATTAGGTTCGTCTGAAATCGTAAGGAGTGTAAGAATCTAGCAAAGCATTAAGTTTTAGGATTCCTAAAAGAAATGCATGAATTGATTGACTATAGAAAAACTAAATGAACTACCAGGTAACTAGAGTTTATAATTGGTTACCTACCGAAAACCTTGATAGAATTTCACACTACCTTAACGTACCTGTAAATTCATGATTACGTTCCGGACCGTAATCACCAATTTACCTTACATTAGGGTTTTATGTCCTTCTATGACTCTAAACACACATGTAAAATAATGCAATTAACCTTGTGATTGAATCGTATACAATGTATCCAAAAAAAAAGTCCAACTGTTGAGCAGAAAAAAAAGACCTCTACCAGTCAGTGAGTAAGAACCTCTACCGATTGTTGAGCAGGTGCGATAGCCTCTACCAGTCATTGAGCAGGTTGTAGGGCCTCTACCGACTGTTGAGCAGGCATGATGACCTCTACCAATCGTTGAGTAGGTTATTTGGTACTCTACTAACTGTTGAGCAAGTACTTCATTCTCTATCAGTTGTTTGATTAAGTGTACCAATTATTACACACATGAATTGCAAATTGATAATATGTACATGTAAGCAACCAAGTATCAAGTATAGCATACGAGTTGTAATAGAGTTGCCCTAGACAAGGTTAATGACTCTAGGTGTGTCTATAGCAAATAGTTTATATTCCATGAATTCTAGTTTCAAATGTTCAAATATGGTAGATAGTCGAATCCTCATGTATAACTAAGGATTATGTTTGATGCAACACACAATCAAGTTTCAATAGTTTGGGTATCATGGGTACCTAGCTCATGTGTGAGAAGGTGAAGGATATGAATTTAGTTCTTGAGAGGATGATGAAAAATCTTGAAGCAGAATCAAGGTTGTGAGAGATAGTGAATGTGAAGATAGTTGATAAAGAGTTTATTTTATAGTAAGGAGATTATGTAGCAGTGTAAATTTTGGGGTTTGGATCAAAGGTTATAATCAAGTGTATAAGAAAACATGATTGTGGTATATGCCAAATATTGTAAAAATTTGAACAAGTTGAAAATGAGTGAGTGTCGATTGAGAATTTAGAGACTAGATATTATTCCTATGGATAAAAAAAAATTGGTTTTATACATAAAGCAAAAGTTGTTAAATAGTACAAGCTAAGTGGGCTTTGATTAAAATATTCCCGTTAGTTGGAGATTTCAAACATGACATTAGGTTTTGAAGATCAAGGTTCTATTAAGTGATTTTTAATAGTTTAAAGCATTATATAGAAAATTGTTTGTTACGTCAATAAATAAACAATTGAATTTAAGTTCGAGGACATCTTTTGACAAAAATATGTACTTTGTAAAGTTACTAGGTAATGAAAATACAACAGGATTTAGAAATCTTTAGTTTGTGGTAAGGTATGAGGTTATAGTTATTTTAAAAATAAGTAACATGTGGAGAAATGAAATAATATGATTTGGGTAGGGTGTAGAATATTTAAAAAGTGGCTAAGATGGTAAGGTGAAGTGTGATTGTGAAATCCATAGATGGTTATGAAATGAGATTGATTTAAGCTGTAAAATTTTGAGATTTTAGAGCTTAGTTTAAGGAAAGTGAGTGTAATCATTTATTCATTAATTAAAACGAATAAACGAAAACGTTGACTTATCAAAACTTCTAGATTCTAATAATATAGTGAAGACATGCTTTAGCCTATAAGTGAACACTCATCCCGAGAATTCCCAGGTAGGCATCCGGGTCCCTCGTCTGATTGGGATATATGCGCAATGCCAACCTAGACAGAAGACTTAGAATACAGGCGTTCACCCTTCCAGATTGCACGTGTTCGTTATTAAAATTCTAGAACTTCGACGAGATCTCAAGGTGGTTCAGGCTAAACCTGAGGATTTGTCCTATTAGTCTAAGAGTAGATCTTGTGATGGAGAACAATCTTCTTGTAGGGACTAAAGTAGGGATAAGAAGTAGGATGGAGATAGAGAATAGAAACAAGTAGGGTTGCAAGTAAAAGGAGAAAGTACTGATTATAATCCTATGGTTATAGACTAGATTATTTTTCTAATAACCTAATTCCCTATAACCAAGGCTCTGATACCAATCTGTAACACCCCAACCGATGGCGGAAACATCGGGATGTCACGTATTGATGATTGTTCAGTAGCTCATGGTGAATAATAAATTTCATTAAATGATTTAAATAAATTACATACAATTGTTCTAAGAATTTGTACATCAAAATGAAAAATACTAGCTACACATCTTCAAGCATTATTCTAATCTTCAAGCAAGCTATAACCTGAAACATGTTAAGTTTGAAAATATTTTGGGTCAACAAAAGTTGGTGAGAATTACATAGGTTTTGATAATCGAATAAAACTTGTACAATTCAAGTGTCATGGCAAGTCTAGTCCATATGTGAAAACATACTAGAAGTAAATCGAGTGCATAATCAACCCTTGTGACTGTTATATTGTGGTACATCCCATACGCTCATGGTTCACTCGATTATGTTATGCGATAACAATCACCCACGCTACCTTTGTAGGAGGCACGTATCTGGGTGGGATTGTCAGTCCAATAGATCTATCATTGTATACCGTCGGCTGATCAATGTTAATGATTATGCTAGAATATTGTGCTTACCCTAGTCATGTTTAAGACATAATGCATCATAGAAAAACACATAGACACTTTATGATTGAATTGCATATAGAATGATGTAACATGTTTCACCCCAAAAATGGTAATAAATAGAAAAGGGGCTATGTAAAACTCACATTCGCTAAGCTGAATTATCCTCTAAGCGTTGTGAATGTATGTGAGGCGAATCCCAAAGACTCAACAACGTAGCTAGTCCAATTTGAAGAAATAAGAAATCCGAAAAAAAAAAAGAATATCATGCTTCCAATTCGCCAATTACAAGAGCTTATAATCAAAGTTTCAATTGTAGAAGTAATAGACTATAGAAGAAAAGTATGAGGGAAAGTTTAATCGGATTGAAACAATCGATTTAGAGGTGGCAAGTGTAATGGTTCATAAGTGGGTTTTTATACTAGTTTTGGAGTCAATTAGCCATTAAAATTGGTCAACACCATAAAGTAAGGTTTTATGATGAATTGACTATTTGACTAAGACTTTGACTGTTTGACTAAGACTTTGACTAGGACTTTGACCAGGACTTTGACTATGGCTTTTAAAAAAATTCTTGACAAGTGTATGTGTAAAAAAAAAATTAGATCATATTATTATTATTATATATACATTTATATATATATATATATATAAGTTGTGAGTTAGGAAAATAAAGACTTAGGCACATTTGTATAATATTAATGATAAAGATGTAATAAAATAAAAAAAATAAGGGCTTTTATGTATTAAAATTTGGGGGAAAATTTTGCGATGTTACACGTTGTTTTGCGCATGGTTTTAAAAGGTTTAAATTTGGTTCATGCTTCCGCAGCTTAACTAAACTTGGTTTTTGAAAACGAACTAAATGGTTTGGGCATTTAGAGTTCGTTCATATGACTTATGGCTATGGGATCCTGGTATGTCATGCGCCTCGCGGTATAAACCCCGCAGTGGAAATTTGAGGGTGTGACACAGTGGATCAGCTACGGATATCCGGGTTCTGTCATGGTGTTCGAAATAATCAACTGGTGGAAAAGTTACACGAGGATCTCCCAAAGACAATGGAAATGCTAATGGAACGAGCCAGAGCTTTTACGCGAGGTAAGAGTGCCTGTAGCCGAATGTACGACAATGAGTATCGCTCCTCATCTCGAAACGGCTCCTAGAAGAAAGGCTCAAATTCCTCAGGTTCTGACAGAAGCAGTTTGTGGAATAAGAACCGGCCCCAACCATACACTCGCAATGACAAAAACTCCACCAGCAGAAGCTCCATCTCACATCGGGGAACAAGTTATTCAGACTTGTCAAAATCCCCAAGTGAGATTCTAAGTACTGAAAATGTTGATTTTCCAAAACCACCGAAGCAGAAGCCTACGGCTGACAAGAATACAAAAAAAATACTGTGACTATAACCGGGCTAGGGGCCATGACACCGACGATTGTTGGTCGTTAAAACAAGAAATAGAAAAAGCTTTAAGTAGTATCCGGGTCAAAATCAACCCTATGAAAATGAAATGAAATTTATATATAGTATGCGCTATTGACTGTAGTAATGAAACACATAGCAATGACCAAGGTCTCTCAACAGAGTCACAAGGGGTATATACCATAGTACTATTCATTGAAATGCTAGGCCGCAACGGTTAATGATTTTGACAAGTCATAGATACACAAAGTAACACAAAGCAAACACACATGAGAATTGCACTTAGTGAAAAGAAATAGTAATTTGACATAAGGTACATGAGTAGCCCCAAAAAGTAAAATGAAAAAGGAGAAAGATATACTCACTTTGATTGTGATGATGAACTTGCATGAAATCAACGACAATCAATGAATTATGTTTGAACCTAAATAATTTAAGAATGATGGTTTAGTGTCTATAGTTATTGTGTTCGTGCAAAATTCGTTGGCTCATTGATTGTGCCGGCGAAGGTTATTGATTATCTGTTTATTTGACCTTAGTTTCATGATCTATAATTTCAGTCCTGAGTTTATATTAATTTGTGAATAGTTAATTGATTGGCCCCGATTCAGAATTTCAAAAGATGAGGTCTCGGTTAATAAATTTTAAATAATCATCTGTAATATATTTGTTTATATTATTTAATAAAACCAACCAGTCTACATATTTTGGAAATCATTAAACCAATAAGTAGGCATGACCATAATTTATATAAAATCATCTCAACCGAGCCTTTCAAATAAAAAGAAAAACATCATGAATTATGGATGACAAAAGAGAATTCATTCATGCAAAAGTAAATATTAGTTTCATAAATTTTATTACTAAATAGAAACATTGTTTACTAGAAAATGATCAAATATATATTTAGCATGGAAAAGTTTAAAACACAGTGGTCAAATCCGTGGTTTCTTATATTATACCCATCGCCGGAAATCAAGTTTTAAAACAAGGAACTTGGTTTATTAATTATTTACCTCGCTTAGTTCGAAAGAACATAGACAAATGAGGGGCGGCGTTGATTCAAGGTAGGATCGATGATGACTGAACGCGAATAGGAATCAAAAGGACAACACTGAACGCCCCGTCGATAACCCAAGCTGGTAGTCGTTTTTGTATGGCGACTAGAGGCAAGAAACGAGAGCAATGACGGCTGCGTGTCTTATTAAGTTGAAGTTTCTAACCACAACATGGCGGGGTAGTTAGCACTGTTGTTGTGTTTGTAGTATAGAAGGGAAGGGAAAATAAAATAAGCTAAATTAGTAATGTTGTGAAAACATTTTGAGACAAATGCTTTTCTTTTTGTCAATATAATGCCCCTATCGATATATATATATATATATATATATATATATATATATATATATATAAAGGTTCCCATACAAAAACTAAATATTGTGAGAAAGGTAAGAAAGGCTCTCATCATGACAAGTGTCCCTATGGTAAAGGATACAAAAGTAATTAGACTCAAATAATTAATAATTTATTAAATTTTAATTTTTTATAATTAAGGAGTGATTTTAGGGATTTAAGTTTAATAATGCCAAGATATTTTTTTGGTTTTAACGATTTCATGAATGTTTTCATTAATATTGGAGTAATTATAGGAATTTTTTTCAAAACTTCATCTTAATATACACATGTTGTTTATACAATTCAAACGTCTACTTTTTTTTTTTATCTAAAATCACTTTGCATTGTTTCGATTTCTTAAAGAGATAAACTTTGTGTTTTATCACAATCCACTGTGTTTTATCATCTCAACAATCCAGTGTGTTTTACTACTATCGGATCAACTTTGTGTTTTAACAATCTACTGTGTTTTATCACCATCGTCTCAATAATCCAGTGTGTTTTATCACCAACCCAAATTCGTTTGTGTTTTAAAAAAAAATCAACACTATCGTTTAAACGTAAAACACACAAAACAAGTATTGTTTGAACTATCGTTTAAACATAAAACACGCAAACAATAACAAGACTATCGTTTTTTTAACATAGACCCGTTGTGTTTTAACGCTATTGGTTAAACATTAAACCCATCGTGTTTTACATTGGTTTTACATTGTGTTTTAACATTACACACAAAAAGAAAATAAAATGTCAAAGTTTAAAGTAGAGATACCAACTAATTTAAATTGGTAAATGTTATTCAAAGATCTTTCTTTTGAAAAAAAAACCATTAATAAACAAAACCAAACTAAAAGCACAAACTACATCAAGACACTTTTTCCATGTGGTATACAAAAACTCATAATAATATTCGTTGATGCGTTTTCTGGTTTGAAACCTACCTAGATGATGGAAGGATTAAAAATAAAATTGAGTGTTGGGTTGAGGTAAATGAATGAGGGGAATGAATATGGGGTTAGAGAGAGAGATAGATAGAGAGAAATTCCTTAATTTGCTCTCAATAATTGATGGTTGATGAGTGATAATGTAGATTATTTAATTTAAATAGGTGTGTTTTTACAAGTATACCCTCACACCATTAATTTAGTTATTAAAATTATAACATAATTTACACTTTTGTCACTCCTTTAATCTTAACCATCCAATTACATGATCTAATGGCCATATTTATTTCTTACCCTTCTCACAAAACACATCTTTTGTATGCTAACCCTACCCTATATATATATATATATATATATATATATATATATATATATATATTTCAAATGATCAATGCTAATAAATTGAATTTATGGTGACATAAAAACAATTGAAAACAAACATAAGTATCAATAAAAAAAATGTTGTTTCAATATATAAATGTTCATTGACTTTTCTAAATACTAATTTCTTAATTTAATTAAATACATTTGGATTTAACTGGTCTTTAAAACATGTATTTTAATATTGTAAATCTTATATCGGTTTCCAAGTCGTTTTAGGACTGAAACTTGAGGTTTTTTGAGTATCGGGGTCTGATGTTTGTAAAACATACGTGCTCGGGTGTAGATGTCAGTATAAAACGTGAACACTTCTAATTATAAAAATTATAAGTCTTATTAAATTACGACTTTTGATCCTTTTAGACTACGAGATTTAAAAAAATGAAAATTTTAAATTAGTTAAGGGACCAATTGTGTACATTTATGAAAAGCGGAGGGTATAGGTTGTCACACCTGCAGCGCCATCACAATCGGCCACCGAATCGTTTACGCTAGCATCATATCCAACCACCAATTCATAGGAAATCACAACTGATTATAGCGATACATTAAGAGGAAAACACCCATAACAGGAGGCAATTAACACCGTTAAGAGGCTCAGGCGCTTAACGGGAAGCCGTTCAGTTGCACAACATTAGTGTCATCATGATCGACTTCCACGTCGTATACGCTAGCATCATAGCTAACGGCCAATTCAGAGGAAAATAAAAAAGCACCTGCAAACAGCCTGTGCTAAATATATACACAGCGACCTACATAACATAAACCCAAAAAAATTAGGGCAAAAGTCATCATACAAAATCAAAAAGAGAAGACGATTGTTTGCTAGTACAATAACCGATTAGCAATCCGACGGTAGCAGGAAGAACGACACCAGGCCCGAAGATTGCTATAGTAATTCGCCCTTACAACCAGCCTTACCGCGCCATAAAGGGCCTGAAACCAACAGGCAATAACAACAGACACTGACGGCCGGTACCAGGTTAACAAACCCACAAAGTGGCTGAAACCACACGGAGAAGACACGAACAGACAGGAGGCGGCGGCAAAGTTGCTGAAGAGATGATAGATCATTAGGGTATATAGAGATATAAAGCAATTGGGGAGAAGGAAGCAAGCATCACGGGGTTGTACATAAGCATTGAGGGACTTGTATTGAGCGTAACAGTAAACACAAGAGACATCCAAAGTTACCTTTTGTTTATATATATAATATATTTTTTATTTAGTAAATTTGTTTCTTTAAAAGAAAAATAAAAAATGAAAATGTCCCTCTCCCACGCTCCCATCACCCCGTAATTTTTTGGTCCTTGAAGGGGAAATCTCCCTTTGCTGAGATGTGTCAAAAATTCTCTTGATTTAACGTTAGTATTTAACAAAGTTTGTAAATTGGATGGATTTAGCATTAGATTTTTAAGTTTAGTGACTCGGGTGTAAAAAAATGTTATTTTGAATGGTTGTAACAATATTAAATAAACCTCAAATGTTCCGTCTTTATTAATTATTTTTGCACGAATAAATTTGAATTAACAATTTGAACACTAGCTAGAATAATTGAGACACCAAATAACGTCAAAAGTATGAAAGCTACATGGACTTAGAATGAGTTATTGCACGTGCCTTACGTGGAGAGAGATCTGTCGGTGCGACGGTGTGAGTAGAAGACCACAATTAGTGATGGGACCCAAGTGAGAGAGTGGGTTCGACGTGGTTCACACAAAATGGAACCCATTTGGTGTTTCTGCAAATGGGTTTGGTCAAGTGTCATTTACGAAATACAATCACTCTACTCTATTATCTACTCTATTATTGTGTCATTATACATCTATGGGGACACCGTATATTTATTTTGTAGTAGAATTGGTAGTTCTACTTGTTTTTGACACATTAAATATAATATATTTTGTTTCCAACACTAATTTTAATTCTTTTTTTTCATTTTGTTTCTGATATTTTAATTTCATTTAATGATTTTTATTTGAATGTAGCTAGAAATGACAATTTCAGTCTTTTGGACACAATATGGAACGTGACACTTAAATGATCATGTTTTGAGTTGTTGTATTAATTCGCTTAATAAAGTGATCATGCTTGAATTGACATGTTTACATGTTTAATTATACATGTTGACACATCAACCCTTCTAACTAAATATGTCGATCACATTTATGACAATTTCCCGTTTCGGTTTAGATAAATGGTAACGCGTGTCGTGATTGAGTCATATAATTTTAGTTGTGTTTGAGGCATACAACCGTTTATACAAACTGTGAAAGATGTTTAGTTGTGCTCGAGTTATTGTGGATGTTTTTTATACAGATAAATATATGGGTTGTGTTCGGATTCACTAACCTAGCAACCCGAAACTCGGGGTTGGCCCATAGGAGAGGTAGGGTAGGCGACCACCCAGAACCCACTCTATTTGGTGGCCCGGAATTTTTTAAAAAGAGTTTTTACATATTTACTTTTTCAATTTGTTAAAATATATTTAAAGTTTTTTTTAAATATTCTTAAGAGATCACATTTTTAGCTCACCTCATGCTTTCAAATTATCAAGGATTCTTGGTGACGAATTTGCTGAAAGCCTGAAACTAATCAACTCAACGTATAAATGAGAATACTAATGTTTTACTAATCTAAAAAAATGAAAAATCATGAGATTCACGTTGTCAAAAGTTCAAAAAAAAAAAAAAAAGTGTGTGTGTGTTCCCTTGTTTTTTACATTTTATTTGTTTACGAGAGCGAATATCACATCGTTTCATTATCAATTATGACAAAGGTACAATCATTCTTTTAATCTTTTCATAATTAATAGCTGGTACAAAAGTGTTAGATTAAATTACAAACGTCATCCACGTCTTTGTTTAAAAGTTGTGTTTTCGTCCATAAACTTTTTATTTGTAAAAAAAATTAAGATTTTAGCCATGTTTGTGGCAGTTTTCAGACTTTTAGCACCACCGTTTGATGGGTGTGTCATGTGTGAGTTGGCCATTCTAAAAAACACGTTACCTGTTTAGCTAAATTGGCTTCTTCAAGAACAAAGCATAAAGCAAGCCTAGTTATGAAGTCGGAATGAGATTGCGTTGACAGATGCAGCGCGTAGCCAGCTTTTTATATGCTTTGGTGAATCCGGTCACCACTCGAAAAACAAGGTGGGTGTCCGGGACGCGAGCATCAATGTTCTTGAGTCTTTTACAATATACCGGAGGAATTCGAAAAATCCTCCATAGTTAAAAGTATATTGATAGAACCATTTGATATAAATCGGATTCAAAAGCGAAAAACTGGCATTAACTAACTGAAATAACAAAAAGAGTGGCCCTGGTCTCTATATGGAAACAGGTCCAACCGGTTCAAACCCAGGTTACTATGACTCGAGTGTCGACCTTATCAACATTGCTAGTTTAACCAAGACATTTAAATAATATCTTCCACATTGAAAGTCAAAATGTAATTCTTTTATGCATAAAAGAAAATAGATCAGCAACTGAGATCTACCACTTGACACAAGATTTCCTGAATAGAACATAAGTTGTGTAAGTGCAGTACCAAAATTGAACAAAAATAACATTTTTAAGATAAGCGAAATGGCATAGCGGATGTCCATCTCCATGTTGATATGACTGAAAGCATAATCTTGGTAAATCATTTGACGGTTTTCGCTTTGCGACTATTCTTTTCCTCGATGCCTGATTGAGTAAACCTGCATCTAAGAACGTCGAGAACATCTTCAAATTTTAAACCTCTGCGAATTAGTAACACCATTTCATGGTACAACACGTCTGCCATCTCTGACAGAGTTCGCGATTCATCTTCGTTTTCTTCCAGTGTTCTACATAACTCATCAGCTTCTTCACTGCAAAAAGGAAAAATAAAAAAAGTTAAAACTACATAAAAAAAAATAAAAAAAAAAAAAAAAAAAAAAACTATGATTATATGAAACATTTATGGAAGAAACCAATATACCGGATCTTTGAGCATAATAACTTGTCATCAAGCAATAACCGTTTTGTCCACGAGGGTTTGCCTTGTTGAGGTGCCGACAGTTCTTCCTTCCGTCGGGAGAGTGTAGATTCCAGTGAATATAATGTGGTCAATGCCAGATTACTTTTTTCAGCCTTAACAAAAAGTATATAAATAAATAAATAAATAACAGGGGTCCAAGGTAAACATCTATCAAGTTTAGAAAAAATAAAAGAGAATGAATTGGCACTGGAATGTAGCGAGAACCTGTGGTTCGTTTAAAGAATCAAAAATGGATGTGTAGTAGCAAGTTTCAGACCCGGTATGGCAGGTAGGTCCATCAGGCTTTCCAAGGTATATGATCTGGCAAAATGTTAAAACATTTCAGTTACCTTCTGTTAAAAAAAATCAGAAATGGCACTTTTAAATAGATATATTCGCAAATGGGTTGTAAATGGGTTGAATGAAGTAAGAGGTCGAAAGTTTCCCAAAGTGTAAAATCAATACTCACCGAGTCACTGTCTTGTTAAAGATTACATAAGTTTTACTTGGCACTTATAGCACTATGTAAAACACGCTTCAACCAAGACAAATAAAATAACTTTGTTATTTTTACCGAAACACAACAACAGCTGTTTATTTGAAATGATTATAATGAGCATTTAGGAGAGTTTAACATGAAATCCTTCCATAAAAAAAAAAAAAAAAAAAAAAAAAAACATTGCAAGTCATTATGGGCATATCGTAAATAAGGGTATGTTGAAACTTACTGAGTCACGATCACAATCAAGGAATATATCATGAACATTGATGAAATTAGAAGAAGTCTCTCCTTTTGTCCATAATGTTGACCTTGATCTGCTATAAAAAGTTGCCTTCTTGGAAGAAATTGTGGTAACGAGTGCATCCCTGTTTGCAAATCCTTGCATCAAGATTGCCCCCGAGTCCACATTTTGAGCTATAGCCACAGCCAAACCCTTGTCGTCCCATTTCACACTGTCCAATACTTTATTTATCTGAAAGTTCATTTTACTTGAATTAATTAATTAGTATATGCCAGAAGTTTGAATAAACACAACATAAATGCAGCGGTCAGGATCTTATGCGCTAGTCATTTGTCTCTTATTTTTTAGAAAAAGAAACAAAACTTAATAGCCTCAAGCATGCAGCCGCGTTAGGCGTCTTTTTAAAAAGCGCGAGGCGCTCCGAGGCATTTAGGTCCCAAAAGCCGAGGCAAAGCTTCACATGCGTGAGGCATTTGCGCTATGTACAACCAGCAGCTGCATCTCTCGTCTCTTTTACATACATATAAGCCTTTTTGTCAAGTAAACCAGTCATAATTTCTTCATCCCTTTGGTTGTTTTTTACATATCGGTCTCCTACAGACCCTAATTTTGACCCAAATACTCATAAGGCAGCCCTGAGTCATTTTCCAGATCGCCTCACACTACAAGAACGCTTTTTAAAACCAAGCCATTGAGTACTCTTTTTGATAAAATCAGCTAAAATGCATAAGAGGGGCCATAACTAGATGATTTATATGAAGGAAGTACAAATTAGTAAATTACCTTAGATTCAAGATGATTATTTTCATCAGGTTTCTTAGCGCAAGCCTTGATAGCATAACGCCTATTGTTGGATGTATCATTTCGTGTGTTAAAGCCACATTCTCGTGAAGTAATTTGCAAAGATCGAAGTCCATGAAATTGAGCAAATGCCATAGGGAATTAAATCAATCCTCACACCAACGTTTATCAGGCTACTGCTATAAAAAAAAAAGGTGAATATGAAGATAAGACAAGATATGCAAAACACTGAAGTCAAACATGTCAAAAGAACAACAATAAAGAGAGCTGCAAAGAAAGAAGTTCACATTGAACTTGTACTTCAGAAGCCAAATAGGCCCAAGCCTACGTAAAATAAAAACCTTTCAGTGTTACACAAATGACAAATTACATTTCTTTTTCAGATGCAAACCATAACCCCCTGTAATGCAATAGGCATGGTAATTATTTTTATTCTCAAAGGGTACAAAGTCCACATTGAAATTGAACACCATGGGCATGGAGTAGTTCTTTTGTGAAATGGAGAGGATAGTTCAGAAAATAAAGATTGAAAATCCATGGCAGGCTTGGCAGCAAGTTGGCTTTCTACTAATTTCCACTTTGTTGTAGTTTACCATATCCAATACAAAAGGGTGTTTACGGTCTGATTCGGCTAGTTTTGACAAAAATTTTGAGTCGAACTAATAACTACATAATTTGGAAATGGCACACGAAAACGGTTCGGGTTCTTTTCCAAAATCATTGTTTTGTATATAACTTTCTAGAATGATAAAGATGTTCGTAAATATTATATATATATATATATATATATATATATATATATATATATAGGGGAAGGATATTATGAAAACCCACTCTTAGAGTGAAAACCGTGGAAACTCTAACTTCCCAAACTTTTTAGGGCCTGAAAATTTTAGGGCATGTAGTATACATAATTCTAAGCATTTTGAGCCAAAAAAACCCAAAAAAGCGCCGAACGGTTTTTTTTTAAAAAAAAAATAAAGTTTTCGGGTAACACATGTTACACGAAAATTACACATGTTATTTCTGTAACATGTGTTACCCAGAAACGGTTTTTTTTTTTTTTAAAAAAAAAACCGCTCGGCGCTTTTTTGGTTTTTTTGGCTCAAAATGCTTAGAATCATGTATATTACATGCCCTAAAATTTTTATAAAAAAAAAACATCGGGAAGTTAGAGTTTCCACAGTTTTCACTCTAAAATGGGTTTTCTCTATATACTTACACTATATATATATATATATATATATACATACATAACAGTTACTTATAACCACGTGTTACGAATATGAAAAACAAATGATAATAAAGGTTGAACTGATGATTCGGTTCACACGGCATGTTCCAAGTAGCTGAACCTTAAAACCCAGATTCTCAAACCGTAAACCAATAACCAAACTATATAAATCTTAAATTGAACAGTCCAATTAGGTTCTGTTAGGAAATTCAATCGGTTTCAATTTTCAACAGGTTATGAACAGCCCTAATACACATTACTTTGAATAACGAAAAATAATGAAACTTATGATCTTTAAAGAATCAGATAAAGTAAAGACAAGAAAAAAAACGTCTTGATGATAACAAGTTCATCACACATCCACAAAAAAAGACAATTACAACACCATTCACAAATAAAAGATACGACACCATAAGAAAAGAAGCCACCCTATGATTTAAAAAAACCATCTAAATTAAAACTTAGCCTCTCCAGTCTCCAACTCAAAAAATGTTTATACTTGACTTCTGAATATTAGGGGGATCCGGGGATGTTTGGGATTACTTTCTAAAGTCTTTTGAAATGGCCAACTCTCGACCTGATTACTAGGTACTCGAAAGCTAAGCGCACTCAAGGGTGAGCTTTAGGCCTAGGCAAAAGGCGCTCAAAAAGGGAGGACCTTTTTGTGCAAGGCGCACAATATACACAGTCCACTTTTAGGGGTTTAGATATGTTTTAGGGATAGTTTAGGCTGGTTCCAGGCCACTTTTTGATGTTTCAGACCAGGTTTAGTTGTTTCAGACTGATTTTTGCAGAATTTGGCTAGAATTTGCGTCTGCGCGAATTTATGGATGCAACGCAGTATGGATGCGCCTTTAACAAAAATGCCTGATTATTTAGAAGTGCTTGTCTCAGTCCAGTTATCAACAAAACAGTTTGGATAAGCAATCCCAAACACCTTCAAACTTTCTTGTTACATTCAATATTCGCATGAAAGTTATTATTCTGTATGTAGATTCACAATCAAAATCAAATTAATTCACAAAACATTTTCAAGTTTGAAGATCTCAGAGACTCAGACAAGCCTTAATCTTCAAAATAAAAATCATTCTGTTTTATACACAAATAAAGTAACACGTATCGAATCAACACAAATAGACGACCGCTAATATTTCATTTACAACAACATTCATCTATAGCACAGAATGCTAAAACTACATCAAAAATCAAAATAGCAACCAATTTAATATTTATCATAAAATAAGGATCAAACTACAATAAAGTGGCAGGTAACCGGGGCTGCTGACCTGTTCGGTCAGCAGCCTCGGGGCAAGGGACCCAAGTGTATCGGTCAGCAGCCCCGGGGCAAGGGACCCAAGTGTATCGAAAGCAAAGGCGGATAAACACATAATGTACAAATTCAATCAACATATATAACAGACACTCGTTTTAAAAACCTATGGTAATTAAGGTTCTACATGCTTCAAAGTTTAGCGATCGGAATACGCAAAATTAAGGCACAAAATCCATTAATTAACATTGAGAGTGTGTGGATATGCAATTATTCAATGAAATCGTATCCTAATTAGGGCATAAAAACTTAATTTTGCAGGGTCGAATGGAGTGTTTGTGATGTACCTGATGTGAAGGCTTTGACTGATAGCAGGCTAATGACTGAACAAGGATTTAAAAAAAATAATAATAATATTTAGGGCTGAAATAACGCCTTGTTCGTGTTTGTTTGCTAAGAATATGTTCACGAAACAATTCATAAACGTTTGCCGAACAATATTTTTTGTTTGTGTTCGTTTGTTAATTTTGTTCATTAACGCACACGAATATAAACGAATATTAATGAACACAAATAAGTGTTCATAAACATAAATGAACACAAACGAACTCAAAGAAGTGTTCATGAACGGAAACAAAAACAAACGGACATATATTAACTTTCGAATAAGATTGAATTAACATACATGAAGACATTAGCTAAATCCACCCAAAATATAACTTAATTGTCCAAACATACTTAATACTTAACATAATATTGTTAAGCATGATAAAGCAGTGTCTTAAAAAATAAGTTCGCATCGGAGGTGGATGGAGGAGGGCATTGGAGGTGGATGGCAGAGGGCGTCGAAAGTTGAGGGCGTTGCTGAAATGTGAAAACATGTAATGAGCGTGGATACTAAAAGTAGGTTTATTGATCTTGTATAATCATATATTTACCTCATCTATATTTATTTATTTATTTTGGTAAAAAAATAAAAGAATATAAAAAATTATAAATATTAAAAACTCTATTAAACTATCGAGTACAAGCGAATATAAACGAACACGTTACCGAACGTTCACAGACATAAACGAACTATCTGTTAAACGGTGTATGAATTGTTCGCTAAAAGTTCAGCTTGTTAGCAGCTCTAATAATAATAACAACGATGTTAATGTTAATGTATCATACTATCATCATCACGGATCAATATGATTTTTTTTTTTTGGCAAAATATTGATATGGGTTAGGATCAAATATATAGTGAAAGAAAAATAGGAAGTCGTATAAAGGGTATCAAACTGAGTCCGATTGAACTCATCCAATCGGCATTGGAACCGTCTCATTGAGTCCTAGAATCTTAATTTTTTAGATTTTGATTTATTGGATTTCTAGCTTGTAGTTTTTAAAATTTGTGTTATATCATTGTGCCTTTTATGTTGCATTGTGTCTTTTCTTTATTTTCATCATTGTTTCATTTTTGTGACTTATTGTGTCATTTTCCTCAGCATTGTGTTGTATTTCGTGATCCAATGTGTTTTTTGTATCCTTCTCACCCTTCTCATTTTTGTTACACTGTTTAGAATAACTAATAAGTTTTTAACCAACGATGCGACAACAGTAAAAATAGAATACCAATTTATGATAACCTCCCATCTTGCTCTTCCATGGGTACCATCTAACTACATCTATATGACACATGGTAAACACACTTTTTTAAACATCAACAAGTTTGAAAACCATACATCGTAACCATTTGTACTGACAAATAATCCTTTCCGACAAGTGATCCCATATAACCTGTTCCTCAGACCTATGGGTACTGGTTCCAATGAATGACGAGCCGATTTCCTTTGGTCACCGATATTTGTTGCCGGTGGTAGTGGATTAACATGGTTATGAGTAAAAAAAGAACCATAAGTTTCAAGAGCACCTGATAAAAACACTTATTTAGACAATTAGGGATTATGTTCCATTTTATTACAGCCATCATAATAAACTCATGTAGAGTGTTTGACGTTTAGTTTTTCTTTTAGTAAACTATTATAAGTTATCGACTTGAAGATATTTTTCTAATTGCATTGGATGAACGATTTTCATACTTACGTTATTAATGATAAATTTTGTGACACTTTCAAACAAGAAATCAAACACGCGTAACACTATCAAATAAAAATTAAAACAAACATTTTGGGTATACAACTAATCATTTGTATACAACTAATCACTAATCATTTGTAATCATTTGTAATCACTAGAATCCAACTGGATAAAACCTTAATAGAGAGAGAGAGAGAGCAATTGGTGAGGGGGAGTTAGATCACATATTGTACCTTGAATTCTATTAATAAATCTGGGACAACTTCATCTTATCCAAACTCTGGCTTATTAGTTTTTGATGTGTGTTGATCGTATTTGATGATATCATATTTCTGAACTTAAATTGTTTAACTAATTCAAGTATTATTCACAAATGCACACAAAAACACTATCTCAGATATAAGAAAAGTGCACCTTTTGTGCTTTTCAGTCAGGCATTTTGTTTACTTACCAATTAAATGCAGTTAGAAAAACACATCTTCGGGCGGTAACTTATAATAATTTACATCAGGTGCTCTTTAAGCTTATGGTTTATTTGTTTACTCATAATCATGAGAAACTAAGAAATTTTATATTAGAATAGATTGACGATTTGGGTACAACATCAGGTGTTCTTGATACTTATGGAGGTATGTCTATTTATAATTGTGTTTACTTACCCATTGATTTCAAGCAAGTTTTTGTTTTTGTGATTTATTTACTACTCGTCGTCATATTATTACCACCACCTTAACTGAAAACCGTCCATTGAATCTTGGTGACTGTAATAGAATGGAACACAATATTAGATTGTCTAAAAAGTGCTTTATCACGGTTTCTTAAAACATTAGGCCGATAACTAAAAACAATTTACATAAGGTGCTCTTGAAACTTATAGTTTATTTTTTACTCATAATAACGGGAAAGGAAGAAAGTTGATATTAAACGAGATTGATGATTCAGGTACAACATCAGGTACTCTTGAAACTTATGGAGTTACGTCGGCTTATGATTTTGTTTACTTACCGCTAATAAGATTCTTCAGAGTAAGATACCAAGACCGAAAAACCTTATGCTCCACTCCATTACCCTTTATGGCAGATTCATATATAACAGAAATACACAAAATTCTTGATTAAGGTGTTGTAGTCAATATTTTCAGAAACATTGACATTTATCACGTGTCATATGAATGTGGTTAGAAAAACATATCCGAGCCAATAATCTATTAAGGGTATGTTTGGCAAGGAGCTTTTAAGAGCTTTTAGGAGCTTCAAGCTTCAAGCTTTTAAGAAAAAACTCCTACTTAATAAAAAGCCTTGTTTGGTTGAAGGGGCTGGAAGCTTTTAGGTTAGAGAAAAAACTCTATAGTGAAAAGCTACTAGTAGTAGCTTTTAAGAAAAAGCTCTACTAGCTACAAGCTTTTAGTTAATAAATGACACAAATACCCATTCTATTTTAAAAATGAAATAAAAACCTTCTTTACAATCTTTTAATTATGACCATTTTGGTCATTTTATTAAAAGCTCCAGCTACTCTCCCAAACACCAAAATATATTTGCTTCCAGCTACCAGCCTCTAGCTAGTTTTGCCAAACATACCCTAAAATTTACTAAAAAGGTTAAAAGTCAAACACTCTGTAGGAGTTGATCATGATGGCAGTATTAAAATGGAACATAATTGCATACTGTTTAAATAAGTGATTTTATCATGTGTCATATGAATGCAGTTAGAAAAACATCCCCCGTCCTGTAATTTATTAAAATTTACTAAAAAATTATTAAAAGTCAAACACTCTACATGAGTTGATCATGATGACAGTAATAAAATGAAACATAATCTATATGTATATCTATACTATATTATAATGTATGAGGAAGGGGTAGTTTAAGATACCCAAAAGTTAAGAACTTAATTTTCATTAACAAAGCTCAAGGTCAAACAATTCCACATGTTGTTTCCGGATTTCGTATTTTCGCATGGACAACTTTATGTCGCTCTATCAAGAGGAATATCACGCGCTAATACAAAGGTAATCGTACATCCTTGCATAAACTTCAAATGAGACGAGTTATACACCTCAAATGTTGTCTATTGGGAGGTGTTACGTGATATATAAAATGCTTGTGAGTGAGAATGTAATGGTGTTTTTAGGCATTTGGTTGTTTACGCAAATACATTCTAAATATAGTTATATATTATTACTTTATATACTTTGGTCACTTTTACTAACTTATTCAATTTTCTCTTAAAGAACTATTAGGAATATGTCATGGATGAGACAAAGAAAAATGAAAGAAATGGCAGGTATATATATTGTATATGTCACACCCCAACCGATGGCGGAAACATCGAGGTGAGACTTGTGATAGATTGTTCAAAGACTTCATGACACTAGAATTCGTGAAAATATAAATTAAGGATAAAATTTCATTCATAGCATAATCATTGTCTAAAAAGATAACATAATACAAATTGTTTCATGAAAGAAAAATAAAACATCAAAATATAGAATTTAAACTAGCGTGAGTTTCTAGTCCAATCTTAAGTAGTTTTTCTTGAAAATCCTGCATTAAACATTTCCTGCAACATGTATAAAATATCCGTCAACACAAAAAGCATTGGTGAGCATACTAGTTTTGAGTCTAAGTACATAGTATGAGAAAGTCTACTCGAATCATCATGTTATAGGCATATGCACGTAGAACCATACAAACGGCAACAACACTCGATAACACAAAAGACTTATACTTATCATGACCCATAAAGGGGGCGGCGTGTCAACATATAGCGCTATACATGTAAGGTGGGTTGTTAACTAATCGTACATTTGTATGTAAGATTTTGAATTCTAGCATGGCATAGCATAATAGCATTTAGATTGAGCATAATAGTTTTAAGAATATGAAATCGTTTAAGTTTTGATAGTGATACACGTTGAGCCCCAAAGAATAAAGAATAAAAGGGGGACAAGTATGAACTCACCTTTGGGTGCGTTTGATAGAGTTCCAAAAAGGTAAGTCTTGGTAGGTTTAGCTTTAGCCTTGGTTATCTAGAATTAAAGAATAAAGGGTCTTAGGTTCGGGTTTAGATTATAAATTCACGAGAGTCATGCAAGCCTTTTAGGCAAACCAAGCACAAACCACCATGAAGGTGATTCGGATGGTCATAAGAGTCAAGCAAGCCTTTTAGGCGAACCAAAACACAAACCACCATAGAGGTGATTCGGATGGTTATGAGAGTCAGGCATTGGTAAGGTAGGGATGTATCCACAAACCTTTCCGAGTTATTAAATTAGTAGAGTTTATATAACTTAGTATTTATATAATATAACTTAAGAAGTAGGGTATGGTGACTTAGTTTGGATGAGCCTTGGCCTTCCTTTTGTCAACCATGAACCATAACACAAGTCCCTCCATCATTGAGTTGTTGGTGAACTTGGTTGGTATTATTAATAACCTAGTGCATAAAAGATAATAGAAGATGATCACATTTGAGGCCTCAAATTGGTGCCCTACTCATGTTTATTTGCCATGGCAAATAGGAGAGAGGTCCTAGAGGTTTCCTCAAAAGGTTTGAAGAAGAGGAGAGTGAAGAAAATAGAAGAGAGGTTGAAGGTGAAGTGAGAAACTCACTTATTCTTGAGAGAATTCTTGAGAGATTTGGAGGTTTAGAGAGGATTTAGAAATGAGCAAGTGTTAGAATGGGTAGGAGTGGTATATTTATAGTTGGGGTGAAGGGGTTGGGTATTTAATGAATTAATTAGGGTGGTTAGAAGTTAATTAGTGGGGATATATCTAAAAAGAAAAAAAAATAATAAATAAATACTAAAAAAAGAAACGGCAATTTTTTTTTTTAATTTGAATCATGTTGTTAGAAAAACAAAACACCTTCATGTGTGTTTGTTTTATTTTTATTTTTTTAGTATTATTAAATATATATATATATATATATATATATATGTTTATTAATAACAAATATATATATTAAGATTTTAACTAAATAGGTTCCTTGTAATAACGCCTAAATTGAATAGGGTAAAATATAATGGCATCTCGTCATGAATTGGTATGAGTAACATAAAAGAAGCGAGTAACGGCAAGCTTGGAATTTGTTTAAATATAGCATTCATAATACAAGAAAATTAAGAATCACGCGACGCTACATAAAGTTTGCGTCGCGTAGAATTTATAGATTAAGATTAAATGCAATTGATAAAATACTTTTCCATTGATCATAAGCTCAGGATTACAAGGGTACCAAATGGAAAGATACAAGAATACAAGGACTAGAATAGAAAATATGAAAAGTACAAATGTTACAGTATATATATAACAGAAAATTATAAAAAAAAATATATATGTTACTAACATACTTAACATTGTTTTTTTAGGTCCCAAACTTGCTCCGGCTATTGATGGGTCAGCAAAACAAGATGGAGGAAACTCAACCTCCAAAAGATATAATAATCAAACATGAAGAGATATAAGAAATTTCAGGGATCGCTATTGATGACGAATAGTGGGCCGACAATATATATGAGATCATGCAGATTTGGAAGACGTATGACTAAATTAATATCATGTTTCAAGTAGTTCACATTTAAGCTTTTAGTTTTCAACTTATGTTTATTAAGACTTATTTTTCCTTATTCGCATGTTACTTTATTATTTCATCAAATGTTCTTGAATTAATTTCTACTTTCAATGTTAAATCTTTTAGTTACTAGACATGTGTAATGTTTATGACGTATATCCACCGTAATGATGCTGCAACAAATATTATACGAATGTAAAATAAGTATCACATTGCAAAGTGTCGCTCCCGCCGCATCGCGCGGGTTTCCTACTAGTTTCATATTGTCTAAAGAAGTGTGTTTCTCATGTGTCATATGACAGTATAAGGTCTTCTCCTTACAGCTTCTATAAGTTGACCGTCTGTCAACCTTCATGCATACACAGTTAGGATTCATAATTATGGGAAACGAAGAAATTTGATAGTGGAATAGATTGAAATTTTTGGGTTTAACTTCTAGTCATGCAGATCATTAAGGATTTAATCGAAACATAATACCAAATTATCTAGAGAAGTACTTTTATTACGTGTAAAAAACATAATTGGGCTAATAATACAAACAAAAATAAATAATTAAAAAATTTCAAACATCTCAAAACCTCAACCAATATTTTGGTCACCCATATATACCATCGTATAGATCTCTTTGAGCTGTATAGATAAATAATCATGTTTTAAGTTCATTCACGTATACGAATCGTATAGACATGTACGACTCGTATGAGTCTGTATGAGTCATACAAGAGGTGAAAGGTGTAGAAATAGTTAGAGGGGGGGGGGGGGGTATGAATAGCCTTCCCTTTTTTTAAGTAGGTTATGTCGTTATGATGTATGTTATACATGGTTTAATAGAAAGAAAATACTATAAAACTTTAAATTATCTATTATTGATATATAAAACTTTAAACTAGTGATGTAGTTGTTTATAATAAAAAATGGGCGATGGTGGATACTACGTGAATAGCTTTTAGGGTTAGCAAAAATGTCCTACCTAAGGAGGTCAAGACCTTCTTCTACATGGATGACATATGCCAACATCACTAAACCCTGAGGGTGCATTTGGTTCGCATGAATTGAATGGAATTCAATGGAATTGGAATTTGGATTCCAACTCTTGAGGTGTTTGGTTTATTGAATTTGTTGGAATTGGAATTTCAATTCCAATCTTGTGTGTTTGGTTGACAAAGGAATTGGAATTGGAATTTGGTATGGATTCCTTCAAATTCCTTTAACTAAGGGAATTCAAAATCCTTCCAATATTAGAAGGAATTCAAGTCAATTTATTGGAATCTTCGAACGGTTGACTTCATTTTGACCCGAACCGATTCGAACCATACCATTTCAACGTGAATTGTTTAGATCCGTACCGCTTTTAACCCAAACCGTTTCGAACCGTTCCAGTTTTGACCCGTACCAGTTTCGGACGAACCATTCCGGACCGTATCAGTTTCAACCGGTACCGTTTCGACCCGAACCGTTTCGTACCGTACCAGTTTCAACCGGTACCGTTTTGGACCGAACCGTTTGGGACCGTACCAGTTTCGACCGGTACCATTTTGATCGGTATCATTTCGCCCCGTCCCAGTTTCGGCCGTACCGTTTCAACCCGAACTGTTCCGACCCGTACCGTTTTCGACCCGAACCGGTACGGGTCGAAATGGTGCACGTCGAAACAGTACAGGTCGAAACGATAGAGGTATAAACAGTCTGGGTCGAAACGATACTGGTCGAAACGGTACGGGTCACAACGATGCGGGTAGGGATGGCAAAAAAACCCGAGCCCGACGGGTATACCCGAAACCCGAAGTATTTGGGACGGGTATACCCGATACCCGACGGGTATGGGACGGGTTTGGTATTGGAAAAAAAATATTTCGCGGGTATGAGACGGGTATGGTATTAGGTGATACCTGACCCGATTACCCAAAACTAAATACCCGTCTACCCGAAACATATACCCGAATACTTTTAAGTTTTATATATATTTTTTCTTAACTATTTTTAGTAATGTTTCATTCTAATAGATTCATTAATTAAAGAATAAACTTTTTGTCTAAAATATATATTCTAATAACATTGTTATTTATATTTATATGCTATGAAATATATAAATAGTTTTCAAAATTCATACTATAATATATATTTACCTATTAAATGTTTCAAAGATTATTATAGTGATGATAATATATATGTTACTTATTACAATTTCATATACTCTAGATTTCTTAAAACATAAGACTATAAAAGAAAATAAAAATAAAAGTATATATATACATGCAAATACCAACGGGTATACCCGATACCCGCGGGTATGCTCTATACCCGACGGGTAATACCTGACCAAAACCCGACGGGTAATGGGGCAGGTATGATATGAGATTTTATAACCGGGTATGGGTATGGTATTAGCCAAACCCAACCCATACCCGACCCGTTGCCATCCCTAGATGCGGGTCGTGGAGGCAAGGGTGATAGATTCCAATTTATTAACTAACCAAACACAATAATAAAGGATTTGAGATTCCAATTTCAACAATTTCCAATTCCTTTTGGAATGTTTAAATTCCAAATCCAATTCTTTCTAATTCCAATTCCTACACAAATTCCAATTCCAATTCCAAACCATTCCACGAACCAAACGCACCCTAATTGTCGTGGGCCTAGGCCTGATTAGGGTATTTCACTACCCTAGCCCAAATTAGTATAATTTCAAATAATAAAGTAACCAATGAGGGATTAGGAACGTGTACTGCCTTAACCATATGCCACATAGTGTCATCCTAGCTGTAATAAGTGGAGCACATTGGTGACGTACTTGTTGTCTCCACCGCACCCTACAGGATCATGGTAGTTAATTGTGCCAAGTGTCATATTAAGATAGGGTGGACTTGTGTCATGCAATGTGCACACGTCCAATGATCGTGAGTGACTCGTACACTCATGTCCTTGTCGTATTACCAGCTGACAGCCTTCTGTACTACGCGTGCATTGCCATGCACGCCCCGCATTAGACTTACAACAGTTGGCGCGGAGGCCTTGTATTGCGCAAGCGGAGACACGCGTATGGGCTCTGCCCGCGTGTTGTTAGGGATTAGGTTGGCCCGATCCGAGCTAAATTTAATTCTAAAATAAGTCAGGGTTCAGGGTGACGAGTAAAACAAGTAGTTTATACAAAAATAAAATGATCGTGTTTGTATAAAAAAACAAAAAAACAAAAGAAAAGGACCTTATAGCAGTATTTATTCGACGCATAGTTTTCCTCAGAGCCTAGCCTCAATTCAATCACATAGCGCACACAAAACGCAAATTAACAAGACAGACGACGACGACTGCTACTCCAACCGTTAACCGCCGTTAACTGCTATCTTAAAAAATCACTTATTCCGGTAAGATATTTGCTAACGTCGTTACTTAAACTATCACTCGATATATAATATAACTAATAATTATATCATCTTCTACAAAGTTGTTATACATGTATCTACACCATTACAAGTCACGAATATGTATAAACGATAATATGTTTTTATATAATTAGTTAGGGTTTCAGATCAGATCAAATTCGTTTGTAGAGTTTGCAAATATAATATTTGTTTAGATCCGTTGATTGCGTTAATGTTTAAATTTTATTGTGAATGTGTGATATTATTAGGTTATGTAAATAATTGTACAGTTTGCGGTTTTATATATGCTATCAGTTAGGTTTGAAGTAATGATTAGTAGTGACTAATCCATTGTTGCATATTATTATTATTAATGTTTATTTATAAAATAATAAGTTCAAGCTTAGCTGTTTGGATAGGTGTGGTTACTCAGTTTTATTTCTTTTGGCTTAGTTTGAATATATAGCTTGCTAGTTGTTCAATGGGTACCGACTAGCAATAGCAATTAATCGGGAGTAATCAGGATTTATCGGATTGGCATTTTTATATGTAATTTTCAGTTATATGTACACACACTTTTTTATAGGTAAATATTTAAGTAGACAGGTTTTAATACCTCCTCGACCAGTTTTTTTAGGTATACAGGATTAATCGCCGTATCTATATGGTTTGGTTGGAAACTAGCCGAAATTTACAGGTTTTAACCGGAATTTGGCTGGAATTGCCGATTTTTGGCCGGCCAAATAGGGCCAATTAGGTCCGACTACCGATTATTGGACCAATTAGTGAAAACATACTCAGTAACTGGCCAACTAGCGATTAATCGCTGACTAGTCCCGTTTTTTGCAACACTGGTGTTGTTTTGAGATTATGTAATTAATCGTACAATTTTTGGGGTTCATTTGTGTTTAACCTGCAATTCTGCAAATGCATCCATGTGTTCAATCACTTTTCATTTGAAGTAATGATCAGTATTGTGTTTCAGCTTAGCTGTTAGATAGATGTGGCTATTCGGTATAATTTCTTTTGGCTTAATGCGAGTTGATGGCATGTTAAGGAGGTGATTGAATGACCAAACATATGTAGTGGCTTACTGACTTTATATTGCAAAATATATATTTTTGACAACTTGATTGAAAAGCATTTTTGGTCAAGTCTAGGTAGCAACAAACTTTATTTCCGAAATTAATTGTAGCTAGATGATGTTTTTCTAGAATTAAAGATCAGTTAGTGTAAGCAGAGGTTTCCACAACTAAAGAGCATTAATATTGTCTTACGGATTTGTTAAACGTGTTGGACGTTTGGTAATCATATACCTAAAACACATGTTTGATAATGTGATAATTGGTATCCTATACAGCTTTCTCTTACATGTGCTATCTTGATGTATTCATAGATCTGTGTTAAAGAGATCTGAATTCTTGACACGAATGGATCAAGAATCTGCTGAGACAACATTGCCTCCTGTAAAAGACACGGGCCCACAAACTGTTTCTGCAGTGGGTAGTGGCCCTGATTCTGCACAAGATTCAAAATCAAAGCCATCTGCATTTACCTCATGGGCCAAGAGTCTGAAGCTTCCCCAACCTATGGGAGGCACACAAGATGAAGCTTCATCTGAAAATGCAAATACTGCCAAGTCACCTTTTGCGCGTTTGACTAGTGGACTTGGGTTGCGATTGTCTCCAAAGGCTCAGCAGCAAGATGATAATAATAGCCCTGATGGAGCTCCAACAACGCCGACAGCTGGCATAATTGGAACACTCACTAAAGGTTTTGTAGACACGTCTAAAAATGCGGTCAAGGCTGTTCAGGTCAAGGCTCGTCATGTTGTATCACAAAACAAACGAAGATATCAAGTAAGTTTATTTATCTTTCACTATGTTGTAATTTGAAAATCTTAAATCTTTGTATGATGTACATTTAATAATCTTTCTTCTAAATGCTACTTAGCTGAGTTTTATAATAGTTTTTGTATTCTATTTGATTTGGAGTTTATGATACCGTCTCACAAAAAAAGTATTTTATTACGCAAATCCCTTATCGTCACTTTATGCTGGTTTCAGGAAGGGGGATTTGATTTAGATATGACATACATCACTGAGAATATAATTGCCATGGGATTCCCTGCTGGTGATATGAGCTCTGGTTTCTTTGGATATGTTGAGGTCAATAGTGCTTCTATCGTTGACTTATAGATTTCTACTACCATATTTGATGAAAATGATTTAGGTGATTATTTTTTTGAAAATTTGCTGTAGGGATTTTATCGTAACCACATGGAGGAAGTTATCCGGTTCTTTGAAACCTATCACAAGGTAAGAACGCTTTCTTGTAGATCTTTTCTACATTCTAGAATACTAGCTTTTTTTATAGTGTTGAATTTGTGTGATAGATGAATAATCTTGCATTAATCTGATGAAATTTGAAGGCAGAAGATGTTTTGTGACGGTTTGAGTATTTTAGGGTTGATCTGGTTTTTAATCTGAAATTGGTCAAATCAAATAATAGCTAAGGGGGTAGCAAAACTCTATTTTATTCAACGATTATATCTGTATATTTTATGTAACCAAAATTAATGCGCTAATCACTTATAAAAATGTAAAGTTGGACAAAAAATGTTTATGTGTCAACCTGGCATGGGCTACTTTTACTGGTACTAAAGATGGCATGTTTCAACCCGGACCTGTTTGATTAGTTACCTGATGTCCTGATCTAAGCCCCGCTTACGGCTGTGCACATATAATGTATATATGTGTGGCCATCGGGGGCAAAAGTAAAGTTGCACTAATTTTAACGTTATTTTACTAATTTCGTGAAAATAACGTTAAAAACGACGGATGGTTAATCATGCATCATGTGGTGGCGTTGATAGCCAAAAGACAAGGGGTTGCATGCACCAATCGGGCTTGTCCCGATCGCTAAGTGTTATGTGTCTTATGTCAAAGGCTTGATACAAAGTCACTATCGAGCCGAGGGTCTCACTGGAAGCAGCCTCTCTATTCCCACGGGGTAGAGGTAAGGCTGTCTACATCTTACCCTCCTCAGACCCTACCTTAGCTTTGCTATTAGTGGGATTAACTGAGTATGATGATGATGTCCTGATCTGCTTGAAACCATATCCTTCCACCTCTAGTTATCATTTGATCTGCTTGATACCCTATGTTTATGCTCAATTTTATTTTGTTATTTGTAAATATCAGGATAAGTACAAGGTGTACAATCTTTGCTCTGAAAGGCTCTATGATGCATCACTGTTTGAAGGGAAGGTTTGTCAACTGCTCAACCTACTTTAAATATTCTTGTTTTGGTCAATGAAAAACATGAATTGTTTTCATTTAAAACATTATAATTATATACATCAGATAATAATATATATTTTTTTCACTTTAGTTTCCTTTTCATTTCAAATGGTCATGTGTATTGAAACATAATGGTCTGTGTGGCTAACTTAAATCCTTACATGAATTCATGGAATGAGTGTCAGAGTTTTGGAGTTGGATCATGTAACTTAGTTCTATTATCAGTTAAGCTAGATTAATCCTTCACGTCGCTAAATGCTTTTTAACTATATGCAGGTTGCTTGTTTCCCATTTGATGATCATAATTGTCCTCCCATTCAACTCATAATATCATTTTGCCAGAGTGCGTACTCATGGTTGAAAGAGGACATTGAGAATGTTGTGGTTGTGCATTGTAAGGCCGGAATGGCTAGAACAGGCTTAATGATTTCAAGTCTTCTTTTATATTTGAAGGTGACATCATCAGGTGTTCATTTTGCTTTACTAAAGCAGAACGCAAATGTATATTGATGTTCTATTTCTGCTTTGGCTTTTTTACTTCTCCAAATGCAGTTTTTCCCTACAGCTGAGGAGTCTATATCATACTATAACCAAAAAAGATGCGTTGATGGAAAAGGCCTTGTTCTCCCTAGTCAAATAGTAAGTCGAGCTTTGTTTACAGGTTATATTTGTTTTATGGGCAATTGATGTGGCAATTTCCACCCATTTACTTTTGAATGGGTGAATTCTATTATATTATATCTCAAATGGGTCAAATCGAAAACAAGGAAATGCATACAGCCATTTTATTCATTTTAGGTACTGACGTAGTCATTTCTAACATACATAATAAAAGGCAAGTTACAACTGGATGGCAGGTGTTGTAGTTATATACAGTGTTGTAATCATGTTAATGTTAATCACATAATTATTCAATATTTTTGAATATGGGCAAAACGCGTTTGCATGGAATTATCTTTCAGCCTGAATCCATATTTGCTCGTTTACTCGGCCAGTCCAACATACCATCTCTAGTGGGTAGTCTCATATTTAAGTCGTTGACACCCATGACCTTTGTTTAGTGGTATGGTGCGCAAGTCCTTGCAAGTGCAAGGTTAGGTGGTGAGTGGTACGTAGGTGTAAAATGTTCAATTTTTTTTAAGTTGATGACATATATCTGATATGGTCCTCTGGTGTCGGTGTGTTTTTTTGTTATACCAGAGATATGTCAAATATTTTGAACGTGTTCTGACGTACTTTAACGGAGAAGATCAGCCTGGGCGCAGGTACAATACACGTTATACTTTATTTATAAATCTTTTTTCCTCAATACCATATGCTTACCTTTGAAGCTTGTAATGCTAATCATTATGTATTCTTTATGAACGGTTGGAATTTTACCCATTTTAGATGCGCATCAATGCTCATAAATTTTGTCAATAACATGTTTGATGCATCTTAAACTGGACTAAAACCTAACAGTTTCAACCAACAATCCATCTCGCCTGATCCGTTCATCTTGCTTCCTTTGTTTTTACCAAATTTATCTCCATTGTACCCTTCTGTTATTCAGGTTGATAGTTTGGGTTTTATATTGTAGGTGCATGCTTAGAGGATTTCGCCTTCATAGGTGCCCATATTGGATCAGGCCCTCTATTACCATCTCAGATCATAATGGTAAACACGTAACACGTCTAAATATGTTTTTTGTTTTCTTGTTTGCTAAACTTCTCCCATGTGCCTTCTTTTATATGATTTCTATCTGTCTGCAGGCGTTCTCTTTTCAACCAAGAAGCATCCTAGAACCAAGGATCTATCGGTGCGTCTTTTTTTTCTTACCAAATTTCATGAAAGTCAGCAACCATCCAAATATCCAATTAGTAATAGTTAAATAGTTTTGGGTAAATGACAACATGTTCATTGATGATTGGAGTTTATCAAGATTATGTTCTACTGTGCAGCCCGAAGACTTTTGGTTTTCTGCACCCAAAAAGGGTGTAATGGTCTTTGCTCTGCCTGGGGAGCCCGGTTTGACCGAGTTATGTGGTGATTTCAAAATTCATTTTCATGACCGCCAAGGCGACTTTTACTGGTATACATCAAATCATCAGTTAACTTTAATGCATACCGACCATTTTCGCTGTGATTTTTTTTTTTTTTTTTTTGAATTGTTTTTTTTTTTCTTTTTTATTTATAGCTGGCTGAACACTACAATGATTGAGAACCGGAAGATTCTAACTACAAACGATCTTGATGGATTTGACAAGGTAAGTTTCAAATTTTGTAACATAATTGATCTGCAATTTGGTTTACATCCGCTCCTGTGAAATGTTCATGAAAATTACAAACTTATCATCTGCAGAGGAAATTGCCATCCCCCGGGTTTCAAGTGGAGGTGGTGGTTGTGGACTATGACAGTGCTGCTCAACCCAAACCTGAAACCGCTGAAAGT
The DNA here is from genome assembly GCA_030844895.1 of Ambrosia x helenae. NCBI lineage: Eukaryota > Viridiplantae > Streptophyta > Magnoliopsida > Asterales > Asteraceae > Ambrosia > Ambrosia x helenae. The sequence continues at coordinate 228,567 of JAUTDX010007154.1, read as the reverse complement.
ACTACCAAATCAGCAGAGGGTACAAGTACAGATCCTCCGCCACCTGCCGCTTCTGAACCCACCGCCACAAACATACCAAAAGACTCCAAAAACAGTGAAAAAGAAGACGAGGTTTTCTCGGATACCGAGTCTGAAGCAAAAACAGACACTGCATCAGAAACAAGTTTGGCTTCTGGGAAAATTACGAATCTGACAAACGACACCAAGAATCTGTCTCTAGGGAATTCGGGCCCGACCCAAGTAGAACCTGCTAGTGGGCTGAAAACTGATTCGGCAAGCGATTTTAAGGCGATGGCAGCTGATGCATCTGTATTTACATTTGGAGATGACGAAGACTATGAGAGTGACTGAGAAAGAGCGAGCGAGCGACCAACTTGCGATATGTCGTTGCTGTACATAAAATGGTCCTTAAAGAACTAAACTTAGTTGTAAAAAAAAAAGAGAGAAACTTATTTGATTCATTCAGTAATTTCGTTGGTTAGGTTTGATTTTATTTTCTTGCAAGATGTATGGAAATTGTTGATGACAGAAGTAATCAAACTTTTTATTTATTTATTTTTGCACGAGAAAATAGTCAAAAGTAGGTGAAAAGCATGTTCGACAGAATATATTTTTGGTCTTAAAGAACGAGTCAAATTCATATTGGGTGACATGTAAGTTCTTTGAACACCTTATGAACTAGTAAAATTACCCGTTAGAGTTTCGGTTTTGTTTGTATGTCATCGATACTTGCTATAACAACCGGAAGAAATTTGCTCAAGATGAAATTGATACGTGTTTTAAATCTATAAAAAAACATATCGTTGTGGTGTGTAAATTTTTTTGAAATAAAAAAAAAATATCTAACAAAATAATGGTATGTTATAGTTAGTTTATCAAACGTTTTTGGAAAATCCTATAAAATTGTATTTATTTAAATATATGTTATAAAAAAAAGTGTGTTATAGTTTATTAAACATTTTTCGAACTCCTATCAAATTATGCTTGCTTAAATTTGTATATTCTCTTGTAACTTTACATTTGTTATAGTTTTTGTAACTTTAAGTAATTCATTTGAAAAATTCAGTTCTATGAAGAACAAGAAGATGAGATGATTCAGTTGCAAATAAGGCCATAGATCGAAGGCATGGAGGTGAGTTGCTATATGTACTCACAAATTGAAGGAACCGATGCTTAGTTCGAAATGGATAGGAACCTTAGAACTAACTAAAAACAATCAACCAACATAGAATGGATTCTTAATCTTTGTAGACCTAAATTTCAAGCTTATTTTTTAACATACATGAGTCAGCATAGTAATAATAATAATGTGAGTGATTAACAAAATAGACATGAAATGCATATCCCTTTGAACAAAATAAAAGGAAAAATTATGAAAATTGACATGTTAAACCTATACCATTAGTAAAATAGACATTGACTTTCAGCTTTTGCCAAATTAGACTTGTCCAAAAGGACAAAAGCTAAAAGTGATGCGGATCCACGAACAAAGCGGCGATGATACTTGGCCAACCAAGTTACCAACGTCGGGATTTAAGGATCTCGGTCAACTGAGATCAAAAGAACGATAAAACGTTTCTTGAATAAAACTTTAATAATAATTCACCATTCAACCAAAAGAGTATTACAAGCTTAAATAGAAAACTAGAAAACAATTAATAAGGAAAAGATAAACATGGAATGAAAAAATAAACATAAATCCCGACACTTAAGGTTTAAGATATAGAAACTAATTAGTATATATATTAAGTATCAAATGTTTGCGCAATAGTAGGTATTTTGTTTTTTTTTTTCTTTTTTCTTTTTTTCTTAGTGAGGTGGAACCTCACATGATGCAACTAGTTATGAATTAAATTTACTCTCTTTCAATGGTTGAACGGGCTTCAATAACTTGGACTGGTTCTAGCCACTTTCGATACCGGGTTCGAGGTCGTCTTCCACTTGGGCCGTTCTGGATCCGTATCAAAAACTCTGGACATGACTTTCTAGCCGTCTTAGCCGGCAAACTTACTAGTTCTCATTATTAGCTGGCGTGGACAAGTTCATTTTGACATAAGCTGAAAGTCGATACATATTTTATTTATTTTGTCGGTTAACATATCTATTTTCATAATTTCAATAAAAACATCAATAACAAGTAAACAACAATTTTGACAATTGTGATGAACCAAAACTATACGAATGCTAGTATGATCATTTAAGTGATATATTAATTCAACTATGATTAAACAAAAATACTATTTGGAAATGATCTAGAAATGAAGTGAAATGCACCCATTCCCGCACACAAATCCACAGCACCTTAATTCACATTCCATGAATAATAATATTAAAAGGCCAGGCCCTTTTACATTAACATTATTACACGACCGATTATAATATTGTTCTAAGTTTGACTATTCTAATATTACAACGTTAAGACTTGGTGAGACGCGGCGAGGCGAGGCGGCGGCGTAAGCCATTTGCCAACCTACGATTTGTCGAAAATACAATCATTATTTTATTAAATTTTGTCTTCTAAACGCGTTCTATAGGATGCTATATAAACACACAACATTCTATCATAACATTATTTTCATTGCATTCATTCATCATTCATCATGTTTCATTATCATCATCAACCCTCTCTTCCATCTGCAACTCATCATTATCCTTCAATAGCCCATCACGGCAATTTTCTTGAAATCACTGGTAAGAAAACACTACAAAAATATTATAAATCAGTTCTTACTTTTATGACATATTGTTAACATTTCGGCTCAACTGCATAAAAATATAATCTGAAGCGCGGCCCGGGCCTCTCATTATCCTCTATATATTAGTTTTCAAAGTTCCATGAACAGTAGCGGGTAAATTCGGGGCATGTTGGATTAATATTTAATTCTACGTTTTCGATGACAACTCCCTCAGCTCTTAATCTATTTATTTTTTTTTGTTAGAATTGTGTGATTCCGCGTATATTAGTAAAAAAATGTGTGTCACTATATTACCATGCCTGATATCCTAAGCAGAAAATATTAGTATTTTATACTAATATTTAAGGTCCGGTTTAAAATGTACTTTAGGCCCCAAAAAGGTTGACAACACATCTTGTTAAGTGATTGTAAAAATTAATTTCTATATTATTTTTCATGAATATGTAGTGGTTGGCTGCCATAAACTGAGAGACAAAGAATGGATATCAAGACAAGATCCTTACGTTTGTGTCGAATACGGCAGTAGCAGAAACCGCACTCGTGTTTGTACCGATGGAGGCAAGAACCCTATGTTCCAAGAGAAATTTGTATACAATATTATTCAAGGATTAAACGAGTTAAACATTATAGTTTGGAACAGCAATACCCTTTCACATGATGACTTTATAGGCAGTGGAAAGTACGTCTAATTCTTTCTCTTCAATCAAATCACTTAAATTATTATTAATAGATATTAAATATTAATCTTCCTTGAATGATTTTTATCAGGGTGCATTTAGCAAAGGTTCTTTCTCAAGGATATGATGACAGCTCTTGGCCATTGCAAACTAAACATGGCAGGCATGGCGGCGAGGTACGCTTGATAATGCATTATTCGGGTGCCAATGCAAACAGTTATGTCACACCCCAAGTTATGTCTATGTACTCTGCACCACCGCCATCTTCGTCCATGTTTTATCCACCATCCGCCCCTGGAGGGTATCCTATGCCATCCGCGTACCCCCCTCAGCCTGCCCCTTATCCGCCTCAACCGTACCCTCTTAATCATTCAGCATATCCTCCTCAGGCGTATGGTTCCCACCATTCTCATGGTAATTAATTCCTCTCCTTGATCCGTAATCTTTTAGATTTTTTACCCGTTTCTATACGAATGGGTTATAATCTAACGGGTCAAATGGGTTAAACCACTCATTTTGTAATCATATTTAATATAATGGTTGGTTATACAATATAAAAACAAAAAAAAAAATATATTTTTGAATGGCTAACGTTACTCCTTTATACCAATAATTCTAAATTATACTTATATCAGTTTTAGCTTTACTATGTTTTTTTGACCCGTTACCCAAATTGTCTATTTTAAAACCGCGTGACCCGTGTACTTTACTAATTAATCTAGATGATGTTGTGATTATCAGGTTCTCCATATCCAGGAGGGTATATTCAATATCGAGATGGCACAAGTCCTACTAAAGATGATTAGAAGGGCAATTTAATTGGTTATATATGACTTTAGTAATTTACAGTAAATACATATTTATAAACATTGTTTTATTTGTTGGTCAATTGCTTTGGGTGATATTGATCTTACTTTAAATTATTTTATTATTTATTTTATTTTATTGTGATTGTATTTAACGAGAATAAATAGAGTTTATATTTTGTTTTGTTCGGTAAAATTGTGAATTTATCCTATATTAAGATAAGCTCAAGTGCTTAGTGTAGAAACATAGTTTTTGCTGAGTATCAAATGGAACCGATAAAAGCACTTAACAAAAATGGTTGCGCTAGCAGTGGCGAAGCTTGACCCAAAGGTTCGGGGGGTCGGAAGTCGCCGGAGGGTCGGAAGTCACTAGTTTCGGGGGTCGAAACCAGTTTCGGGGGGTCGAAACCCTATATTTCCAAAATTTTCTATACGAATACTATGTAGTCGGAACTTCTGCATGAAAATTCGGGGGGGTCGCCCGCCCCCACCCGCTCCAATAAAGCTTCGCCAGTGTGCGCTAGAGTGACAAGGAATAGACCGAGACATGCGTCCAACATATCAAAGGTGCACCGCCTCAAAAGTCAACTCGAGGGTTGTTGCAACAAGCCATGGGTAGGGGTGCAAACGAGCCGAGTCGCTCACGAGTTACTCGAGCTCGGCTCGGTAAAAAAACTCGAAACGAGCCGAACCTTATCGAGCCCGAGCCGAGCTTGAGCCTAAAACAAAGCTCGTTTATTTATCGGGTCTGAGCTCGAGCCTGGCAGTGAAGCTCATCGAGCCTGGTGTAATATTAGTATTTTAATATTTAATAATATTTACCACTCATTTAAAGTTGTTTAGTAAACGAGCCCCGAACTCGAGCTTCACTTATCAAGCTTACGAGCCTAAACAAACTATTATTTATATTATTTTTATTCAATGAATTAACTAATTAATAATAAACGAGCCGAGCCCGAGCCGAGCTCGAGCTCGAGCTCTTATAAGTCAATCGAGCTCGGGCTCGGCTCGTTTGCACCCCTAGCCATGGGTCAAACTCGGATTTTACTTACTTTTGTAAATGGTCTAAGACAACCCGGTAAAAGAAACCCATATCTGACAATATAACCTCCGTTTTGATCGGAGTGGTTTAGGGTTTGAAACAACATAAAGACCCACAACACCGTGACATTTTTCAACTTATTTCAATCAATTCTCTACTGCCATATCACTTTACTGATTTCCTTCATTAAAACAGTTTTTTGGACGCAATACTTCATTTTTTTCTATTTTTTAAATAAACATTAATTAAAAATTTTGATTAATAAAAAGATGTTTTATTATGTAATGTATAAATAACCTCTATTTATCAATAAAAGGCTATATGTACAAATTAAGAAGCACGCGTCTTAATGAAATTGAAAAAAAAAAGTTTTAGATTAAAATTTAAACAAAAACAAGGATGAGATGTGTAAGTTAAAAAAACAGCTTTAGGTTAAATGAAAGCATCAACAGTCGTCATCATCTTTCTCCATTATCTTCTATAGGTAAGTTAAGTTTCTTCATCTTCACCAAAGGTGCAAAAAAAATAAAATAAAATAAAATAAAAATTAAAAATAAAATAAAAATTGAAGGTGATGTTATCAAGTTTCTGAATCCCAACTCTTTATATCAGAAAATCGTTGCATTTGTGTCTCCTAGCAATTTGTTTGACCCGTTCTAAAATTTAGACATTTTTTAATTTAATCCCTTAGTCAGGACATCGTTTGGGATGTTTTTGTAACCAATTTATGGATACCAAGGATAGTCGGAACATCGTTTGTTAGCCATTTAAAAAAAAAGCATTCAAATATAACTCAAATTGATTTGTTTCCAAATACACAAGTTGACATAATTGAGATGTTGCTTTCGCTATCATATTTTAGTGTTCATACCACCGTATCCAGGCCGGCTGGTGTAGATGGAAAGCAGCCTCTGGGGTTTTGTGCGACAGGAGGTTCCCAACTAAACTAAAGGGTAAATTCTATAGAGTTGCAGTCAGACCGGCTATGCTGTATGGGTCGGAGTGTTGGGCCATCAAGAAGACTCAAGCTCGCAAGATGGATGTAGCAGAAATGAGGATGCTTAGGTGGATGTGTGGGTACACAAGACTAGACCGAATAAGAAATGACATTGTTAGGGGAAGGCTAGGTTTGGCTAAGATTTCAGAGAAGATAAAGGAGTGGAGATTGAGATGGTTTGGGCATGTGAGGAGGAGGCAGATGTCAGCGACAGTCAGAGTAGTGGAGGAGCTGACTGTTGACGGTAGGAGGAGTAGAGGTAGACCCAAGTTGACATGGGATAAGCGTATTGAACAGGATTTGATAGAGTTGCACCTCTCTGAGGACATGGTCCAAGATAGGAGTTCGTGGAGACGTAGAATTGAGGCTAAGGATTCTTAGGGACTGTTTCATATATACCTTGCTTTAATACATGACACTTTCTATGTTACTATATGTGTTATATTGTTCTTATGGCATATATACCTTTGTTTATAATACATGACACTTTCAATGTTTATATAAATTCAGTATCTCTCCATTAGTTTTTAGTGTTTGTTTACTGGTAGTTTTCTGTTTGTCGAGCCGGGGTCTCTCTGGAAGCAGCCTCTCTATCCGCAAGGATAGGGGTAAGGTTTGCCTACATCCCACCCTCCCCAGACCCTACTCTTAGCTGTGCTAAATTGTGGGATTTACTGGGTAAGGTTGTTGTTGTTGTTGTTGTATTTTAGTGTTCATACTGTAAAGCACTAAAGCTTAAAAAAAGGTGGACGACATAACATTACACTAGCTCATGTGGATTAAAGGTAGATCGGCGTTAACAAAATTGGAATGGGAGAGATGGAATGATTTTAATGTACGCGATGTAATCTTGTAATTTGTCATTTTGGTTTTACAATATGTTGCTGGTGCTTGCTATATAATATAGAGTTAGAATCAAATACACAAGACATTTTTTCTAGGAAGGATGAGAAAAATTGTGGTCAATTTTTTTTTTTTTTTTTTTTTGAAGATTTACTTTCATTAACAACGGCAAGCACTCAAACCGAGCACCGCCAAATCAAACATACAAATATAGAGGGTATTTGACCTAATCTTTCCAACTAATACTTGTACATTCGATCTATATTTTAACCATAGAAACGCCTTGGACTTTACTTCTGAAACAACGTCCAAAACCATTCTATCCTTGCCTTCAAAAATCTTCAAATTCCTCGTATTCCATAACACCCAAGCCGTAACCATCACAATACCTCGAATAATCTTTTTTCTCCATTTCCCGGCATGAACATTATTATAGAGCATCAACAAGTCGTCAAAGTCATAAGCATAAAACGGGTCCAACCTGCACCATTTACAAATCCGACTCCACACCCCATATGAGAAGCTACACCGAACCATCAAGTGTGTAGTGTCTTCGTTGCTGTAACTGCACATCGGACAGCTAGTTGTTGGAAGATTGACATGTCTTCTTGATAAAGCTTCCCTCGTTGGTATCTTATTTTGAGCAGCCCTCCAAGAAAAAATATTCACCTTTAGCGGCACCCAATGTTCCCAAATAAAACCACCCCTCGTCTGCCCCCCACCCTGACTGCGCATCAGCGACTTGCAATCTGCCACCGAGAAGGGGCCTTTGATATCCTCATTCCAAATCCATTTATCTTTTTCATCTCTGAGCCTGACCGTCCCAATCATCCAAGTTAAGTCTTGAAATTCAGATATCTCCTCCACAGTTCTAAGATCTCTTTTCCACTCTCCTGTAAACATATTAGTTAAACCTGCACTTTTTATTCTGTCTTGAACAAAACATCCCTTATGTTTCTCCAATTTATATAAACAAGGCCAGCGATTTTTAAGTACCGTATCTCCCAACCAATAATCATACCAAAAGCGTATTCCGTTACCATTACCCACCACCCCCTGATCAACTGAAAGAAATTTTTATCCTGCACTCGAACCCCCTCCAGCAGGTTGACCACCGATTTCCAGCACCCTGGTAGCGTTTTCCTGATCGGAAGCGCATTCCATAAACCTCTACCACCATGTAAAGATTCAATAATGTTTCTCCAAGTTGAGTCCTTTTCCGTAATAAATCTCCAAGCCCACTTAGCTAACAATGCCAAGTTAACTACCTCCACCTTCGCGATGCCCAAACCCCCCAGATTTTTTAGGAGATGTCACCACCTCCCAAGAAACCCAATGAATCTTATTTACCTCATCCGTTCCAGACCAAAGAAACTTGTGCATTATCTTTATACATCGATAAATAATAAATGGGCAGGCTAGATAACACTGATTTAATTAATATAACTCTATCCCCCAAAGATAACGTCTTCGCTTTCCAAGTATTAAGCCTTTCTTTGATAGTCTCTAAAACCGGAGACCAATGGATGGCCCTATTCATGTTAGCCCCCACCCGAATTCCCAAATAATCAAACGGCATTTCCCCCCACCCTACACCCAATAAGCGTAGCTAACGAGACCACTTCATCGACTTCAACGCCCACACCATAAAGAAATGACTTTTGTAAGTTAATACGAAGCCCAGAACAAACATGAAAAACCCGAAGGATTCTAGCAATATTCTTTAGGTTAGCCTCTGACCATTCCCCAACAATCAACGCGTCATCGGCATAAAATAAGTGTGATAAAACCTTCTTGCCACCCCCAAAATAAATACCTTTGACGACCCCCAAATCCACCGCTTTTTCTATCATACAGTGTAAAACCTCCATAACCACCAAGAAAAGAAAATGAGATAGAGGATCACCCTGTCTAACCCCTTTAAAACAATGAAATTCGAAGGTAGGAGACCCGTTTACCAACACAGCCGAGCGAGCCGATTCTAGAATCCCCTTGATCCACTTACACCATTTATCCGGAAAGCCCATATTATCAAGAGTAGCCAATAAAAATCCCCAGTTAACATTATCGTACGCCTTTTCAAAATCCAAAAAAAAAAAAAGAAAGCGCTCTTATCCGTCTTCTTAATCCAGCCTATAGTCTCATTGATTATAAGCGGACCATCTAAAATAAACCTTCCTTTAAGGAAAGCAGATTGTGTATCCGAAATAATCGACTCCAAAGCTCCTTTAATCCTGCCCGCTACAACTTTTGATAACACCTTACTAATAATCCCAACCAGATTAATTGGCCTGTAATCTTTCAATCCCACCGGGGTTTTAGTTTTAGGTATCAATGTAATAAAAGATGAGCTACACCCTCTACTAATAACTCCATGCTCGTAAAAATGTTCAAACATATTAAAAAAATCATCTTCCAATAAATGCCAAAAATGTTTCACGAACCTGAAGTTGAAACCATCCGGGCCTGGGGCTCTGTCCGAACCACAATAAAAAACAGCTTCCTTAATTTCTTCTTTAGAGAACCTCTTCATTATCTTCCTAGTACACTCGTCATCAATCCTCTTCAAATTTTCACAATACACCCTGGGCCGAGAACCAACAGTATCCGAAAAATGCTTTCTAAAGTGACAAAAAACTTCTTTTTTCACCAAGTTTGGTTTCGAAACCCATTTCCCATCCACCTGAAGACCCGGAATGGAATTAGACGCTTTCCTACCATTTACTACACCATGAAAGAACGCCGAATTCTCATCTCCATCAATAGCCCATCTCACCCCTAGACTTTTGTTTCAAATCCTTATTATTACATAGATTCAAAAAATCAATCCCATTACTACATTCTTCCAAAACCCACACTTCCTCTTCCTCTAACTCCCTGTCTTCCAAGGCTTTCTCTAATCTTTCTAAATCTTCTTTCATACTAATAATCTCCTCCCCCTCCTTTTTCAGAACCTCCTTCCACCACTCCTTTAAACAAGATTTCACATGCCGGAATTTAGCCATAATAAACTCACCCGGATTCCCCTCAAACGTGAACTCCGTCAAGGCCTTAGTAACAACTCTATCACAATCCTCCCTATTCAACCAAGAATTGAACCACTTGAACGGTTTAGAACCAAAATTCACATCTACCAATGAAACAAGGAGCGGGCAATGGTCCGAACACTCCCTATTTAAAGCCCTAAGACACGCCGAAGGCCACTTGTTGAAAAAATTCCTACACACAAGCACCCTATCAATCTTGCTCATCTTATGATCTTTGCCCTTTCCACTCAAGAAGGTGAATTAAAAACCCCGCATACTATATTCCACCAGACCCAATTCATCAATAAACTTATTCAAATCTGTAGCAATCACCTGGTTAAATTTCGAATTTCTTCTTTCCTCAGGAAATCTAACCGCGTTAAAATCCCCCAACAACACTACCATCCCATTACAGCTCCTTAACATCCTAGTTAGATCTTCCCATAACGCCCTTTTCGCCCCTGCTCATTGTGGAGCATATACGTTCACAAAATTAACTATCGACCCATCAGAGACAAGCGAACCCGAAGTCATTAGAAAATTCCTACTCTCCACTGAAGAACATTTTTTAAACACTTTTGGGTTCCAAACATTTATCAACCCCCCTGACCTACCAGTAGCATCCACCACATCATACTCAAAACCCCCATCCCCCCAAAACCTAGCAATCTCCTGACGCGACAAACTCGCCACAAGAGATTCCTGCAACTAAGAAAGTCCACACCATGTTTCTTTCTCAACCCCTTCACCCACCCTGCTTTACCAACCACCCTCACCCCCTAATATTAATGGAAAGAAAATTCATTGGAGACCAACCTGTACTCCTTCATCTGCCACCGCATTTTGAACCAAAATTCTCTGCCTATTAAGTTCGGCACCAAGCAAGATTCCAAACTTCATAGTTTCATTCACCTCTTTATCGATATCATTGGTTATCGTAATCTTCGAACATGAGCTTTCTTCACATGTCTCCTTCTGAGGACTTAACACCTTCTCAGTACCCTCTGTTTGTACCAAGTCTTCCCGATAATCAATGTCCAACTTGCCGCTACAACCTTCTTGATATCCAGAATTACAAGCAGACCCCCTCCTTTTAAGACCAGCTGCTTCCAAAATATTACACTCCTTATTTGGACTTTCCAGCCCATCAATGTCCACTGGGTCCAGAGCCCCTTTATTTTTTTACATACCTTTTCCTTTTCAAGACTACTTGAGTATTGAATTTTATCAAGGCCCAAGCCCATTTCCAAAACCTGTTTTTTTTCTTTTATACAAAATATGGCCCACATCTTCTTTCATATTAAAATCCTCATTAAAATCCACATTATTCTCAAAGTCAAACTTTTCTCCCGAAATAAATTCCTGACAATTAATTCCTTCATTCAATTCTCCTCCCAAAAAGGAAACATTCCTATTTTCCGCCTCACCTTCCGTAACAGTAGGAGCAGACTTCTGAGCATTAATTATCACCGGAAAAGTACCACCGGTGTCAAGCACATCATTTCCGACGGCCGCATCTTCAGTTACCTCCTCTTCGATCCCATCCTCTTCTATCCTTTCCTTAGACTCCCCGCTACCATCCATATTATCTTCTTCGTCCATATTAACCTCCTCCTCTTTATCTAGATCCATGAACTCCGGAACCCTATCCCCAGACTCCTCTTCTATCCAAACTTTGAATTTACGACCTCGCCAATACACGGTGACCTCCTCCGCAATCCTCTTACCTTCACCAACTAGCACCCCCATGTACTCATAAGATAAGTCCGCATCTTCCTCCGCTCTAGGAGGCTTGTGTATAATCTTACCGATCTTTGACGCTACCGCATCGATGACTGACCTGTGAAGCATCTGCAAAGGCAAACCTTTCAACTTGATCCATGCGAGTCTCTCAAATGCTAAGGCTTGTCCTTCCCACATTCTAACTGACGAAAAACATCCCAACACCTCTTTCGTCGCCTCCACCGCTTTGACCGCTTTATCATTATTTGCAAACGTAACCAAAATAGATAAACCACCAATATACTGTACCCGCGAGTCCCCTGCTCCAATCTCTTTCAGTATCATATTAATCCTCTTCAGAGCCGATAGATCTATCATTCTCATTACAACCGCAATGCCGTAATACTCTTTGTAGACTTCTAACCCATCATCCACCTTCACCGATTTTTCCACGGTCCTAACCCCCTTCAACGTCTCCTGAAACGATCGTCCTCCCTGAGTAAAAAACCTTTCACCCATCTTCGGACCTTCCGTCTTCCTATCCTCATGATCCCTTTCATTAGACGGTTTCATGTTCACTGATGTGCAAAAGTAGTTTAATAAAAATAACTAAATTAAACCTAAACTAGACACCTAGTAATACTCTAGACTCTCTAAAACTAAACTACTGACAGGCAAGCGAACCTATCGGCTCTAGTAAAGCTAAAGTAAGTCCGGATATCGAACCCACGAGACTCTAATAGAAAACGGTAACTAGACTCGAAAACTTATCTAAAACTAAAACAAAGTGATTTATTAATTAAAAGGGGGGGGGGTTTTACTAGACAATCTACCTCACAGCGCGAAAGCCTCACTACACTAGGTGTAAGGGGTAATTATTGAAGCCTAGATCTAACTTGATATGCAAGAGTTGAAAAGGGAAACTAGGCAGATCTTCTCACAAAGCCTCTAACCTAGCAATTTAACAACCTAGACATACCAACAAGTCCTCACCTCACAGCTATTGAACTTGGAAGAATACCTAAAATCTTCTAACCACCAAATACCACTCCTATGGTAAACTCGCGACTATTGACCATAAACTAGTTGCTACACAAAGTCTGCAACCTAACTAGCACTCATACATGAAAGACATTCACAAAAGTGCAAGTGGAGTGAATAAGTGACAATCAAAAAATAATAGATACACACATACACTAGATCTAGAGAAATCAAAATCTTTACTGAATCATAAATCCAAACAAGTTCCAAAAAACCATAGAAATCGCAAATCAAAACATAGTATTTGTCTTAGTCTAGGTAGCTATAAGAGTTTAGCCACAAAACATCATCAAAACAGAAATTAAAAGGTTCATAATATCAATCAACATGAGTTTGAATGAAAGAAAACTAAGAAACAACTAAACCGAATGATGAACACCCGAGGAAGTCGAAACTCTAGCTTCAAATCTCGAACCTTGCCCTTTTCTTGCCTTGGAATCACCTTGAGCAGCTCTATTTTCGTCCAAAAGTCAAGAATACCTCTTAAAATTTCGTTCTAGGGTTTTAAAATCCGATTTGGGCTTGAAAAACACAATTTTGGGCTTCCTGATGGCCATCGCGTCACGCGACGGGATCCTGGGTAAGTGGTCGCGTGACACGACGCCCTCAAAGCTGAATCTGCATAGCGCCGCGTGACACGACGGGATGCAAGGGAGTCTGTCGCGTGACACGACGGGATGATTTTTCCAATTTTGTTTATTTTTATCTTCTCTTTTCACTTGTGATTCATCCGGGACCTCGTAAAGCACCGTTTATGCATAAATTTGCCTCTTTTGCCATCCGGATTCCTGTGACACATAAAATACTAAATAGAAACCGAAAAATATATATAAACGACACACACTGACTCGATAACGACTCAAAATATGTACAAATAACCGATGTATTTTGCAATACATCATTCACCCTCGGAGGAGGGCCAATCTCTCCATCTTCAAACGTGAATCTCGCAACATTAGCTTTAATTCCATACTCACCTATCTTCACCCCAGATAAAAGTCTCGTCATCTCAGCAACATCTTTAATGTAAAAAAAGGAGATGAACCCAAACCGATTCCCAAACTTGTCCCTTTTCCTAGCAATATACAGATCAAAAATCCCCCCTAAATGCCTTGTATGCTCCGCTAAATCTTTTCCGCTGCATTTGTCTGGTAGATTCGACACAAAAAACTTTGTAAAGGCATAAAAGGAAAACCACATGTCAATTTCCCCCATCTTTATAAAACGTCTATAACTTTTTGATACGATATTCTTTTTTTTTTTACGTTTCACCATATTAACAAGCGTTTTTTTAATATTGAATATGAGTATCACATTACTACATTAAAATTGAAAAAAAAAATCCGTGTTAACTGAGTTTTTTCTTCATTGTGTCTTCTGCTCGTTCATTGTGTTATAGCATGCACGTGCGCATTATAAATATGTTTATTATGTTTTTTTAGTCTACACATGATTTAATTTTGTTCGTTGTGTTTTTAGTATGTTTTCAATTGTGTTTTACGTTGTTCTTGTGTTTTATGCAAATGCGTTTGGTTTTTTGGTGTACATTGTGTTTTATTATGTTGTTAATTGTGTTTTAGTCTTCTGTTCATTGTGTTTTTAATAGTCGTCGATTGTGTTTTATTAAACTATTCATTGTGTTTTATACCATATTGTTCATTGCAGATTTAATTTGGTACTCATTGTGTTTTACTTTATCTCCATTGCATCTTACCCAACATGGTTTTCTTTTCGATATATACTTAATCACCATCTTTTAATCCACATGTCCAAACATTTTAGAATCAGAATTTGTGAAAAAATAGTTTATAAAATCTGTACTTTGGAGAAACACTAAACCTTTAAATATAAAACTTGGAAGGGTGTGAATTTATAGTCTTGTTGGCTAATATACCCAATGTTGAATGATGATGGGAGTTTATGAAGATTATGGTGTTAGACTGTTTGTTAACTTGACAGCATACTTACCATCCGGGTTGACTAAGAATCTCACTCTAGAAACTCAGTCCCAACCCAAATAAGTCCCGCTAGTGGTCCCAAAAATGATTCGGTGAGCCAGATTGAAAAGGTTAGAGATTTTAAGGCGATGGTGAGTAATGCATCTGTATTTATATTTGGATACGACGAACACTATTGAAGTGATTGAGAATGATTAGGGAGAAAGTTGCGACATGTCGTTGATTGTACATAAAATAGAAAAACGTACCTTTTAAAATTTAAGTTATTTGAAAAATATTATGTAATTTATTCAGTAATTTGGTCCTAATTAATTAAGGTTTTATGAATGTTACAAGTAGGGGTGTTCACGAGCCGAGCCGATCTAAACGGAGCTTTGCTCGTGCTTAGCTCGTTTACAAATCGAACCGAGCGGAGCGGCTCATTTACAATCGAGTAAAAAACCGAGCGAGCATTCTTTGAGCGCAAATTTTTCCGAGCGAGCGCCGAGGGAAAACCGAACGGAGAGTAATTTTGACAACCATAAAATTGGGATGTTTCCTTCGATGATTTCATTGTCGGGTGACAACTAAGGTCAAACTGTCCGATAGTAACAATAATATTGAGATCCGAGTGTCCGATGATGAGGCTTAGGTTGAGACTGGTGAGGCGATCAGTTAACGCAGAGAAAAATTGTTGCATTGTGACGTAGGGTGGTATAAAGCGACGATTAGCGATGGACGACTAATACCATAAAGAAGTCAAGACTGTCACCTCATGACTTATAGTTTTACTATTAAACTCAGTATTAAATTTTCTATTGGGTTAAGTGGGTTGGTTATATTTTGTTTGCATATATTGAGCCAAATCCAATAAAATTATAAAATGTTATATATAGCTACAAATATATAGGTCTAGGTTCCTATACAAAGGACATATTTCGTGAGAAGTGTGAGAAGGACTAAGAATTGACATGTAGGCATCATGTTTTGGATTTAGGAATGATGTTTTAGATTGTTTTAACTTGAAAAACACCAAACACAACAATCTAAAAGACGATACAATGTATTATAGTCATTAAATTTTAAAAAAACAGCTAAAACACACTACTTAACGCTTAAAACACACTGCTTAATGTTCCTAGCATGGTGTTTTTTGTTTTAAGCCTAAAATTGTTGGGTCTGCTGACCTGAAGAAGAACAGATGATTGAAAAGCCAAAATATACTAACAGTTGATCCACATAAATAAACAGTCTTTACAACATACTCTTCCCAAAAGACTGTTGACCCTAACAACTGTTTCACCAAAACAACTGCTGCTACAAAGGACTGCTGGATAACAACTGATAGAGAACAACTGCTGACCAAAGGTCTGTTGAAGAACAACTGCTGATCAAGTACTGAAGACTAAAGGTCTGTTGAAGCCAACAACACTTAGGCTCCAACAGATGATACAAGACCATCAGAGTTTTCCCTCACCAGTAGTTTACCTTACAGTGTTTTGTAATATAACAGTAGTTTGTATAGGGCAGATGTTTTATGTTGTTATTCTGTTAGAGGTCACTATCTTAGGTGACGTCAGCATAGGTCACCAGTGGTTTAGATTTGTCTATAAATAGAACAATGCTTGTACTGTTCTATTGGTTACACACAACATTCTCTCAGACAAACAATCACTGTGTGATCAGGCTGAGGGGGAGTACTTGTATTTGATTGTAATCTTTCAATTCAATGAAAGCTTTCGATTAAGAAAACATTTATTCCTTTTGTTTTGATTATAGTTTATCATTCCGCTGCACTTTCCATATATATTCACTTCATTCAATTCTCATCTTACTCTAAACAAATCAAAACAATCAAACTCAGATCCTAACAATTGGTATCAGAGCTTGGTCAATTAAATTCGATCTAATCAATCAATTTAATATAAACAGATCAGCTCACAATTATTGATATCGTTTGTTTGTCGGATTGAAAACAGAGTAATAGTTTATTTTCGATTCAACCGGTTATAAACAGACTTTGTTTTTGAAAAATCAGAGAATGGCTTCAATCAATCACGACCCACACAACACTGGCACGAACAACAAGCCACCGATGCTTGTCAGATCTGAATACAATATCTGGCAACATCGGATGAGCCATGTTCTAGCTCAACAGAACACTGGGTGGTGGAAGTCGGTTATCTTCGGACCACATGTTCCGATGGTGCCGAGTACCGAAGATCCCAAGGTTCAGGAGCCTAAGAAACTTGAAAACTACTCCGACCAGGATTTTCAGAAAATTGAGTTAGATGCTAAGGCCTTCAGTATTGTGGCCATGGCTCTACCCAATGATATATATGCTGGGCTGTTACACTGTAACAGTGCAAAGGAGTTGTGGGATGCACTGAAAGAACAATTTGGTGGGACTGAAGAGGTTATTGAAAATAATCGTGAAATACTTAACCAACAATATGAAACATTCAGTCATGTTAAGGGAGAGTCATTAACTCAACAATTTGAGAGGTTTAACTGTCTCATTAGTGAACTAAAACTGGTTGGTCTAACTTACCCCCATTCAACTTTGAACCATAAGTTTTTAAGATCATTACTAGATAAATGGGACACTATTGCTATAGTTATGAGAAACTCAATTGGATTTAAGGACCTATCACTGACCCAGCTTTATGGTAAGCTCTTGATCTATGAGAGAGAGCTTAACCAGAAAAAGAAGCTCCAGGACTTTGAAAAAGTGTCTGATGATTATGTATTTGGTAATACAGCACTTTTGGGTCATGATGAGGTGCCTGGAAATACTAAGGATCAGAGTTATGATCACTTCATTGACATAACTTCAGGTTTTAACTCAGGTTTTAACTCTGATTCTTATTCACCAAACTATGCTTTTACAGCAAGTGGTGGTGATATCCAGGTATCTGATAACATATCCTTTAAGTATGATGACCTAAAATATTTTGACCCTGATGATTAGGAAGAAATGGACATTATGCACCAATTGGCCCTTCTCAGTGTAAGAACTAACAATTTTTACAAGAAAACTGGGAGAAGGTTTCCAGGGTTAACTGGCAGATCAAAGGTTGGGTTGGATAAATCAAAGATAAAGTGTTATAAATGTCATAGACGTGGTCATTTTGCTAGGGAATGTAGGAGTCAACATGGTACACCTATAATTACCTATCCAAATCAAAGACCTCAGACCAACACTTATCAAAATTCCTATAATACCCCTGGACCAAATGTGCAAAACACTGCTCATTTTGCACAGTCCTCAAACACTGTTCCTGTCTAGTTTGTCCAAACCACTGTTCCTCAGATCCACTATGTGCAAACACCTGTTGCTCAGGCACCTGTGCCAATGACTGCTGCTTCATCCTCTGCTCCTGCAGAGACCAATCACCAGAGTTTCTTCACACAAGGCTTTGTTGATTGGAGCAGTCTACCAAATGAGTTAACAGATGAAAATTTTGCACTAGTTGCCAAAGCTTTAAATAAACCAGAAAATTTTTGTTTCATGGCTATGGTAGAAGAAGTTGAGTATGAGGAGGTGGTGACTGAATCTAAAGTTGTGACTGATGATGTTGTTGATGAAGTAGTTGCAGGTGAAAAACCTGAAGAAGAGGTTGTGAATCTCTCAGATCCCTAGGGTGCATCTGATGATTGTGAGTGCAAGTGTGATTGTGCATTGATGGCTGCTGCTAAGGTATCTCCTCAAATTCTTAAGGATTTATGTTCTGACAAATGTGTGATAGCATTTGCCAACATCAAAGAGGTGAATGAAAACCTTAGAAAGAAAATTTTAGATGATGAAGTTAAATTTGAGAAACTTTCAAAAGAATTAAAAACAAATTTAACTGA
Source organism: Ambrosia x helenae (assembly GCA_030844895.1). Lineage (NCBI taxonomy): Eukaryota > Viridiplantae > Streptophyta > Magnoliopsida > Asterales > Asteraceae > Ambrosia > Ambrosia x helenae. The sequence goes on along the minus strand of JAUTDX010007154.1, from coordinate 209,925 downwards.
AAAAGAATCTGAAATAAGCAGCTTAAAACATGAAGCAACCATAACCAAAGACCAGCTCCAAACTATGATAACAAAATATCAGAATTGTAAAAGTGAGCTTGAGTCCACCCAAGTTGAATGTCAGAAATGGGTGGAATCATGTAGAGGTTTTGAAATGCTACTCAACAAACAAATCAAAAGTCATGTGAAGTTTGGTTTTGGTTTTGAAACCACTACCCCAGCTTTTGAAAACACTGACAAAAAGGATCAAAAGTTAGTTGAGATAGTACCAACAAATTTGAAGGGTCAAGAGATTAAAATCACTGAACCCAATGGTAAGAAAATTGTTCTAAAAAAACCAGAAGGTTCCTCATCATTCACTGAACTTGAAAATTATGAATTTAAACCTACTTGGTCTGATAAGTGTGGTACTCTTGAGAACTTTAAACCTGTTGATTTCCAAACTCCTGAGGGAAAGACAACACCTCAGGCAAAGATCATTCCCTTGAAAAACCTTCCAGCAGATGCTCAAACATCTACTGAAAAGAAGGTTGAAAAAGGGAAAAAGAAAGAAAAGTCTGTCCACTTATTCTGTGATTTCTGTGAAAAGAAGAATCATGTTACTAAAAACTGTTTTCTTCTAAAAGCATATGATATTAACAAAGGAACAAGTGCATGTGATTCCAAAGCCACATGCTAAATATGTGGGAAAAAGAATCACAAAACCAAAGAGTGTCTGTATCTCAAAAATTTTGATGTCAAAATACAAGAGTACAAGGCTAAAACTCTTGCAAGTCAGGTGGTGAGTACTTCAAAAGGAAAGCCCAAACAGACCTTCACACCAGTCCAAACATCTGTTACCAAAAGTCTTGAAACATCTGCTCCCAGGGATATCCAAGTAACAGATGCTCCACCCACAAGCAAGTACCCAAGAGGATATAGACAACCACCATGTCATAATCTGTCACATGTTTATGAGGAACCAACACGACCTTCTAAACCAAGAGTGAAAAAAAATCCTTATGGGTATTATCATCTGTCTGGAAGTGATCAAACAACTGTTGCCCCAAGTGTTGACATTCAAGCACTTGCAAATGGTCAGCAACAGTTGTTGAACTTGATTCAAAAACTAGTTCAAACCATTGATCATCTTCCAAAGCTTGAGTCTGAAAAGTCTGAGGACCCATCCAAAGCCAACTTGGCTTTGGACACTCACCAAAACTAATCCATTACTGCTGTGCAGGGAGCTTCTGCTTGTTTAGATAGTCTTTGGTATGTAGATAGTGGAGGCTCCAGGCACATGACAGGATGTAGAGCCCTTCTTCTAGACTTCTTAGCTCATGGAGGGGGTGATATATCCTTTGGGAATGATTCAAAAGGTAAGGTGTTGGGTTCAGGGACTGTTCAGGCTGGGAAACTCAAGTTTGAAAATGTCAATCTTATTGATAATCTTAAATTTAATCTCCTTAGTGTTTCATAAATGAGTGACAAAGGTTATGGCTCATTCTTCACTAAGAAAACTTGTAAGATTATTAGGCCAGAAGTGGTGAAAAAGATTGATACCATCATTGTTGAGAGCAAAGCACAACTTGTTGCTCATAGAAGTGGCAATGTGTATGTAGTTGATATGTTGAAGGACAATCCTATGGCAAATGTCTGTTTGTTTTCTGCTGCCTCCACAAAGGAAACAGAATTGTGGCATAGGAGACTGGGTCATACCAACCTTCAAACTATCAACTCACTCTCCAAACAAAGTCTTGTCAGAGGCTTACCATCAAAAGAATTCAAATGTGATGAGCATTGTGTTTCCTGTTTAAAAGGAAAACAACATAAAAGCTCTTACAAATCCATTGATGAGTCCAAAACAAGTCAATGTCTACAATTGTTGCACATGGACTTGTTTGGCCCAGTTAAAATCATGAGTCTAAGAAGAAAAAGATTTTGTCTTGTCATAGTTGATGATTTTTCTAGGTTTACATGGACTTACTTTTTACACTCTAAGGATGAGACTGCAGGTATTTTGAAGGACTTTGTCACCAAAGTTGAAAAACAATATGACTTGCCAGTAAAAGTCTTTAGAAGTGACAATGGAACAGAGTTTAAAAATAAGGAGTTGGATGACTTCTGTGTGTCAAAAGGGATTGTGAGGCAGTACAGCATCCCAAGAACACCAGAGCAAAATGGGGTGGTTGAGAGGAAAAATAGAACTCTTATAGAAGCTGCAAGAACCATGCTAGCAGATTCTGGTTTGCCACTGTCCTTCTGGGCAGAAGCTGTAAACACTGCTTGCTATGTTCTAAACAGAGTTTTGATCAACCCAAGACATCAAAAAACTGCTTATGAAATTTTGTTCAAAATCAAACCATTAATCTCATTTTTCAAAATCTTTGGCTGCCCATGTTTCATTTTAAATCTCAAAGATTCCATTTCAAAATTTGCAGCCAAAGTAAATTGTGGTTATTTTCTGGGATATTCTTCTACTGCCAAGGCCTATGAAGTGTTTCACACAAGGACCAAGACAATAGAAGAAACTCTGAATGTAAAGTTCAATGAACTTTCATCCCTAAAAATCCCAGCAAATCCTGCTGAATTGTTTGATTTAGATAAATTCAAATTTGAAGATATCACTGTTAAAACTAACAATGCAGGTACTCCACAATCTCCTCAACAAGATTACAGAACAGAGGTTGTGATCCCCAGTCACTATAAAATCTATTCTGCATCAGAGGAAGCAGCTGTTCAAAACAACTGTCAAAACTCTGTCACAGTTGTGTTAACCACTGTTGGCCAGTCTTACCCTCAAACCATTGCTTCACCTCTCACAACCACTGCACAATCATCTGTTGACAAAAGTCAAACATCTGTTGACAAAAGTCAGTCCAGTTTTACACCACTTGGACCCATTCCCCCACTTCCATTTCAAACATCTAATGGCACTACAGAAGTGCAAACAGATGTTACAACAACAGAGTCACCAAACCTTTGTCCTTTACCTCAAAATGCCATCATACCATATCAGGGAGATCTAATCTACCTAAGAGCTCATCCACCAGACCAAATCATTGGTAACATCAGAGAGGGTGTGCTAACAAGAAGCCAATCCTCCAATATCTGTCTTTTTGCAGGGTTTCTATCTCTCACACAACCTGTCAAGTACCAATAGGCACTAAAAGACAACAGTTGGGTAGAAGCTATGCAAGAAGAGCTCCTTCAGTTTAAAAGACAACAAGTATGGGAACTTGTACCACTGCCTAAGGATGTTTGTCCAATAGGTACAAAGTGGGTCTTCAAAAACAAAACTGATGAAAGGGGTATTGTTGTCAAGAATAAAGCCAGGCTTGTGGTTCAAGGCTTCAGACAAGAAGAAGGAATAGACTATGATGAAACCTTTGCTCCTGTAGCAAGGTTAGAAGCTATTAGACTCTTTCTAGCCTTTGCTGTCAACCATAACATCAAGGTGTATCAGATGGATATCAAATTTGCCTTCCTATATGGCAAAATTCAAGAGGAGGTCTATGTATGTCAACCACCTGGTTTTGAAGACACATTCCATCCTGATCATGTCTACAAGCTTAATAAAGCTCTGTGTGGACTCAAGCAAGCACCAAGGGCCTGGTATGAAACTCTTTCCACTTTTCTCTTATCCATTGGTTTCACAAGAGGTAAAATTGATAAAACCTTATTTTTGAAATGGAGAGGGAAAGATTTAATGATTGTTCAAATATATGTGGATGACATCATTTTTGGATCCACATGTAACAAAATGTGTGAAGAGTTTAGGAAACTCATGACAACAGAGTTTGAAATGAGTGTTATGGGTGAACTTCAGTGTTTCCTTGGTCTCCAAGTGAAACAACTGCAAAATGGCACATTCATTCATCAAAATAAATATGTAAAGAATTTGTTAACCAGATTTGAGATGAATGACTGTAAGCCATGTAGTACACCCATGAGTACAGTCAAGCTACTCACTATTGATGACAAGGATGAACTGGTTGATCAAGCACATTATAGATGCATGATTGGGTCTTTATTGTACTTAACTGCATCTAGGCCAGACATTATGTTTGCCACTTGTGTCTGTGCAAGATCCCAGGCTTCACCCAGAAAGTCAAACCTTATTGCTGTGAAAAGGATATTCAGATACCTAAAAGGTGCTCCCACACTTGGTATCTGGTATCCTGCTAATGGAAACATTGAGCTTTCAGGTTATTCAGATAGTGATTTTGCTGGCTGTCACACCACAAGGAAGTCTACATCAGGAGGGTGCCAGTTTCTAGGGAATGCCTTAGTCTCTTGGCAAAGCAAAAAGCAGGCAGCTGTTTCCACCTCAACAGCTGAGGCTGAATACATTGCTGTTGCAAGCCATACAGCCCAACTCATGTGGCTCCAAAATCAATTGCTGGATTTTGGGATAACTGCACTAAAGACTCCACTCATGTTGGATAGTCAAGCTGCTGAAAATATCATCAAAAATCCAGTCTCTCACTCAACCACCAAACACATAGACATCAGACATCATTTTGTCAGGGATAGCTATGAAAAAGGTTTGATTTCTCTGCACCATGTTCCAACAGAGGATCAGTTGGCAGATGTGTTGACAAAAGCTTTAGACACATCTACCTTTACAAATCTGATTTCTAGAATTGGTATGCTAAACATGGATTAAACAACACAAATGTTTTTAATAAAAGCATTAAAATATTTCAGAAAATCAAAATCCATCCTTAAAAATAGCTCTTTTGGTTGAAAAATCTGTTAAAGATAAAACAACCACTGTTTCATTCATTCTATCCACTGTTATGTTGAAAAATCTGTTTCAAACCTCTGATCAGATAAAACAACTGTTTTATTATCTATATATATATATACACATATATATATATATATATACGTATATCTAATTAAAAAAACAGCTGTTAGCATCAGCACTTTGGTAAAACAACAGCTGATTGCATCAGATGTTTGCTACGTCTGCTCCTACAAGCAGAGTTTTGGCCACATCAGCGGTTTCACCAGAGCCTAGAAAAACCCTGTTTTATCACAACAGTCGTTACACTGTCTCATTGTATTCAAAATACTGAAATCGCCTTCTTCATTCTCAAACCCTCACTCTAATTCCACTCACTCTCACATTCGGAATCCATTACAATGGATCTTCAAGCTAAAGCCACCAAAAATTACCTCCCATATCTGGTAAAAACAGATGAAAACACTCCATTCCATTCCACCATCGACATCATTTTAAAATCCAAATACCTGACAATCCTAACCGCTGACGCCCCCATCTATCTTGATACCCTCCAAGAATTCTGGTTGAATGCTGGGTTTCTACTTCAAGACAAAAAGCCTACTTCCATTATCTCAAAAATTGGAGAGACAAGTATCGTCATTACCCCCCAACTCATATCCACAACCTTCTCACTTAATGACCTGTCAGGTAAAGACTCTTTCCCTAAGGCAGAGCTTCACACAGAGTTTCAGGAAAGAGGTTATGATGCACAGATGACTGGGTCAACACTTTTCAAAAAGTTTTTCCCATCAGCCATGAAATTTTTCTTCCATACCCTCCTTCTCTGTGTCTCTGCTAAGTCCACTTCCTTTAATGAAATCCCATTGAGGATTCAGTACTTGGGATATGCTATGCTGTCAGATTCTGACTTCAATTTATCCCAGGGACTGTTTATGGACTTAGTGTCAAATGTGAAAGCCATAAAGTCTGGGTCTAATAATGCTTTCTTAATTTACCCAAGAATTTTAAGTGTAATCCTTCAAAAGGTTTTACCTGAAAAAGATTTTAAAAAGGGTGAGTTTATGCAAATGAAGAGTCTAACTGATGAAACTTTCACAAGAATGTTGGGTTCAAACACCCAAGAAAAAGTATCAAAAGTGTCAAAAGTTTCCAAAACACAAACAAAGAGGACTAAGACAACAACTGTTGTCCAAACCTCTGTTGTTGAGCCCACTGCTCCTGGTGATCATGGCACTACATCCGGTGCTGTGAAACCCACACCAGCCACTTCCAAAAGAAAACGTCCATCCACAAAAACCACCACTCAACCAAAAAGGGGACTTCTGGAAGATGAGATACCAGAAGATAACCCTGTTGCAACACAAAAGCAACTAGAAACCACTGTTGTTACTTCCTCACAACAGTTGGTAATATCTCAACCTGTCCAAACTCCTTATGCATCCTCACAAAAGGATCATGTTGTAAGCCAAGGGGAAACACATCATGATACATTTGAGTCACTTGGCCATATGTTCACAAGCCCCTCTCCCAGGGCTAATTCTCTTTTTACTCCTCCACCTTCACCATCACATGTTCCACAAACCATGCAACCTCTGTTTGAGGCTATTGAAAAAACTCAGGAAAATCCCAGTTCCTCTCTTTCACCTATCAATGAGAGTATACCTCCACAAGTGAATGGGACTGAGGAAATTCAATCAGCCATCCCACAAGCAGAAGAGGAGGTTACACCCCTAGATTTCAATGCACCTCTAGGTGAGTTTTCAAGTGGAGCAGCCACTACTGATGTAGAGACCATTGTCTCACAACAGGACAGTGGTTACATAACTAAGACTCCCTTGAAGGCAACAACTGATGAGGCCACTATAGTGTCCCCAAAATCAGTTGGAAGTCCCCAGAACCAAGAAAAAGGGGCATCTGGTTCTCATCCTTTGGATTCACCTCCTAGGACTGAACCAGTTACAACTACCACTAGTAGGAATTCAGATGATCCTATTAACTTAGGTGATGAGTTAAAATACCAAGAATTGACAGCCAGAGTCCAATCCATTGAAACCTTTGTTGCTGATATCAAATCTGATGTCAAGTCAATATTGGAATCCTTGGCTACTCTCACCAAGAGTCAACCATCCACAGCTGATATTGCTAGTGAGCTATGGAAATCTGTTTCTCCCATCATCATAGCTCACAGAAAACTAGCAGATCAGACTCATGAAACTTACATGGCAGAAATCAGAAACATGGTAGATGCTAGGTACAAAGATACCCATGCAGACATTCAGGCCATTAAAGACCATCTGCTGAAGACCACTGGCTCTGCCCCTACCACCACCATTCTCAGAGATAAAGATAATGATGAATTCACAGCTGATGATGCCAAAAAGGGGGAGAGTGGCAGAGATAGATTGCCAAAGCTAGATCCCTTTGGTTGTCCACCTTCACAAAAAGGTCACTCAAAGTCTGCCAACAAACCAGGGTCTACCCAAACAGAACCACAACAACAAACCAGCAAAGCTAAAGAAGTGGACAACTCTGCTAATGAAAAAGCTGAAAAAGCTACTGAAGATAAGAAAAAGAGGGCTGACACTTTGGAAGTCAAGGCAAAGTTTTTGATACAAAAGAAAAGGGAACAACAGCAGGAAGTTGAAGATGTGGGTTCCTCTAAAAGGAAGAAAATGCCTGCCAAACATATCAGACAACCACCATCCAAACTGGCTGTTAAAACCACTGCTGTCAAAACCACTACTACCACCCAAACCACTGATACCACCACAACATCTGAACCTACAATCACATCACCACCTAAATCCCAAACATCTGCTGGTCCCACTAAAGTGCCAACAGATGTTAACACCACCACTGCTTCTACACCACCATCACCAAAAATCTTGTACAAAAGGAAGAAGAAATCTACCTTTGTTGTACAGGATGAAAACATTCACACATCACCACTTACCACTTCAACCACACAATCTACACCTATATCAGCCATTCCACTTTCATCATTCTCACCACACACATCACAATTCACTTCCCATAGACCACCACCAACCATTACACCATTGGCTGTTCAGTATCCCCTTGAACTTGATCTACTCAAGGGGGAAATACAATCCTTCTATAAAATTGAACAACCATCTGAAAGATCTTTCCCTTCTCTTTCACATTTTCCTGTTCCCCTAAACTTAGACACTTATCTAAAATACAAGGCTGAACAGACAGATGCCATCATAAAAGAGAAATGCAAAGGGAAAGATGACAGGACTGCTCAGGGCATCTATTCAGCAGAGCTTAGCAAATTGAGAAGGATTGAAGATTTTGCTAAGACCCTGAGCAACTCCATGTCTACCATGCCTCTCAGCAATGACATGGAAAGGGAGGTTAGGGAATCACTTCTTGAACAGATCTTAGCATCCATGCCTTATAAAGCAAACAAGAAACAGTTTGCAGGCTGGACCACTCGTGCTCTTAGAGAAGAACTTTTAAGAATTGAAGAGATGGCCAAGAATCCCCCAGCTAAGGTCTCTGCCCCTGATTTTAGTAAAGGTAGAGATCTAGCCAGAGCCTTGAAATTTAAAAGAATGAGACAAGAAATTGTGGCTGCTGACTATGGGGAGATGAGGTCAGTTGCAAGGTGGTCTGAGCTGAGGTTGGTTGAAACATACAAGAGACTGAAAGAAAACAGGAAGAAAGATCCTAACCTACCCAGAAAACCTGTTTACTCTGATGAACCACTGATGAAGAGACCTCAACAGGCTTTTACATTAGACAACTTACTTGATACTTTTGATCTATCAGTTGCTGCTAGAAGAAAATTCAAGAAAAAGAAAGAAATGTCTGAAGAAGATCAGAAGAAGTTTGCTGATACTTATATAAAGGAGGGCCTCTTCAATCAAGTACACTTTTTCTCAGATCCCACTACTAAAAAGCTCAGAGAACTTATTGGGAGACCTCCATCACCAAACTCATCTAGAATAAAAGTGCATCTCAGCAAATCCTCTGACTCAAAAATTCTAAAATGGAAGGTCAACAAAGACAACCATGAATTGACTTTGCTCAGGTCAGATGGAGAAGCTCAAAAGCTAAGCATGGATGATGCATATAGCCTCTGTGCAGATGACCTCCAAACACTGCTGAACCTTGAGCTTGAAAGAGATGCAGAAGACCTATACTCTTTGAACCTTGAGCTACAATTCAAAGCTCAAATCAGAGAAAGTCTGATGAGAAATAAAGATCAAGAATAAAGCTTAGTTTTGGCATCATCTGTTCTAGGGGGAGATTGTTGGGTCTGCTGACCTGAAGAAGAACAGATGATTGAAAAGCCAAAATATACTAACAGTTGATCCACATAAATAAACAGTCTTTACAACATACTCTTCCCAAAAGACTGTTGACCCTAACAACTGTTTCACCCAAACAACTGCTATGACAACTGCTGCTACAAAGGACTGCTGGATAACAACTGATAGAGAACAACTGCTGACCAAAGGTCTGTTGAAGAACAACTGCTGATCAGGTACTGAAGACTAAAGGTCTGTTGAAGCCAACAGCACTTAGGCTCCAACAGATGATACAAGACCATCAGAGTTTTCCCTCACCAGTAGTTTACCTTACAGTGTTTTGTAATATAACAGTAGTTTGTATAGGGCAGATGTTTTATGTTGTTATTCTGTTAGAGGTCACTATCTTAGGTGACGTCAGCATAGGTCACTAGTGGTTTAGATTTGTCTATAAATAGAACAGTGCTTGTACTGTTCTATTGGTCACACACAACATTCTCTCAGACAAACAATCACTGTCTGATCAGGCTGAGGGGGAGTACTTGTATTTGATTGTAATCTTTCAATTCAATGAAAGCTTTCGATTAAGAAAACATTTATTCCTTTTGTTTTGATTATAGTTTATCATTCCGCTGCACTTTCCATATATATTTACTTCATTCAATTCTCATCTTACTCTAAATAAATCAAAACAATCAAACTCAGATCCTAACAAAAATACATTGTTTTCGGTTTCTCCCCTCTCTCTCTCTCTCTCTCTCTCTCTCTCTCTCTCTCTCTGCGTAAACACATTGGTGATTTCAAAATTATGTCCATCCAATACCGAGGTTACAAAAAGTAAAGGAATGAAGATGAAGACGAGAATTTCTAATGGTTATTGTTTATTGTTTTATTTTTGGAAATTAATGGTAAAGGAATGAAGATAAAACACATTGGTGATTTCAAGATTATATCCATACAAAACTAATGGTTATTATTGTTTGTTCGTTTTATTTTTGAAAAAATGGAACGAGAATCTCTACACTCTATTGATTTTTTTAGGAATGAAGATGAAGAAGATATCTGGTGATAATGGATTAGTGTGTTTTATCTTTATTTGTGTGTTTCGTGGTGGATTATTTTTTACATTTAAAATAGTGTGTTATATTTTCATGATGGTTACTGTATTACAGTGTGGTGTTTTATATTCATATTTATGTGTTTTATCTTCATATGGTGATATAAGTTAGTTTTATTTTTGTACACTTTAAAAATTTGTAATTTGTAAAAAACACCATGTAAGATTAGCACCCTATACAAGACTATAATAAAACATCATACATTGTATAAAAAATAACTAAAAATCTACCTTAAGCATAAAACACCACACGTTGATTGTTAAAACACTATGCCGTTAGTAATGACAATGATGAGGGTGACCTGAACCATTCTATCTCTCTCTCTCTCTGTACCTATTTTTATGCTCTCTCACATATCTTACCAAAATTATAATTTTAATCATTATTTAATAGTATGTAAAAATTACTAAAATGCCCAAACACCTTGTGCAACATGTCACTCCCATATTGGTTCTCACACTTCTCACAAAAAAAAAAATAGATTTGTACAAGAACCTAAACCTATATATATAAATGTGTGTGTGTGTAAATTGTGTGTATATTTATAATTAAATATATAATAATTAGATAAAAATGTATTCGAGTCGAAACGAGCTGAGCGGATCTTTGCTCGTGCTTGGCTCGTTTATAAACCGAGCCGAGCCGATCGGCTCATTTATAACCGAGCGGAAAATCGAGCGAGCATTTTTCGAGTATTTTCCGAGCGAGCGACGAGCGATTTCAACGGCCCTAGTTACAAGGGTGGGTTCGAAAGTATTTTGTAGTAAGACGTATGGAAATTGTTAATGATAAAAGAATCATTTTTCTTTTTACCAGGAAATGATATAGAAAGTTCATTGGAATATATGTTTGTCATAAAGTTGGTAAAATGGGTTTGTTGAGGTCAAAAAAAGGTATTTCTGATAGAGAATTAGGTTCGGGTAATTCGAGAATTGAGTCTTACACGTAAATTTATTTATTTTTTATATTTTATATTAATATTTTTAAACAATAAATAATTAAAAGCCGGTTGGATAAGTAAGTTATATTTCATCTATAAAAACTTGCCACAATTGTGAAATTTGTTTACGAGACACGTGAATATTATTCTTTAACAATTTGTTTCCGTTAAAATTTACTTCGAAATGTTGGTAAAAAAAATCAACTTTAATAAAGTATTAGAAAAACAAATGCGTGAGTTGTTACTCTCGTAGGCCATTTTACAAAACAATTGCTCACAGTACATAATTAATAACACACCCTCACAACTAACGTGAATTCGAATCAACCCAAATTCGAAGTTTAGAATTCGAATCTCTTTTTCACCTTTTCAATTTGAGCCACACCATTAAATATAATTGCATAATCAGATTTATACAATAATCTACTAGGTGTCCGCGCGTTGCGGCGGGAAACAACATTTAGTTAACATGTGCATTGTGTATTGTACTTTAAGCAATTATACTGTAAAACTTAAATTTAAGAGGTCAATAAGAAATGTATTATAATATAGGATAGATGATTTCGGTTCATTTTCATTTGTTTTCGTTTCGGTTATTACTTAACCATAACACATCATTTTTAAATTTTTTAAAAAAAAAACTATAGCAATAATATACTCAAATTAAAGAGAAAAAAATGTTCGTTTATACGGTATAATAATATTAGGAAAATATTAACGTATAAAAATATTATGGACATTTAAAAATCATGGGGGTAGTGTTTAAAATAAGGGTGAAAAGTGTAATTATTATTTAAATAAAAAAAGTTAATTAAAGTTGAGGGGAAAATGTGTAAATATTGTATAAAAATACATATTTGCACTAAAAAATTACTCAACATATGCATTGTGTGTTGTACTCTAAGAAATTATGCTTATAAAACTTAAATTTTAAGAGATCCTTGTGAAATGTATTATAAGATAGTATAGACATGAATGTGCAACTTAGTGTTTGATTTTAAACATAGTCCGGGTCAAGGTATTAGACTGGGTTTGCATCGGAGGTCAGACAAGGAAACCGGTCGTTTGAACTGCTTTTCTAAAGGCATTGGAACGGTTTTTGATATATATTTTAAAATTTTACCCTATTAGTTTTTTATAATATCTACGACACTATTTGTTTTTTACATCTGATTTAATTGGTTAAAGTAGAGAACACTAAGAATACCGGTCCGACCTCCGGTCCATTTATGAGAACATCGATTTTAAATGTCAAAAAGTATTATTCAAAATAAATACTTTACACTAATTTCAGTGTCAAAAGTTTTATTTAAAATAAAATAAAAATTGTACAATATTTGTTCTGACTTCGACAGTGTTGACTAAGGGTTGACGCAGAGACATGTTCCTATATGGAACCAACCCAGGCTTTACCAGGAATTATCTTCTAACGCGTTCCACTCTTATTCCTTATTTATTATTATAGCCTATAAAACACAACATTCTTACATATTATTATTCACTTCAGTTTCCATTTTATCATTCATCAACCTTCCATTCTACCAACTTATCATCCTCCTATGTCTACTCTCCTAGAAATTACTGGTACGTGCATTATGTTTTCGTCTCATCGATATTAAAAAAACGATTGTTTCTTAGCGCGATAAAGTGTCGCTAAATGCGCATTTATTCAAATTCGTTTTGATTAATGTTTTCATGAATATAATGTAGTGGTTGGCTGCAATAGACTCAAAGACACTGAATGGATTTCAAGACAAGACCCTTATGTTTGTCTAGAATATGGCAATACCAGAAACCGGACTCGTGTTTGTACAGATGGTGGCAAGACCCCTACGTTCCAAGAGAAATTTATATACAATACTATTCAAGGATTAAACGAGTTAAACATTATAGTTTGGAATAGTAATACCATATCGCGTGATGACTTCATTGGCAGTAGCAAGTATGTGTTTATATATTTCTTCTTGTCCTCTTCGATCAGATAATTAGTTTTAATTATTAACATATATTAATATTCTTCCATTGATGGTAATGGTATTAATATTAATTCTTTTAGGGTGCACTTAGCTAAGGTTGTTTCGCAAGGATACGACGATAGTACATGGTCATTGCAGACCAAACATGGCAGGTATATATATATGACTTGTAAATTAAACGTAGCTAGACTGATAATATTATTTGTGCCATTAGTGTTTTTTATAAGATATGTAATCATCAAAAATCATTTTATACAGGCATGCTGGCGAGGTGCGATTGATAATGCATTATTCGGGTGCTAATGCAAACAACTATATGCCATCAGCTCCATCATATGTTACATCAAGTGCACCACAGGTGTCTATGTACCCTCCACTGCCACCCATGATTTATTATCCACCAATTGCGGCGTCTCCCTACACGTCGTATCCACCTCATCCAGCTCCTTATCCCCCTCAGGCGTACACTACGGATCATTCGGTTTATCCTCCTCTGCCATATGCCTCCCACTATTCTCTTGGTAACTCCTCTTCTTCGACCATTATCTAATAATTGTGGGATTTTGTCCCATTTTTATACAAATGCAAAAGTTCTTCTAAATAATTAATCACTTTAATAAAAAAAATGTTATTCAAAAGATATAGTCTTGTATCACATTTAATATGATATAAAAAGAATTTACACTATACTAGTTTTAGCTTGACTTTGTATTGACCCGTTACCCAAATCGTCTATTAATGTAGATGTTGTTTATCATTACCAGGTTCTCCATATCCAGGAGGGTATACTCAATATTGATACACAATTCATACTACTTTTAAGGCGATTTGAAGGCCAATTGCCCAATTTAATTGGTTATGTTGACGTATGGTGTTCAGGATCAAATGATCAATGATATTAACATCTGATACAGTAAATACACGCGTATATATAAGAAAACTGTTTTATTTGTTGGTTAAGTAATATTCATGTAAACTAGTAGGATGCCGGGTTGCGCGTTGCGCAACCGTTGGGCACGGTTATGGACCTTTTTTACCCAACATTCGCATTTCATATAATGTTTGAGATCCATTGTTAGCTGGTATTATTTTTCTGCAATATTCGTGACTTTGTAGTTGTTCTAAATCATCAACCACAGCAGAAGAGTATAACATAGAACCACGTTTGATAATGAACAAAAAGCGCTAAAGTTAGGCGCTAGCATAGTTATAAGGTGTCGTGCTGGGTTTATTCGGCAGCATAAGTCGAACAGAAACAAAGTACGAAAGTGACATTCAGTTTAGACAAAAGATGCCAAGATTAGGCAACAGAAAGTTTCAAAACAGCAGCTAGTAGGGAAACAGCAACAGCGCAACAGGCTTCAATTGTCGATGGCCGGTCTTTTGGCACGATTTCCAGGTTCTGGGGTCAATAATGTTAGAGAACTCATATTGAAAACACCGAACCACATGGAGAACTGTATAAAGAATAATCAGGTTGGCAAATATGTCAAGAAAATTAATTAAATAAGCCATTTCTATTGGTGACATGTTCCAAATTAATTAAATAAGCCATTTCTAATGTTATTGAATCCCTTATATGGCTATAGTTGTTTGCACCCCAATTTAGTTTTTGGACTGTTCTCATTTGAACCGACTATAAATATGAACCAGTCCAGCAAAGTTTGATGCTCAGCCAGTCCAAAAGTTCTTTTAACTTTCCACAATGCAGTCCAAAATCAACAACTTAATGCAGAAATTTAATTTTGAAGGACAATCTGGTCTGATTATTCCTTATAAAACTCTAAAAACAAATTATAACCCTTTTGACTTTCTAAAAAGAGTAATAAATATAAAGACAAGTGAACAGAAGCTATCATATATTAAGTGTCTATACCTTCTTTGTCAAACAACTCGCGCCTTGCCTTCGCATCCTTTTTTTTGTCGTGCATAGAAGGGTTGATAGGACCGGGAGTGATTGGTGTTGGAGTTGATACGGCTGGAGTGGCACTGCTCGAAGTGATGTTTTTACTTTTGTCTTGCTGGAGGAAAATAGCATTATTGACCGAATAGGTTGTTAAACTTGTGCGATCATCCTTTCCTGGTCTGATTGTAAATTGGATTGGCTTGGCTATAATTTTGTTGCGTATGGTTGTGCGAGCATCAACATTGGTGAACATTTCTTTGCACGTGATGTCTAATAGTTGTGTGGCTGCTTTGGCAAATACAGTTGCGTCTAAGAAGTCTGTTTTATCATCGATGGTAATCGGAATACGGTACCTGGATTGCATGTAAGAGTAAACTGTTTTGTCAAACCAATTTCAATATATTTTTTATTAAAGAAAAGACTGTTTAAAAAACTGTTTTTTTTACTAAGATGTAAATAAAAGGATGTTAATACAACAATTATAAGAAAACCTGTTTTAAAAAGTGGTTTCTTAGTAAGATGTAAATAGAAGGATGTTAAAACAATAACTAAAAGAAAATAATAAAAAAGTATGTTGCTTACATAAAATTTGTGTCGTCTAGATTTCCATGATGCGTGCAATACCACTTGTCGTAAGCCGGATAACTTTTTCCTGTACATTTAAGGCATTTGGTGTAGTACCATGTTTTGTCAATGTGAGTTTGTGTAATTGACCCATTGATAACAAAGTTTTTGCCCTGCAATGAATAGCAAAAATTAGTTAGGTTGGGTTGATATGTATTAGATCAGAAAGGCAAGTCATCATACTATGACTGCATTGTTTGCCATTTGTTTAAGCTCGATTATAGAACTGGTGTTTTCTATTGGTGGGCTGACAACAGTTTTTGAAAGGTCGACATGCGTCAACCTACAATAAAAGTGTTGTTTTTGGGTTAGTTTTTAACATGAATATAAAAAACACAAATAAGCAACAGGAACTAACATTGTTTTGAGCATTTCCGTTTCCATGATTTCAGGCTCCAGGTAGGTAGGTGTATGTTGCTTTGGTTGTTTGTAGCTGCAAGTAAGCTGTAAAAGAAAGAAAGGTCAAATGTTTGATATATGTAGGTATGGAAAAAAAAAAGATAATGTTACTTGTAAGCCGTTTAGCTTTTAAACCAGTCATTGCTATGATAACAGGTTTCGTTGCATTTTCGATTCGGTGGCGATCAAACCGGTCTGCTCGTGTGCATGTTTCTTCCCAAACGGCAACTGTTGTATCCTGGTTGCTGTGTAAAACGTATTGTAAAGTATTGGGTAAAAATGCATTAAAACAGCAAAAGTAGTCCTACGGTGGTTACCTGAGATCGCGCATAGTGACGACAACATAAGGCTGGTTTTTGACTGTAGACCTGTCTTTGATGCTGCGGACGATCCCAATGTAATCTGTAGATTTGAACATAAGTGATTTGCTAATTGTAATGTGTATTTGTGCATTAAATGTTGTTTACTATGTGTAAAAACATTACCTATGAAGCCTTCAAAGCTAACTTTGGTTTCTGCCATGTGTCGAGTAGCGATTTCAAAATAATGTTTTTGTATGTCAGGACAGTCAGGAAGAGGTGTTATTTGAGTTGATGAACCGAATATTATCAATGCAGGATGAACCAATGTGTTTGTATAGTTGTCAGGCTCTATACAAGCATAACTTTCAACACGATAGCAATTGTTGAGTGATAATTTTGGTTCTACAATGCTTCGATCATTATCCTTAGCCATTGCTTGTATTCCGAAGCCCTACTTGTAAGAAACATAATAAGTAGACAATGTTTAGAATTTAGGAAAAAAAAATGATGAACATTGCGCAAATTGCTGATAAACAAACGTTTTCCACTACAAAAACAGACATATCAACAAAGTTAGCAAACTTTAATAACCTAAGAAGTCAGTAATTAAAAAAAAAAACAGACAACGGTTAGGTTTATTATACATGGGCGATTCTGTTTTTGGTAGATTGTTTTCTTCAATGCAGTTTTCTATACCTAATAATCAACAAAATTAGCAAACTTTAACAATCTAAGAAGTCAGTAATTAAAAAAAAACAGATATGATGAATATAATTGACTTTGGATTGTGGTAATGGAACAATCTTGATAACCATAACTTCTAACCGAGACTATGTATATATATGTGTCAACAGTTGCAAATCGAAGCTTTGTGTCGTTGATAAACATTTAGTTGTGTCCCTCCCTCCAATCTTTCCTGGTAATATTATGCATAACTGATAACTGAATGTAAGGGTATTTCGGTCTTTTCACAGTCATTTAATCATGAGGCGCGCCTTATGTATATGGGTCAATATGGGTGCATAACTGAATGTAAGGGTATTTTGGTCTTTTCACAGTCATTTAATCCTGAGGAGCGCCTTATATATATGGGTCAATATGGGTGCATCAGTCTTGAAGTTGTTTGTCTTCTTAGCGCCCATATTCTATACATTAGTTTTTTTTTAAACCCCTGTATTTAGGTATGTTAAAATGTGTTTCTAAAGTTATTATAATATAGTATAGATATGGAATGATATAATTTTCATGTATTTAAATATTCTTTACTTAATGTTTAGATGGAATAATATATCTTAAAAAAGGGTTTCACCTTATCCTATGCTCATAGAGTATATATATCTACTATCCAATAATAAACTACAAGTATAAAAATGTATCCATGTATCTGTGAAGTTTATAGGAAAATATATATAACTAACATTTATATAGGATAATAACTAACATATAACTAACACATTTGTAGCCTGCAGCGTGAACGCTGTGTTGCTGCTGCTGTTACAAAGCGCCGACAGTTAACACATAGTCTGAACAGCGGCTGCTGTACGCAAGGCTTACGAGGCTGTTAGGGTCACTAAATATTTCCCGCTAATATTATGCATAACTGATAACTGAATGTAAGGGTATTTTGGTCTTTTCACAGTCATTTAATCCTGAAGCACGCCTTATGTATATGGGTCAACATGGGTGCATAACTGAATGTAACGGTATTTCGGTCTTATCACGGTCATTTAATCCTGAGGCGCGCCTTATGTATATGGGTCAATATGGGTGCATCAGTCTTGAAGTTGTTTGTCTTCTCAACGCCCATATTCGATGAAGTAACAAAAAAAGGTATATTAAAAAACGATAGATATGGTATATTCTAATGGATGCAATCTTTATAGACTGATCAGCGGCTCAAGTTTTATATAGGATAATATATATAACATGCTTCCATACGTCGTCACCAAAAGCTGTTTCATACTACAATTATTTGTTGTTTGAAGTGTTATACTAAAGTTACTCAAACACTATTTGTATAAAAAAAAATAACAACTCATGCTATGATGTGAATTCTTTTAATAAAATGTTGAAAAAATTTAAGTTATCTAAATGAAACATCCATCGAGTGATGATTTTGTTTTTCTTGACTTTATTGAAAGTTTGAAACACTTAGAAAAATTATTTTTTTAGTTTACACGGTTTTTTTCTAAACGGAAAAAATAATATCTCTGAGGCGTTTATTATGAAATACTTAAAATGAGGCGTTTAATCTGAAACGCCAAAGATATAACAGTCTACAAATCTCAGAACACTCACCAAAAACCTATATCAAATTAACAGATTTATAACAAAAAACTAACACTGCAAATAACACAACATAACAGAAGATTCAAGCATCATAAACAATCATTTATAACCCAAGAACTTTTCAATTAACCAAACAGGAACAGAAAATTTTAGTTCCAGAAACAACCGAATCATTTGCTTATAAAGACAAAAACTCGACACTTTAAGCGCCTCCATAAAACCAAACAAAAACACATTAGCTGTCCTGTTTTTTTGGAAACGACTAAACACAGGAACAAAAAGATTGGAATCAAGAAACAACAAAAGCATTTGTTTTTAAAGAAAAAAACTCGACACTTTAGGCACCTCCACAGAGGGCAAAAAAACACATTACTTTTCTTATTTTTTTTTTTTGGAAAAGATTAAAGTAATACATCAGAAGAGTTTTTCTTCAAAAGCCTAATTAACAGACTCAAACAAACAGACTCAAACTAATGCGATGCACACCTAATGAGATGCCCAAATCATATTAACACACTCAAGGTAGCAGACTGTTCTAACCAACTTATCACCTTATTTGCATAAGAACACATAAACAACCATATGCTATATTACATGATCAACAATGTGCCGATGTGCCGGTTGCGGTGTTTAGTAATAGTAAAGCTAACAACCTGATGAGAATCAAAACGCCTCGCCTCATCTGATAATTTGTTAATATTGACTAACAATTAAAAGGGTATTTAAAAAAACAGATATGATCTACAACTAACATATAATTTAACATACGTCTAAATTTGATAAATAACAAACAGGTATATTAAATAACATGTTAAAAACACCAAGAATGTAAGAAATGTAATAATAAAGGTTGAAGGTAACATACTTCTCTATCAACAAAAAGGAAATGGAGTTCATTGTCGCGATTATTTGGAACCCATTTTCTGATAACACGAATGCATAGTGGCGGTGCTGCCTCACCCGGCCGAAGAACTCCAACATTAAAAGTATCCATTTCAGGCAAGCTGGTGCAACCAAAAAGAAATTCAGAATACGTTTACATATAATAAGGTTAATGCACAAGAAAAGAGCAACCAATTGTATGAACCAAGCAATTTTACTTATTTGTAACATGTGTTATATTTAACAATTTAAAAAAAAGAAAAGAAACCTGTACTGGATTAATTTGTTGTAATAGGTCTCGATAAACAATATTTAAAGTTGTGTGGTCATTATCATTCTCGCAGTATGATGTTAGAATTTTCAATGAATCTGGAGATGTAGCTCTAGAAAGGGCAACGTATAGTTGCCCATGGCTAAAAATTGGTGATGGCAAATAGACCCCTACTTTCTTTAATGATTGGCCCTGGCTTTTGTTTATCGTCATGGCGTAACACATTTTAACCGGAAACTGACGTCGAGTAAAGACAAAAGGCAAATCTTTGGTGTTATGAACAAAACTGATCCTGGGAATATAAACTCTATGACCAATGGCAGTGCCAGTTATAACTCCAGCTTCTATCACACGTGACAACAGTTGTGTAACTAATAATCTTGTTCCGTTGCAAAGCCCGTTTTTTTGATCCATGTTGCGAATTAACATGATAGGACTATTCTGTTTAAGCCTAAGGCAATGGCCAGGGATACCGTTGAAATTAAGCATATTTAGGTATTCAGGAGGATACATAACATCAATTTCTGCATCATTTTTTGTATGTGGTACCATAGAATCTGTGCTATAATAACAAACACATTCACCTGGACAATTTCGCTGCACCATATCATTAATCTCATCAACTGTTTCATTCTTCGGGCAAATAATCGCGCGTTCAGAAATAGAAGAAGGAGTAGGATGTTCAAGAACATTGATGTCATACGTGAAATCAATTAAGCCGGACAGATTCTTATGTTGTTCATCCAACAGATATTCAGGTGGGATCTGAATCTTTTTTACATCAGGATGGTTAACATCAATAACATCACCTTGGTCACCATCACCAATGGTAATCAACCATTTGGAAAATCTAGCCACTCGATTACTGTCTGATGAAACTGTTGGCGAAGACAACACGCGTAAATTTTTAGTGAGAATATACACTTTGAAATGTTTCCAGAGATATGAACGTGGAAGTGTAGACTCAATAATTTCATGTTTTCCACACTTGGGTTTCACAGGAAGTGTTTGTCTAAAATCACCTCCCAATAAAATCGATTTTCCACCAAATGGTTGTGATATGTTTCCTGTTATGTCTTTTAAACTTTTGTCTAATGCTTCAAAACATCGCCGATCACTCATTGGTGCCTCATCCCAAACTATTAATGTTGCTTCCATTATTAATTGACAAAGGTTTGTTTTTTTTGTTTAATATGACAAACTGATTCTTCACCAAGTTCAAGCGGAATCTTAAACCGTGAATGTGCTGTCCTACCTGATGGAAGCAACAAAGACGCAATCCCTGAGGCTGCAACAGCAAGAACAATATGTCCATTTGATCTCAGGGCAACGATAATTGTTTTCCAGAGGTATGTTTTCCCTGTTCCACCATGACCATAAACGAATGCTAAAACCTGTTCTGAATGTTCAATAGCATTTATGACAGCATCATACACAATCAATTGTTGTTGGCGCAGATTGGAATGCAAAGTTACATGTTCAGCCGCCAATGATTGCCTATCATATGCCTTTTCTTCTAGCAAAAGAGGGTTATCAAGAACACTCGTTACAGACAGGTTTAGAGGTGGCAAACCAAAATCAGAAAGCGACTGTGGTGTCGATTGTGACATTAACAACCTGTTTATCTCAAACAACACATACTGTTGCAAATCGGTATCATCAATAAACGCAGAAGATGTTGACACAGTCTGTGAGATTTGGCGACTTATGTCATCGGACATGCATTTCCAATTGTCTTGCCAAAGTTTAGACGGATTTGAAACCTCACAATACAACAACATATAGACAAACAACGATCTTAATTCACGTGCTGTTGCCCAAACAGCTGCCTCAGTAATTGTTGTAGTCCATTCTTGATCATTACCAATAAGACCTAACTTTTCACATGCTTCACGGTATGTTGGAAGAACATCTCCACATACTGTCCGAACATCAACATAACTTGTGCAACCTTTTTGGTAAGTAAGCAGTATACGAAAGTAAAACAACTCACCACAAGTTGGATGTACGTATATAAGCCTACCAATAGTCGGTTCTCGCTTTGTCTTGCGACGTGTCCATGATTTAGTAGCCAATTCCCATTTGTATTTTGTAAGGTAATCCAAATAACGAAGATGCAAGCCTGTTTCAGCAACATTCATATCGCTTTCTGATTCTTTCTTGTTGTTCAAAAACCATTCAGTCAGTGTTGTTTTGCCCACATTTTCATCACTTGCAATGTTAGACAGTTGCTGAGATTGTCTAAATGTAAGCGTTTGTTGGCCTTCCAAATGAACTGCCAACACATGAACGGAAGGATTTCTGTGATGAATAGGAAAGCTAAAAATTCGCCACACCGCCTCATGTGGACACACAAAACGACCATCTTGAAAATTTGTTATTTCATCTATAACTCGTGATGGGCTGACAACCTCATTATTGGAAACATCATCAAATTGTCTTAGAGTAAAGTGGATTCTATCGGCACCTTTTGAAATGTACTTAAATAAATATTTTATCAACATTGTCCATCCACAATACTCAACATTTATATGTGCATCGAAACGTAACAACAAATCTGGATTATAAGGCACAACAAAACCATTATCTAATGGTATTCCGTTCTTCTCAAACACGACACTGTCTGTTGGTCGTTTATAATGGACATATCCTGCACTGTCAAATCGTGTTACAGATTCATAGGGTTTAGGAAAGTTTTTAGTACAACGACCATCCTTCATACACGGAGAATTATAACGTAGAACACCACATGGACCGTGTAACATACACTGAGTAACTGTCCTGTGTAAATCTGGTTGGGATACAGGATTTGGAATAACAGCACTAATGTATTGATCAACCTGATCCGGAGTTGTAAGAGCATACATGTTCGATACCCATAGTAGTGTATGACAGTGTGGCAAACCACGTTTTTGGAACTCAATCGTATACAGGTCTGAAAAAAAGGGGCAGAAAACGGGTAAACAAACAAAGGGAACTAACATATAGCAATAAACATAATCTTGTTGGCAAATGCATACCAGCGGTTACGTCACCAAATGGTTTAGATGCACGAAGGTACTTGATGAACGAACGCACTTTCATTTGGAAAACACGACTTACAATATCAGGCCGATCTTGAGGAGATGTTGCACCACAACGTTGAAGTTCACGTGTGATTTCTGGCCAACGAACATTGCAAGTAAATGTTATAAAATATTGTGGATTGCCATGAACACGACATATTGCCAAAGCATCCTGGTAATGTTTATACGTATACCGCGGACCCCCAATAAACGATGTCGGCAATATAACACGCTTGCCAATACTACTTGCTTGCGTGTCGCCCCTAGCAATAGCGTCATGAACACCTTGTAAGAATTCACTGCGAAACTCTTGTTGATTATTTCTGCAATACTCTAATCGACAGTGTTCAACACATATATAGGCATCCACAATGTATTGTTGCAATAATCTTGATGCATGCAGCAAATGTGTATGCGTATTATGCCTATCATGTAGTTGATAACCATAAAACATAATCGGTGTTAGTTTTCGGTCCTCAGGCACATGAGCATTCTCATCAACAGGTACAGGTGACAACAAACGAAGATCTGGTGACCAACCCTGTTCACCACGTGGGAATAAAAGTGGGTACTGCAATGGCATATACGAAGGATGCAATTTGCTAACACGATGAGGAGTCCCGTCTTTTGACCTTATGATAACATCATAGTCTGCTGATGATTCATGGCTGTCACAAATTATTGCACCAAAAACATTTGCAGCCGGATTTTCATGCACACGATCAACAGCACGACTTCGCAAACGTATAACAAAATCTGGCACTTGATCCGTCTGACATAATTCTCTTGCAGATCTAAATATTTTTACATATTCATTCACATCATCAAACATATTTTTCAGCAATTCAACAATCTCATGAGCTCGATCCGCAGAACGCAAGCTTGAAAAATATCTTAGTCTATTTGAGGTCTCATTCTCAGGATCAAATATATACATTTGCAAAAAAACGTGGGTTTTCACCTATAGGCGGGCAAACAGTTCCAAGCCAATGAGAAATCTGGCCAGAAACCTTAAAGACATACGGTGCCGAACCACTATTGATGGTATCATCAACAGTAGCACCAAAAGATGTCATTGAAAACATGGAATTGTAAGCCCTAACGTCAAGTAAAAACTACGGGTCCGAAAACAGATCAATTAGCACTTGTGGCGGTTGTGATGGGTAGTCCAATACTAACCTACCACCGCGACAACATCTATTAAAACGCGGTCTAACACTAAGTGGATATGAGGTAAAGCGTTCCTCAAACCAAAATAGCGCACCACAGAATTCACAAATCTCAGTGCATGATCCTAAATCAAGATATGAAACTGATGGGTACAACAAAGGTTCAACAATAGTCGTTGAACCAGAAGTTGAAGCAACTCCAGCATCATACACCGCTCTAGAACGCAAAATCGACTGCCTGCGCGTTCTCTGTAGTGCAGTGGTAGATGACGAAGTCGCCTCTGCCTGCGATGATGAACCCACCTCAAAAGAGGAAGCTAAAACACGACGCCTTTTTGGAGGCTACATACAATTAACAAACAAAGGCCGTAAAAAATTATTATTTAAAAAGCGCACCTAAGACTACATACACATATTGTTAGCAACTTTTTAACTAACAGGTTGTAAGAAATAACAGACTACTATGGCAATATGAACAAACTAACCTGCATCTACTAGGCAAAGTCGAGCAGTAAAGGCTGCAAACTACAAAAAAAAAATACATGTTATAAGTATAACAGAATAAACAAAATAATTACACATTGTAAAAACAAAACAAATAAATAGCGCTACAAATATTGTGTAGGATTACAGGTTAACAATTTCCTTTGGAACACATGAAACATTTAGTTTTTGCATATAAAAGAAACCAATTTATAACAATGAAGTATGTTGAGGTACAAAATACAGAGATATACGAAACAAAGCGAAAACAATTGGGTATACCTGCTTAAATAGCTTAAAACAAAACACTCAAAACGTCCTCATCTGTCCTCAATTCGGTGCCTTTTCAATAAATTTTTCTACCTACACTAATAAACAAACTAAAAGTCAATGATCCTTAGTTCAGTCATGTAAAAACAGGTTTACTAACATAGCCCTCTGAAATACCTCTACAACAACTATTTGTCTATTAAGGCGCTTTTCTAAAAATAACATAACGCCACAAACAGCACACGTTAAACTTAACAGCTAAACTGACATTTTTAAAAACTCAAAAAAAAAAAAAACCGGCTGCTGAAACATGTAAACAATACTCCTGATTGGCGTCTATGTTGGCGACTTATGTCCTTAATATTTTTAAAACTTCATCAGTATAGTTGGCTATATCAAAGACATGATACCCACTCATTCGCTCCTGTTATAATGTACAGGTTTTCAATTAGGCGCATATACATTAATGCGTATCAAACGCCTAAACGCCTATTTAACTTTAGGTGCCTATGTACCTAGGCGCTTACATCGAAAACACATTTGTAGACACCATTTTTGAACATTCATACGCCTAATCCGATTCAGTTCTTAGTTACACAAAAAACTAATGTCATCTGCCAGCTCCTTACAACGCAGACGGTTAACCAAGAAAACAATAGAGGCACAATGCCCTTGTCTAAACAAAAAAACCCTAAAGAAAACCTGGCTGGCCTTTTCCATCACCCGTAAAAAAGGCTTCCTGAAACAGTGTAAAAAAAATTATAGTTCCTCTTCATTGAAACGCTGTCACCTGCATGACAGCCCCCGCCATAACAGCTAATCTAAACAACTTTAACGTTACAACGACTCAACTCTAACGCTCATTTCAAATCATCAAAACTTCCACTTTAACCCATAAACAACCTCACCCTACTCAAATCGTCATAGACAACTAAATCCAAAGATAAAGTGCAACAAAATAAAACAGTCCATATAATACCATAACCATCAACATTTGTTACTTTTACAAAGCTAATCATCTGAAGTCATACAGAACGCTAAACTTTGCCCACAACCTACACATTACAACAGAAATGCCTAATGTAGTAAACAAAACCTTAATGTCTAACCGTACAGCTTCTACAACACAATCTACACATTACAACACAAACGCCTAATACACAACCTACACATTACAACAGAAACGCCTAATGTAGTAAACAAAATCTTAATGTCTAACTGTACAGCTTCTACAACATAATCTACACATTACAATACAAACGCCTAATGCACTTTCAACCCTAATCTCATTTCATATCATCAAAACCTTCACTTTTACTCATAAACAACTTCATCCGCTATAGATCGTATTATCAGTTTCTAACATTGACACATTCTGTTTGAGACTATTGCAGGGACATATGCAGTTTATTGTTATGTGCATATTGGCTATTGTCATTCAATCGCCACAAGATCAACAATTCCATAAGCTTGACAGTATACGGTCTGTGTGTGCCGAATGTGATGGCACTACTTTAGCGCAACTGCTCGGCATGCCTGAGCCTAAAATTGGCATTCGATGTTTAGGCATGCCGCACAATTGTTGGCTATGATGACAGTATACGGTTTGTGTGTGCCGAATGTGATGGCGAACCAATATTACATCAAATTATTCTAGAAACCAAACCAACAGTAAACAAATACAACTTTCGATGGTTAAGAAAACAAAACAGCTTCTTGTAGAATAAATTTAATGCAACAATAAAACCAAAAAAAATTGAACATCAACACAGTGCAATAAAAAAAAAATCCATGCACACCACCTACAAAACATACTACTAAGAAAACTCTTTTTACAAATGCAAATTTTACTCTTTTAAAAAAATGACACACAATGCAACCCGAACAATAATACAAACCGGAAACAAAAATCACTTACACAGACATTATGTGACTTCACATTTTCAATAGAAAGTAAAAAAATTAAAAAACCCAACTTCCCGAAAACATGCAAGACTAAATACAAAACCATTCTTTCTAATATGTACCTTCAATTGTGCTCTGTTAAGCTACAACGAAGAGAAGGATGTCAAATGTGTAAAAAAAAATATTCTTTGAAGAAGCCGGCTTTTATACACACAACATGAGTTAGAGTTAATGGAACAATGATTCACCACATATCAAACGTGGACAAGGCAGTAACACTACACGTGTATACCACTATGTAACAAATATAAAAAAACTTTAATAAAAATTAGTAGAGCAGAGGAGTCGAACCGGGACAGAGCAACAAACAAAACAACCGTCAACCAACTACACCACTTAATACTTTGTAACAAATATAAAACACTTTACTATATATAACCTTGTCAAAAGTAAAGATTTACTATTCATGAACATCAAGAAATTAACATATAGGATAATTCTAAGATTTCTATTTTTTTTTTTTTGGTTATTTTTATGAGAATAAATGAAATTCATATTTTTATGCATGGGGGAAAACTCGTATATAAATTTATCCTACATTGAGCAATCATAAATTCAAGAAGACTATACGGGTTAAAGTTGAAATGATGGAATCATTTGCATAATTAGGGGTTTATTATTTTGCAAATTACATTTGGAGGGTATTGGGGGAAAAAACTAAAAATGGTGATGTATAGTTATGAATTGGCGGCATCAAAGAAAATCTGCAAAAAAAATAGTGATGCCGCCAAATGGGATCTTTGGTTCTTTGATGCCGCCAATTAGATTGGTTTCTTTGATGCCGCCAATTGAAATGGAGTGTTTGATGCCGCCAATTTATAAGGAGGGTTCATTTCTTATATAAGGCAACGACCTCTTCCCATTCTCTCCATCCCATTCCACCGGCACAAATACATTATATCATTCCCACATATCTTAATCCCATTTACAACACCACATATCTCAATCCCATTTACAACACATTATAAAAAACTAAACAAAATACCAATATGAGATATAATACTTTTCCTGCAATTGTTCTGGAGGGTACGGTTTATTATTGATATTGGGTCGATGTTACATCCACATGGAATTTTAACAGTTTTGGGCGGGGATGAGTCATGCTTAAAAGCATCGTCTCCTGTCTCATCCCCTGCTTGGCATCGCTTTTCTGGGGTCCAAAAAAGCGGTGTCTTTGGATCGGTGTTACATCCACATGAAACTACTTGGATCGATGTTACATCCACATGTGGTATAACACGTGTAGAATGCAACATTGTCCCTGTAGTTTATAATATTAGAGAGTTGGTTGTCATTGGTAGTCTCAATCTCTAGTCTACCACACCCAGACATTCCAACGGACTCTTTAGGGGGGTCGACTTTCTAGGCAAAGCCTGTAGCGCAAGGCCATCCGGTGTTGACGAATCGCATCATGTGATTAGCGACGTCGGCGACATCGGAT
The DNA here is from genome assembly GCA_030844895.1 of Ambrosia x helenae. NCBI lineage: Eukaryota > Viridiplantae > Streptophyta > Magnoliopsida > Asterales > Asteraceae > Ambrosia > Ambrosia x helenae. The sequence continues at coordinate 181,816 of JAUTDX010007154.1, read as the reverse complement.
GATCCTGCTCTTGCTCGTGCTACTTTGGCAGGGCAGCCTGGGTTGATCATTGGGTACCTTTAGATTTGGTACACATGTTCAACAGGTTGATTGATGTTCCCCTGTATGATTCAGATGGGTTTGAATCTGAATGCGGTCCTGAGTTCCCGCTGACTGGAAGAACGAGTTTCTGGGTCCACAAGTTGTAGTTGACTTCAATAAAGCAATTGTTAACTTCAATAAAGCAATTGTGATGGAAGGTGCGAAACAGAAACTTAATGAACTCTGCAACAAGAAACGGCGGTAGAATATTGGAATTGGTGATCTCGGAAATAGATTGTCTTGTAACTCGGTAGATTGTATAGTTTGAATGACTAGTTTGGAAAAATAGTTGTTAAATAAATTTGTATTATTTGTTTTAAATAAATCTATCATTATTACATGTATTTACTTTTATTTTAGAAAACGTATAGTAATAATACTAGTAGTATTAAAATTAACAGTAAGATAATAAGGCTGCCTGACTAGCAGGCCCTGCCAGACTGTACAGAGACCCAAAAATGGCAGCAACATAGTGAGTTTTCAACAAAAATGACCTCCTAGCCGTTTTCGGGCCACCGGGATCAGGCCCCGGAGACCCGAAAATGGCCCGGACTTCGTGCAAAACCCGTGTATTAGCCAAGGGCAACGCGTCCGAAAGTCCAGCTGCCTGACTGGCAGGCCCTGCCAGATTGTACAGAGGCCAAAAAATGGCAGCCTGGCCCGTTTTCAACATAGTGAGTTTTAAACAAAATGACCTCCTAACCGTTTTCGGGCCACCGGGATTAGGCCCCGGAGACCCGAAAACGGCCCGGACTTCGTGCGAAACCCGTGTATTAGCCAAGGGCAACGCGTCCGAAAGTCCGGATGCCTGACTGGCAGGCCCTGCCAGACTGTACAGAGGCCCAAAAATGGCAGCTTGGCCCGTTTTCAACATAGTGAGTTTTTTGAAAAATGATTATGTGATCTTGTTTTAGTGTTTAACGCTTGTATTTGGATTTTAATTCTAGTGGTTGTTTCTCCTATCAATGTTTGAATCACATGTGGCTTAACGATTCATATATTCATATGCATACACCAAAATAAATGTTACAACAACAGTAATTAAGACATGTTTACAAGTTAAACCAGTTCGTAAAGTCCGTGGGAGCCTGATTCATAAGACGTTCAGATTGCCTTCTTGGTGGTTGGTGTTGGGTTTGTGTTTCATCGTTGGGTGGTGGTCCTTGATTCCCGTACTGATCATCGGGAAAGAGGTTTAAATTCCGTGCGGTCGAAGGTTCTGGCCGGCTTGAAGGTCCTTCGTCACACGAATTATGCGGGGGATGGTAATGAAAATCACTAACATAGTCGAGATCAACCCGTGGCAACCCCTGCCCAACCGGCGTCACAAAATCCTGTGACGGAAATGCCCAACTATCTCCGATGCCAATTCCGCTTGCAATCAAGTTAGCTAGCGGACCTGTCACCGCCGGTTGACCGCCACCGGACCCATCAACATCACCAGTTCCCTGTACGAAGGAACTACCCAATCCAAACGGAGTTCCAAGTTAGTCCAATCCAACGTCAAAGAGTTGCGGGACATATCCCCCACCCTGGTTCTGATTGTTGCTGGCCGCAACAGATGCACCAAACCCAGCCTCATTGTCAAACGGAGTTCCAGCTTGGGGCTGATTTTCCGCCACGTTTGTCGGCATCTGACGGGGAGCGTGTCGCCGGCGTACCCTTTGAGGTCGTGCCGGTGCTGACAAGTCGACGGCGTCCGTTGTAAGATGCGTCGGATTTTGTAAGTGTAACATTTCGCAATTATACTTGTACGTTACACTTGTTATTAATAAAAACGTCAAGTTCTATCGTTAATGTTCGCATTTAATTATTTTGTTGCATTTTGGAAACCCTAATACTACATATATTATATATATATGGTTATGTGTTGATAATTGTCAAAAAAAAAATAATGCTTGGGCCGGGAATCGAACCCGCGCCCAAGACCGGCCCAACAACACAACACACATCAACCAGCTGGGCTAGCCTTCATATCTGTTTCAAAGCCGTTACATTATAATTATATCTTTAGTTGAAAACCTTCACAATTGACTTGAAAAGTCAACTGTGAAACACGAATTGCCATAAACACCAACATTAACTCGTGATTTACCTACTCTTGGTATCACTACACAATTATCGGCCATCTATGACTCAGCAACACGTTGATTGACAGTCAATTATTACCAATTTTACCTTATACGCGTTCCACAATCAATTCCGAGTCAACTCTTGCCAATTCGAATACCGAAGCCTTAACACTATAAATTGATCATTCACGAGCAATCACAACTCGCCAATACATCTCTCTTAACCTCCAATTCTTCTTAATTATCCTCTGATCTTGATTTACGATCGCGTTTTTGACTTTCAAGGTTGACCATCCAATCGTACTCGAAACGACGTTGTAAGTATAATTATTTTAGTGGGATTTGATCATCGGCATCCACACATCAATAGCCCTAAGGTTAATTGGGCTATTGATGTGTGAATCAGACGATTTGAAAATCTAGGGCTCGAGGGTTTGAAATTGGGGATAAACTTGATTCAGCTCATTATATTTATTTTTAATCGAACAGAAATAATCACAACCACTGGTCTGGACCAAGTGGTTGTGACTGGTGCTTTCATCCTGAGCCACCCGGGTTCGAGTCCCGGCAGTGGCATCCTTTTTGTCCCTTTTTCATTAATTCTTTTTAACAAATCAAATAATTATATATAATATATATACTTTTATAAATTCGTTTTTAATTATTAAAACTCTTTTATAAATTCTAAAAAATTTATTTTTAACTAATCTGATGTAAAAGTTTTACCCAAAATTTTTAGTTTTCGAAAATTAATTTATTTAATATATATAATAATTAAATCAATTTTATTCTATTATATTTATAAAATTCCATTAAAATATCAAAACAATTTTATAAATTTCCACAAAAATTATTCTGAGTTTGTATAATGATAAATTTTTCTGAAATGATTTTTAATTCTGAAAAATCATTTATTTAATATTTTTAATCAATTTTTGTTAGTTTTAATCATAACTAAATCATAATAAATTCAATTTTTAATATTTTTGCACCAAAATTTTATACAATTTATTTCTGAATATTTAGAACAGAAATATAAATTTTAAACTAATAATTCTTTAATTTTAGTATTTTTAAATATTAAAGTTAAATTCTAACAATTTGTAATAAATAGATTTAATATTCTATTTTAAAGAAAATAATTTTATAAAAATTATGTTTATACTTCAAACACATTATTGTGAACATCCTAAATTCAAACTTTATAAAAAGACTTTCATTTATTTAATTATCAAATTTCCCTTTATTTATTAAAACATTTTATTATAAATTCAACAAATGAATATCCCCAAATCGAAACCCTAGAATATACTTGTAGACTAGATAGACTTAGACTTATTTGTTGCCTTATACATAGGGTAATACTTGGCAATCTATTGGGCTACACTCATACTATTCCTCAAGACCTAATACTATACTAAGGTGAGTTTACGTAACCATGTTTATGCGATGCTTTATACATGCAACATTTTATTTAAGCAATTCAACATGCATGTCTAGTTGTAAACTTTATTGCCTCATGAATTAGTCAACAACAGTTTCAACGAGTTTCAACATTACATAATCATTAGCTATGGCCAAGCCGGCGATACTCAATAATAGATCTATTGGATTGACAACCCCACCCGGATACGCGTACCTCCTACATAGGTGGCGTGGGTGATTGTTATCGTTCCAACATATTACTAAGGTGAACCGTAGATGACGGGATGGACCTAAACTAGTCGGAGGTTTGATTATGTCGATTCAACATATTATGCTTATTCATGTAGACTTAAACTTACGATAGACATATGAATTGCTAAACTTTTATACTTAAACTATTTGCTTAACATGGATTATGTATTCTCACCAACTTCTAGTTGACCCCCCCATTTTTACAACTCAACAGGAAATAATGATGCATGAAGACTAGAGTAATTTCATGAAGACAAATTTGAAGTCTATGCTTGCTTGATCTTGTGATGTATTAGATTTCCACATTAAAACTCATTATGTATTTCTATTATTTTTTTTTTTTGGATATTTGCACTTTAAATTTATTTCAATTAAAATTTGGTTACCATGTGCTACTGTATACTCATTCTTACGTGACACCTCGATGTTTCCGCCATCGGTTGGGGTGTTACAGTAAGTGTCCGACATCGTGTGACATCATCATACTTTGGAACGCTGTGTTATGTATATGCTCAAGCTGCGTGGCGAAGGACTGAGGATCATTAAATGCCTGCTGGGAAGACCGGTAAATATCCCCTATGGCATCCCTCTGCAAACAAAATTATTAGTTAGAAACCGTAAACTCAAATAATTAATGTATGAATTAGACACGTAAAAATGCTTTACCATCAGCTGGATTCTAGCACCGTCATCTTGGAAACCGCCAACTGGGGCCGGTGCTACACTCGGATTGCCAATAAATGCAACGGTACGCCCCAAATACTATTGCATATAACCGGGCTCTATGGAAGTCGTCCTTATGGGATCGGACCTGTAAACCGTGTTACGAAGGTTATTCCATGCGTTGATGTAGGCTTCGTGCCTACTCATCCAGTCCACCCCGTTGTGTCCTTGCCGCCCCAAAGCATGCAATCTTTCAAGCTGAGCCATGGGTACGGTTAGGTTTATTTGGGGAGGTATGTACTGGAGCATGCCGAATTGCTTCATAACCCGTTGAGGGTAATGATGCTCAACGATCTCAAAGCATATAAGCGGACAACAGCTCGTCCAGCTTTCGATCCCACTTGAACATATGGCCGGTAGTCGATCCAAAACCGAGGTGTAGGGGGTCCAGTTGAACTAAAAACATAAAAACAAACACTTAAGTCAGTTACAAAACACAATAAATGCATGCTTAATACAAAAAAACTAAAAAAAATTACTAACACGTGTAGAATGAACATACCATGTTCTCGTTCAACGATTGTAGCTGTGAACGATATGCCCTGAGGCAGTGTGTGGATACCTCCTTGAAGTTTAAATTGCGGTCTCTCCACCTACAAAATTAACAGTTTAAAAAACGTGTTTAGTAAATAAAATACAAAGGGATGCCATGCAGACACATTATATTTGTTTGGGCTTTGCGATATATACCGAGCCGCTAACGAACAAGTATAATCAAACCGGTTTGAGGGTGGTCGTGGTGTGAGACACCGCATCCTCTCCCATGCCCATATTTGAAGGAGCATTATGGGCCCGGTCACGGCTTTCCTATCCGGCTGGGTGGCATCACAAAGCCGCCTGTAAAGACAACCGAGAACCGCACTGCCCCAACTATAAGATCCTGTTCGGCTTAGGTCTCGTAAAAATCTTAAATAAACATTTAGTCTATTATTGTTATTATCAGGGAACAAAGTGGAACCGATCAAATAAAAAATGATTAAACGAGCACGGAAAATGCACGCTTCATCCGTAGCCTCAGCTTCAACAAACGGCTCGTTTAGTTGATTAATAATAACACTACCCAAAACGGATTTGCCGGACATTTGGTTCTCTGCAGGCGTAACACCTAACCATCGTCGGCACAACGCTATTGCGTCGGCAGTAGACATTGCATCATCTGCCCCAGACACAACAGCTCCCTCGATAGGTAACCCCCACAAGACGTTAACATCTTGTAAGGTGACAGTAGCTTCATCAAATGGTAGGTGGAACGTGTGAGTTTCGGGCCTCCATCGTTCCACCAAAGTTGTTATTAAGGAGTGGTCAACATATCGATAACCACAATCTATAAGGCCACCAAACCCTGCGGCATCGACAAGGTTACGAACCCGTCCTACAACAGGGTTGTTACGAAGTGCCCGCCATATGCTTCTATCGCTACGTTTTACCATAAGGGGCTCATTGAAGTTTTCATCGTTTACGAAAATGTGAAAGGAACGATGTCGATCGCGCAGATACATCGTTGCTTAGGGGACCAGGGTGTAAGTTTATGTTTTGATTCATGGTGGGAGGAATTTGTTTGGTATGATTTTTTATAAATTTCAAAGGTTTCAGATGGAGATTGTAATGGTGATGGTGTGGAAATGGATGTGGGTGGTGCTCCTTCTTCACCTCACCCTCCATTTTATAACCCACAAAGGCTCACTCTTGCACTCTCAAAGACACTATTTGCCTATCAAATCATCTGCAAAATACAAGACCATTGCATGCAATGCTAGAGTTTTTTGTGAGTGTGTTTATAGCCTGCAAATATGCAGGTCTCGAACCATGAAAACTCTATTTGGGTTGGCGGCATCAATGCCTCAATGTAGATTGGCGGTATCATGACGGCAAGAATGGAGAAGACCCAATTCCCATTTGGCGGCATCAATGGACTACACTGTTTTGGTTAGCGGCATCATTAAAGAGACGAGATGGTTTGGCGGTATCAATGCTGAATACATGTTATCGATTGGCGGCATCATTGAAGCATGGAATTGGGTTGGCGGCATCATTGTTTTGGTGCAGAGATTTTGTTTGATACCGCTAAACCAATTGGATACATCACCATTTTTAGTTTTTTCACCCAATACCCTGCAAATGTAATTTGCAAAATAATAAACCCCCTAATTATGCAAATGATTATAGTTTTCAAGTTGTATTATGTCGCTAAGTGTCTGCAAGCAAATGTTGGACGTTTGAACTAAATAGTTCCATTTGTTGTATGCTAGCTAGGGAATTGGCTCACTTGTTTTACTTATGGTGTTTAATGAATTGGCTACATTGAATGTAAAAGTGTCTAGTTTCACAACTAGTAATCTCTCATTAGAGACATAACTGAAAATATGATAATTGCGTACTCCTACAGTCCTACAGGGTTTGAGAAACTTGTTGCTAAACTAAGATAACACGAATCGGACAACTATAGAAAATAACCAAAGTGTGGCATACTCCTACAGTCCTACAGGGTTTGAGAAGCAGAGAAGTTATTTTCCACAAGGAGTGTACTGTGTTAATATGAGTTGGATTTTGATAACCACATTATAGTGTATGCGAATCAGTAAAACGATGTTACTCAAATAATAATCTTCAAAAACGTATTCATTTTTTTTATTACTTGATTTCAAACTGATTAAATTGAAAAGCAAATCGAACCGGAACCCTTTAAAACCAAACCAAATTACATATTCCGTTCGTGGTTTGGTTTTAAACTGAACCTGAATTGGATTTTCGGTTTCAAAACCTTAATACAGTTTGAACCATATAACAATTGATAGTTAATTAAGATTTGGCATTTAGGCCAATTGACTTACAACCAAACAGATTTTAAATCGAATTCACAAAACCGATAAACATTCATAATAAAAATGGTTGCGCTGAGTGACGAGGAATAGACCGAGACATGCGTCCAAACATATCATCAAGGTGCACCACCTCAAGCCAACTCGAGGGTTCCACCAGGCCATGGGTCCGCACAATCTCGGATTTTACTTACTTTTGTAAATGGTCTAAGAAAACCCGGTAAAAGAAACCCATATCTAACATAATCAAACCTCCGTTTTTAATAGGAGTGGTTTAGGGTTTGAAACAACATGCGGACCCACAGCACCCTCACACAACCCGGTAATGCCAAACAATTGACATTACATTCTTATTATCTCACCTTATTATATATCATTTTCCGATGTGGGAGACCACAATATCTGCGCACCTGTTGCATGTGTTTTTGAGATGGGAATAAGTTGATGAATCAGTGTCAAATATATGAAAATGTGTGATTTGAATTTGAATTAAAATTATCTATGTCAAATGATACGGTTTCTTCAATGTCATTGATCTCTCCAATGAATTACATAGCATTTGTTTTTCCGGTTAAGTATTGACATTTCACCAATCATGCCCCAAGAGAGAGGACCCTGGGCAGCTGCTAGGGTTGTAAACGAGCCGAGGTAGTCGACATCAGCTTGCAAGGACCCAAGTATAAATGAGCTCGAGCCAAAGCCTAAAAGTATGCTTGTTTAGTAAACTGTGTGTAGTGGCATTACCCTGTCCCTCCTCCGGGATATGATCAAAAGGAAGATGCAGTGATGCAAGTTATGTATTTGGCTAATATAATAAAAAGCAAACTTTGTTACATTTGTTGAAGATATCTTGTGGATACCATAGTCATCTCGTGCTTATTCGATGACGATCCAAACCCATGAATAGTTATCGCATAAAGCTTGTCTACATTTAAGCACATTCTTTTAACCAAACTTCTGTAGCCGATCTCATCGTGTTTTAGTTTGAATGCGGATTACCTACCCCTCTCATGCCAAAGTCCTTGGCGCCCCTTCGGCACAGTATGTGGTTGCCCCATGGGGGGAGGTCGCAGCTGGTAACGACCACTACACACGGTCTTAGCCCACCAATTATATCTTTTTAAGTTAGCTTCGGCTTATATTACTAGGATTGTTCAGAAAAATACAGGTGGCTCCCTCAAAATCGGCTTGTCTAAGCTGAACCAAAATTTTGATTTTAATTCTTAGCTTATAACCCAATTTCATATATAAATAAACCCATCTGATTAATGAACCCACTATAAACCATCTGATTTTAAGTTGTAATATTAAGTTAGGTTTAATATTAAAGGTTATATTCAATCAAACAAGTTGGCTCGAACTTTTTACAAGCCGGACTCAAGATCATTTCGCAGCTTGTTGAGAATAAATAAACAAGCCAAGCCAGCGGTATGCAATGCATATATACCCAACGGTATGTAAATAATGATTAATGCATAAATAAGTTGGTTTCGTGACTTTCGGCTCCCTACTATTTAAAAGTTCAAGCTCCACCACTCTATACACCATTTAACTCTACTTGATCAATATGTGCCAAAATGTAGGATTCTGAATTCATGAAAAACATATTTGTTGGTGCAAGTGTTTACAACTTTCAGCCTCAGGTAAGATTATTTTATTGTATTTTCAAAATTTATAAATTTAAAAAATAATGTAAGCAGAGAAACATAACTTCCAGGAGTAAATTGGAATTCAATATCACGTTAAATAGTTTTTACATAAAAAGATCCATTTTGGCTTGCAACGATGATAGAGACCAAACCCACCCTACCATCCGGACAAAGGTCAGGCCGACACGCATGGCGCTTATTCTCTTGTTCAGTGGTCCAGACTAAAAATTTCAAAATCAACACCTTCCCACACAGAAGTTAATCGGTAACATAGACAGGATACACAATTTAAAAACTGTAAAATGGCACAATGGTCGACTCTTGCTATGGTGCGATCTTTATTAGACCTGACAAACGGGGTCAGCAAGAGTGGTGCTCACATTTGTTACAGTACGCATCACAAATACTTCAATCCAGACTATATAAATACATAATCTCATGTCAGAGACATCAGACAAGTCACAGGACATCTCCTTGTGACGAGGCTAACCGTAATTTGTGTTGGGTGTTCTGCACACAAGATACGAGCATACCTAGAGCCATAGACCATAGTAGTTCAACACCAATATTTGGATATCGTCATCTAAGGATCATTCTTAGTTCCAAGCATAACAAAAAGTGAAATAAAAACACCCTACAATCTGATTAATATAACATAACCCAGTTTTCCATACCAAAGAAACTGACAGTAGATTGACAATCAGAGATACTAAAGATAAAGTTAGGGTCAAACGGTCAACCTCCTCGCATATGAGCACCCAACTCCCCGAACTGGTCATCAGCTTCAACAGTGTCCTCCAACAGGCGAACCGCATCCAGCTTCTGTTTCAGAACATCAATGGCATTAATCACCAGCTGAGAAGCTTTGATTGCACCAGTAGACTCAACTGTGAAGATAAAACTGTCTTCTTTTGCATAGATTTCAATGAGCCCGGGTTTCCCCATAGCTTCCACTTTCTTCAGCACTTCATCATCATACGCGTATGCCTCGGGATCCACCACTTCCACCTACGCACATCACAACCACCGCAACATACATATACTCATCATTATGATTCAGGCTGCTCAAACTAAAACTTTCGATGTTTACGTAAACGCACAGTCGCACACAAAACTGAAATTTTCGATGTTTATGTAAATACACACTAAAATACTTGGTAAGAATGAAGAAACCTGCTGAGTGTGAGGATTTAAGGCAAAGACTTTGGTTGGGCTGCTTTCAACTACACTTGTTTTCTCTTCAAGTGACAAGGTCTCCATCATTTCTTCATTGATGTGAATCTCGGGCTCATACATGAAAGTGACAGTTGCAGCAGGCGACCATTTTGCGTGATCTTTTCCAATCCCCTTTCTTGCTATGGCCCTTAGCCTCAGTTCTTGCCCTTTGCGAAGTTTCACTATGGTGATGCCCCTGAACACACCAAAAGAAAACATCATTAACTTCTAACAATATTACGTATACCGACAGCAGATGCCAAAACAAGGGTATTTCTTAAGAAGCAGCAGAGTTTACAGGTCAAAATCTACAGCAAGTTAACATAAATTGGCTTTTATTTTACATGATAACGAAAGTTTTTACTCGATTCAAGGTTAACATAAACATCCAAATCTCTATCTGAGAGTTGCTTCTTAATTTTGGTTAAACCAATTCAATGCAACCAGAATAGCATAAGATTCAAATACAAAGGCGACTCGTAGTTAGAATACTAAATAAACCAACATAAATTTGCTTTTGCTTTACACAATGACAGAAGTTATGACCAATTCCAGCACAGCTTTTTGCTCAAAACGATTTTCTAATACTTCAAGATTGGCATAAAACACCAAAAAAATCTCTCAACATTGCTTCCTAGTTGTTGGCTAAACTAACTCGAACCACGATACTAGAAGAGATTCAGATACAAAAATGTCATAAAATCAGACAAAGCTAGAATGGAGACTAAACACATTGCTTCCTTGTGTGAAAGACTCACTTTTTGAGGTTACTAATTGTGCGAAGAGACTCACTTTGTGAAGTTTAATTAGTAAGACCTTTATAAGAAATCAGCAATGACAATTGAACCAGATGACTTTAAAAGCCAACAATACTTGTCATACATACTAACAGCCTGGGGCAGCAAGTGGGCTGCGACAGGCGCGTCATACGAAACCCCTAAAACATCCTAAACTACCCCTTAACAAGCCTAGACAACCTTAAAACTTCCTAAATAGCCCTAAACAAACCTAAAACTTATAAAAAAAAACCCATAAAATGCATTTTATACTATTCGCCCAATTTAAAAGATCTCTCGTCTTTTAAACGCCTAGGCTTCAGGCTTGGCCTATGCGCCTAGATGCTTCGACAACATAGCTAACAACAATTACAAAGCATCAAATGGCCTAATGCAAGCAGCATTACTTGTATAACCATAACAGCAATTACCAATTCATTCACATCTAAACCCTAACCCACAAAACCATAATTATCAAACTATTAGACCTAAATTCACAACAAAATAACAAACCTCTGATCCTCAACATTCTCAAACCCGGCACCCGAGTCCGAAAAATCAACCGGAACAACCGTATGATCCGAACTATACAAATCCTTACTAGTCACATCCAAAGTCTGGTCCCCAATACACTTAGCCCTCAAATGAAACTCAACAGAGCAAAACTCACACTGCCCATCCCCATCACACGCGTCACAGTCACGTGAGAACCGCATGCTCATTGCCCGTTCACTAGTCAACGGAATAAGACCCAATCGATGCGCAATAAACTCATCGTTTAAAACCGATGAGTTGACCTCGATCTCCACTAGGTCGATTGCGATTGTGGGGACCTCTGCAATCATTACGCGACGGAGAGCGTTGGCCATGCTGGCGTCGGTTTGTTTGAGCTCGAATTTGACGTAGTCGTCTTTTAGTTCGCGGATTTTGACCTTTGGGAAACGTTGGTAGGTTGCTGTTTCCATTGTTGTGGTTTTGTTTCTCTCTCTTGTTTTTGTTGTTTCTCTCTCTAGGGTTTTTAGAAAACCCTGGTGTTTGGAAAGGAGGAGAGTGATGGGGTTGGGTTATAAATTGAGGAATATTTTTTTTTTTTTTTTAAAGATTTGGATATGTTATCTTTTGGTCCTTGTGGTTTTATAATATTTCAATTGGAAATGTAGGGAAAAAGTTATTTTGAGATTTTAAGATTTGTCGATTGTTAAATTAGTATGATAGTGCTTAGGTCGTCTCAAACTTGTTGAGGGTACAAATGGATAAGAAAAGGGGGTAATTTTTGTTATAAAAATTGTTTTTAGAATTTGGGGGCCATAACAAAGTGAGGCCTAAAGTCATAGCTTTATTTTCACTTCGTTTTGAGTAGGCTACTAGACTTTAATAGCGTCTCAACCGCCTTACAGTGGGGTCATTCATTGGGGTGTCATCAAAGCAATCGTCAGCCTAGTAACAAGCGGTGGAGGTGTGTGAAAATGGTGATGGGGGCTCTCATTTACCGTTGGCAATGGTATAAAACAATAAGAAAAAAACTATATTATTTAGTGAGGCTTTAAGCCATACGATGACTGTTAAGGGTGGGGTTGTACGTGGTGCGATATCAATACAGTGAATAATAACTAATTGTGCCGGATTCACACTACCCAGCCTTACAAAAACGTATTAATTAATTGTCAATTAAATGAATCATAACTAGTTGTGCTGGAGTTAGGATTATTATCTCTATGAGGTCAAAAAAAAAAAATTTGGCGCTTACAATTTTAACAATCTGGCGTCACAATTTTTGGGTCAGGTCGTGTCAAATTTAATTTTAATGTGATCGTATTTAATTTTTGAAATACAAAAAAAAAATATACTAACAATCTATTTGTTTATTTGGTAGAGTAGGCTTTGCAATTCAAAAAGGGATAGCAGCGCAGCTTGTCGCTCGCTTACCCGTTATCCAAATGTAACTTAGTTTTTATTACTATTAAAAAGGAAATTTGAAAATGGTTGCAAGAATTTTTGTCCAAAAAAAAAAAAACTAAAACTATAGTTAAGATTGAGGTGTGAGTCAAAATCATAGAACCACTTAAATCATAATGAGATTTGATAATTAAAAGATGTTGAAGCTAATTCCATGTAATGATCTAACTTTTAACAGAATAAAATCTCATTTTAAATCCACACTTCAAAATGCTACTCACATAGAAAACATCGAGTGATTAGAATAAAGAAACATATAAATCAAACCCTAGACCCCAATTCGAAGTTGTAATGCACACATGTATAATTATAAAGGAACCTACAATACAGTGATCCCAATGTTTCAAGAGCCCAGTAATATTATTCAGAACAAAAGCCCAATTGTATTAAAAAAGAGCCCAGCAAAATGGAAAGAAAAAAAATCGAACGCAGTTAAATAACAAGGGACGGGCTAATAACCCGGATAGAAAGCAATTGGATCAGTTGAGGCAGGAGCGGATCTTTGTTGGGGCCGGGCCCAGCCCTCACGGATTTTTCGAGACCGGTCCTCAAATTTTACTGAAAATTAAGTTTAAGATCCATTAACAAGTTGAGAAATATTTTGAAATGAGAATTTTACAATTTTTTTTGTCCTTTTGAAGACAAAAATTAAGAATCAAGTCTTTTTAAACTTTTGTTTTCACTTTGTGTCCTTTAATTTTAAACTTGTCACGTTGTTTGTCCTTTGCAGTTAACTTCATCCATAGAGTCAGTTAGCATTTGACATGTGCATGCCACATGAGGGGTGTGAAGACATGGTTCACCACTATGTAGCACTGGGACGGGTACAAGACCGGAGTACGGAGACGATATGAGTACGAGGAACGACAAAACTCAAAAATCCAAGATACGAGTACGGTAAAGGTACAACTATAAAACCAATTAGTGACACATGTCACATAAAGAAGGAGTGGTTGCTTGTTGTGATGAAGCTAACCCTCTTGTTAATGTAATAAATCTATAACTCTATAAGAACTAATAAACAAAACCAATTGGTGAAACATGTCACTCCGTCATTTAACCTTCTGAAGGGGTAGGGACCCAAATTTACTTGGGCCTCTACCCAAAGCCCAAGCCCAAACACGGAAACAGGGCCACAAGGCTCAAATGATTACAACGTCAACCATGGGCAAGGTAAGCCCATCACCTGCGGATGCGGCCGTACCAACCCGGATGCGGGTTGCAACCGCTAAGCGCGGATGATTACACCAACATCCGCCATGGTTTGGAAGATAAAGCCAAGGCAGACACGTGGCGATAACTCGTATGATCGTACAACATGGTACGAGCCAACCAAAGTCCAACGACGTGTAGCAAGGAGCATGCTGCACGATCGGCCAGCAGGGGAATCACACGTGTCCGAGACCAAACCCGCAGGAGACAAACAGTACGTTTCCCGTACGTATCAACCAATAAGAATGCACGGGACCACCTCAGCAAGAGTCTCCACTAACGAAGGCCTGCAGAGGGGACAATGGTACACTCAATGGCCAATCACGTTCGACCAGACCTGTGACCAATCATGTGACGCCACGTCAGAGAAAACGGTACGATTGTCCTCTATGATTTATTACTTGTCACATACTATGTCTTATTGGGCCTAATTCTGGGCCGATGTGGAGGCAAGCCCTTAACCGGGCTCCAGCCCACTGGGTAGGTTAAGGGTGAATGTCGAGGCCCGTGTGGAACCTATTTAAGGAGCACTTCGTCTCCTTGAGTAGGCCATTCAGAAACCCCTGAAGAACACACTAGTGCCGACCACGTTTTTGTGTCTGCTAAGTAGAATCCTCTGGATTCGAGGCGGTCGCCCCACATCGGAGATTGTGTTTTTCAGGTCACCACCGTCAGGAAGTCGTTCGTTCTAGTGAAGGATCTAGCTTGTGGAAGCTGGTCTGCCTATTCCTCTTAGAGGTAGACTTTTGTTTCTTCACCTTCAATGTTTTCCATCTCATTTTGTACACATGGCACCCTCTCATCCATCCTCAATAATTTCTCTCACTATAAAGCATTCTCATGGCTTTTTTTTTTTTTTTTTTTTGTTAACCCCTTATTAATACTCTCTACCTTAATGATTATATTTTTTTTCCTTTTAATCATTGAAGCTTCACCAAAAATTGAAACTTTTAATATAATCATTCTTCTTTAACATCTACCAAAGCTCCAAATCCATTGAAGCAATCCACGGTAATCGTCACTTTAATTTTGTTATTATTTGTCGATTATATGTTAATTAAGATTATTACTACAAATTCGTTGAATAATATTGTTATTCTCGTTCGATTATCAATACAGCATCCCTGATTTGGGGCCGATTAAATATTCTTAAACTTTTAAGTTCATATTTTTAAGTATCTGTAAAAAGATACAAGTGTTTCGGTGTTTAACTTATTAACCGACCATTCGAATCTATAACGGTAGGATCTATCCCTTTACCGAACTTGACGTTGTTATCGGAATGTAACACCCGTAGATTCCCGCTCTCGTGTCTTGCCTTGTAGAGTTTATACACCTGTATTGTTCTATTTTGGCTTTGTTAGGGGGGGGGGATCTTTAACATCTTCCTACACCCATTTGAGTAACTTTGGGAACAAGTTACAAGGGAGTCAAAATGGAGGTCCATATTGTATTATTTTGCAATTAAAAAACCCTAAAGACCCTTCCTCCTTGTTTGTGTCGCATAACAGCAGCATAATCAACTTCTTTTTTTCGTTTTTGAGCAGCTCCCAACCCTCATTCGACATGTCCTAAGGTATTCTTTCAAAACCCTCTGTTAAACATTGATTAAACATGTGTTAATTCGATGTATTGATGATGTTTTGGATGAATTAGGGTTCTAAATCGAATCAGCAGCCCAAACCCTTCTTTTTTCGATTTTCAACAGCCTCCCAAGCATTTATTCGATTATCCTAATGTATTCTTTCAAAACCCTATGTTAAACATTGATTAAACATGTGTTAATTCGATATATTGATGATGTTTTGGATGAGTTAGGGTTCTAAATCGAAGCAGCAACCCAAACCCTTCTTTTTTCAATTTTCAATAGCCTCCCAAGCATTCAATCGATTATCCTAAGGTATTCTTTCAAAACCCTATGTTAAACATGTGTTAATTAGATGTATTGATCATGTTTTGGATGATTTGGGGCTCTAAATCGAATTTGTGCAATTCAGCCGAACCAAAGGATATTATTTGGGGATTTTGCATTTAAATCATCCTACAAGGTTAGTCTATCAAATCCCTATGTGAATTCGTAGTTTAATTTTAATGTTATGATCGATTAATCGAATGAATCTAAAACTAGGGTTTCAAAATCGGCTTGATTGTTTCTTGGACGATTTGGGCAATTTAATTGGGGGTTTTTCTTCTAAACCATCCCAAGGTATGTGCTTAACATTATATTCAAAATGGGGGCCATTGGTGAAGGTTTGGTGGGTCAATTGATGGAATTGTGATTCTAGGGTTTTTGTTTTGGGAATTTTTGAATTCTTTGTGTTGGTGGCGGCACGGGGTTCCAGGGACAGTGAACAAGAACAAAACAGCAAGCCGTTCTCATAAAGACAACACAGCTGGGAGTCGTAGCGGAGGCCGCGGGAAGGGCTCCCGTAGCCAGGGCAACGCTCCCACCGAAGAGGAGGACGGCTATGAATCCAGCTCACAGGCTGAGGGTGATGACGATCTAGTCAAACCCTACAGGCCGAAAGAACTGGCAGAAAAGTCAAAATTCTGTGCCCGTGTCGCGCTGGCACCGATGCCCGCAAAGGCTAAGTTACCGAGTAGCATCGGTAAATACGACGGAATACGTGACCCAGACGATCACGTGCATGACTTCCGCACCGCAGCCCATAGTCAAAACTGGCCAATGCAGGTATGGTGCCATCTCTTTGCTCAGACGTTAATGGGCGTGGCCAGAGTATGGTTCGACAATCTCCCGATGGGTAGTGTCCTAGACTTCGACGATTTGCTGTCCAAATTTTCATTGCATTTCTCACATCAGCGGAAACATAAAAAAGACAAGGCCCACATCCTACTATGCGTTAGGAGAGATAACGAGGCAGTCGAAGATTACATCACCCGGTACACGTGGGAAGCAATGCAAATAGGGTGCGGGGAAGAACTCACACGAGCGGCCTTCATCCATGGGGTCAACCACGACGACCTAATGAAATGCCTCATAGGAAAGGACGGAATCCCCGAATCCTGGGATGAAGTAATCAAAGCGGCCAAAATTTACGCGTCGTCCGAGAAATCTTTCCGCCATTCCCGTCAACATCAGTACCCCAACAACCACGGAGGCCGCATGGATAAAGGCAAACAATCAGTTTGGTCACGTATCTCCGGCTCCACGGAGGAGGGCAAGTATTCCGCACAACAAGATGCCCGCCAGATCATCAATAACAAACACACCCGCGACGGGCGGGGAGGATCTAAGAAGAACACAGAATGGACACCGCTGACGAAAACGCCGTCACAGGTACTTGCCACCGAGCAGCATAACTTTAAGGAACCCCACCCACTTGGCAAGCGGAGAAATGTAGACACTAGCAAACGGTGTGATTATCATAATGACTTTGGGCACAACACGGACAACTGTTACAGCTTAAAGATGGAGATCGAATCCGCCTTAAAGTCCGGACAGTTGGGACATCTAATCAAGAACGTACAGCGTAACGGCCGCAGCCGCGAGAACGACGATCGCGGGGAGGGCCCGAATAAGCAGATACGTAACTTGCAAACCCACCTCATCGAGCGTGTTCCCAAGCATACTTGCCACATGACAGGCAAGGGAACCAGCGGACAAAGGCTAAACAAACGCCAATTGACAGAAGCAAGCGACGATTCAGGGAAGGAACAGCCGGTTATCCTGCCCACTGTCAAGGGAGGAGCATCATCCACATCCCCGCTCATCATCACGGGGGTATTCGGTCATTATCGTACTCCGTACATGTTCCTTGACCAAGGAAGCAGTGCGGACATAATGTATGACCAATGCTTTAATCAGCTTGATGAGGCAGACAAGAAACGCCTGGTACCAGTAAGTGAACCAATATCAGGTTTCATCCACGAATCGATAATGCCTCGAGGAGTCATCACATTTCCGGTCACCTGGTCGGACGGTAAGCTATCGCGGACAGAAGAATGTGAGTTTATGGTACTCCCAGTAACTTCGGCGCACGATGTATTAATCGGAAGAGAAGGCCTCGCCAAATTCAACAGCAATGCCTCCACTCCACACCAAATGGTCGGGTTCCCAACCCGCAAGGGGGTGGCGTTCATCCGAGGCAACCGCCAGTGCCATGCAGCGGATGTCCCGAAGCCAGCAAAGTCCGCCAAAAAGCCAAGCCAGTCCGAGCCGGAAAAATGGGTGCTCAATCCCTGCTTCCCAGAACAAACCGTCACGATCGGGCCTGCGCTATCAAACACGGTGCGGACCCAACTGAAACAACTGCTCATCAAGAACAAGGATGTTTTCGCATGGACACCCGCGGATATGGTGGGGGTTCCCCGAGAGATAGCAGAACATAGACTCGCCACATACAAGTCAGCCGAACCAGTGGTGCAAAAGAAAAGGAGCATGGGGCCCGAAAAAACCAAAGCGATGAATGAACAAGTCGCAGAGTTATTGAATGCCGGCATATTGCGTCCAGTGAAATACCAAACGTGGGTCGCTAACCCCGTAATGGTAGCCAAGGCGAACGGAGGGTGGCGGATGTGTGTAGACTACAAGGACCTGAACAAGGCTTGCCCGAAGGATTGCTACCCATTGCCCGAGATAGACCTAAAGGTCGACTCTCTGGGTCCATTTCGTTTTAAATGCTTCCTTGACGCCTACAAAGGATACCATCAAATCCAAATGGCGAAGGGCGATGAGGACAAAACGGCGTTCAGGACAGACATGGGCACCTTCTGCTATACCAAGATGCCTTTCGGACTTAAAAACGCGGGAGCCACGTACCAACGGCTCATGGACTCAATCTTCTCCGCACAAATCGACGTGAATCTGGAGGTATACGTGGATGACCTCGTAATCAAAAGCGCAGAAGAGGATCAAATGCTGACCGACATACAAAAAATATTTGATCAATTACGACAAGTCCGCATGAAGCTGAACCCTAGCAAGTGTTCCTTCGGCATGGAAGAAGGCAAATTTCTGGGCGTCGTAGTGACGAAGGATGGTTTTCGAGCAAATCCCGAAAAGGTGCAGGCGATAGAGCGCATGCCATCGCCGGCCTCAGTCAAGGAGGTACAAGCCTTAATGGGTCGCCTTGTAGCTCTGAACCGCTTCTTATCAAACTATGCATCAAGGTCATTCCCGTTCGTGAGCACGCTCCGAAATTGTTTAAAGAAAACAAACTTCAAATGGACACCCGAAGCAGAAACCGCATTCCAGGACATGAAACAGTGCCTCATGAACCTGCCAACGTTAACAGCCCCGCGCCCCAAGGAGCCGCTAACGTTGTATCAAGCAGTCGCAGACAAGGCGGTCGGTGCAGCCTTATTGGTAGACCGCAAAGGCGTACAAACACCCGTCTACTACGTCAGCCGGACATTGCTAGACGCAGAGACACGCTACTCAACCATGGAGAAGCTCGTCTTAGCCTTGGTCCACGCTTCACGACGCCTGCGACGATACTTTCAAGGTCACCCAATAAATGTGCTCACAGATTACCGCATAAGCGATGTCCTGAAGAAGCCAGAACTTTCGGGAAGGTTAGCAAAGTGGGCAATTGAGTTAGGAGAGCATGAAATCTTTTACAAACCAAGACCGCCATCAAGGGGCATGTTTTAGCGGACTTCAGAACAGAGGTCCCCGCCGACAAGGTAGCAGAATGTCTGGTAGAGCAAGATCCACCCCCGCCGACGGTCGAGAAAGACAAGTGGTTGCTCTACACTGACGGCGTGAAGAGTGATGACGGCGCGGGAGCAGGATTGCGGCTCATCAGCCCTGACGGCGCCGAATTTACATATGCCATCCGCTTGAACTTTGAAAGTACAAACAACGAAGCGGAATATGAGGCCTTGCTCGCGGGACTCAGAATTGCGGATAAGATGGGCGCCCGCTTCCTCGAGGCGCATGTGGACTCAATGCTTGTCGCCGCACAAGTGAACGGACAATATGAGGCGAGGGATAGCAAGATGGCTCTGTACCTGGAACAGACTAAAAAGCTCATGCAGCGATTCGCACATTGCAAGATCCTCCACATCAATAGGAGCGAAAACAAACCCGCTGACGCCTTAAGTAAAATGGCAGCGTTCGTTTTTGAGCACATGGCTAAGGATGTTAGGGTCGAGGTCCTAAGCACACCATCTATATCCGCACACCAAGTGAACGTCGTTCAGACGGGCACATCGTCATGGATGACCCCGATAATCGCTTATCTGACAAACGGTTCCCTGCCCGCGGATAAGTCTGAGGCACGGAAAATCCAACACAAGGCCATGCATTATCAAGTGTCAGGCGGTACCCTATACAGGCGATCCTACTTGGGATCCTAGTTGAGATGTGTTGACGCGGAGAATGCTATGTTCCTGGTCAAGGAGGTGCACGAAGGGATCTGTGGTTTACACGCAGAGCCGAGAATGGTAGTTGCAAAGCTGATGAACACGGGATATTATTGGCCTGGCATGCACGTCGATGCCGTCAAAATACTCCGCAAGTGCTACGCATGTCAACGCCATGCCCCAAGCACACTGCGTCCCAAGAACGATTTAGTGCCAGTAAAATCCGCATGGCCGTTCCAAAAATGGACGATAGACATAGTGGAGCCATTCCCCACAGCCCCGGGAAACGTTAGATACCTCATCATGGCAATTGACTATTTCACAAAGTGGGTTGAGGCAAAACCACTAGTGTCTATCGACGCCCGCGCAGTGAAGCGTTTCATCTGGGAATTTATCATATGTCGTTTTGGCTTACCAATGAGTATTGTCAGTGACAACGGCTTACAATTCACCGATCAAGGGCTCCAAGAATGGTTAGCGGGCATGGGAGTCGAACAAACTTTCACCTCTGTGGCTCATCCGCAAGCTAACGGACAAGTTGAGCGAGCAAACCGCAGCATCGTTGATGGAATCAAAGCTCGTTTGAACACCAGGCGGTCGGGATGGGTTGACGAGGTACCAAACGTCTTATAGGCGCACCGAACGCTAACTAAATCTAGCAACGGTGAAACGCCTTTCAGCTTAACATACGGTACCGAGGCTATGATCCCCGCCGAAATCGGGTGCCCATCCGCACGCGTCCTGCTGGCCTCAACAACGGACAACGGCGCAGAGCTACGCCTCAACTTGGACCTTTTAGAGGAGCGAAGGGGGCTGGCCGCACTCAAGGAAGCCAAATACAAGCGACAATTGGAGCGCTACTACAACGCTCCGGTCAAAAAGACACAGTTTGAAGTAGGGGACTTCGTGTTTCGTCTCAATGAAGCATCAACAGCAGAAGCACCCGGAAAACTCGCACCAACTTGGGAGGGCCCATACAAAGTCCAAGAAGTGCTCGGAAAGGCGCATATGCACTAGAACGCCTAGACGGCACCGCAATCCCAAGAACATGGAACGCAGCCCAGCTGCATATTTGCTACATGTAATCGTATTAACTGTAACAGTATCATGTAACGACTCAAATCGGCTTCACGCCTTATCAATGATACACGTTTTCTGTTTGCCTTAATTTATATATGTGATGTTAATAATATCAAGGGTAGCACCAATTAATACAGAGGCACGTTGGCGTTTTCATGCGACGTCGCCACCTTGGTCCGCGAAGATTGCCTTCACAAGCAACTCATCGAGGGCTAAGCAAATAAGAGGCACGTTGGCGTTTTCATGCGACGTCGCCACCTTGGTCCGCGAAGATTGCCATCACAAGCAACTCATCGCGGGCTAAGCAGATCAGAGACACGTGGGCGCTTTCACGCGACGTTGCCACCTTGGTCCGCGAAGATTGCCTTCACAAGCAACTCATTGCGGGCTAAGCAAATCAGAGGCACGTTGGCGTTTTCACGCGACGTCGCCACCTTGGTTTGCGAAGATTGCCTTCACAAGCAACTCATCGAGGGCTAAGCAAATCAGAGGCACGTTGGCGTTTTCATCCGACGTCGCCACCTTGGTCCGCGAAGATTGCCTTCACAAGCAACTCATCGCGGGCTAAGCAGATCGGAGGCACGTGGGCGTTTTCACGCGACGTCGCCACCTTGGTCCGCGAAGATTGCCTTCACAAGCAACTCATCGCGGGCTAAGCAAATCAGAGGCACGTTGGCGTTTTCATGCGACGTCTCCACCTTGGTCCGCGAAGATTGCCTTCACAAGAAACTCATCGCGGGCTAAGCAGATCAGAGGCACGTTGGCGTTTTCACGCGACGTCGCCTCCTTGGTCCGCGAAGATTGCCTTCACAAGCAACTCATCGAGGGCTAAGCAAATCAGAGGCACGTTGGCGTTTTTATGCGATGTTGCCACCTTGGTTCGCGAAGATTGCCTTCACAAGCAACTCATCGCGGGCTAAGCAGATCAGAGGCACGTGGGCGTTTTCATGCGACGTTGCCACCTTGGTCCGCGAAGATTGCCTTCACAAGCAACTCATCGCGGGCTAAGCAAATCAGAGGCACGTTGGCGTTTTCATGCGATGTCGCCACCTTGGTCCGCGAAGATTGCCTTCACAAGCAACTCATCGCGGGCTAAGCAGATCAGAGGCACGTTGGCGTTTTCATGCGACGTCGCCACCTTGGTCCGCGAAGATTGCCTTCACAAGCAACTCATTGCGGACTAAGCAGATCAGCGACGCATCAACACTTTCACGCGATGCCGTCACCTTGGTCCGCGAACAAACGCTTTTAAAAGCAAGTAATCGCGGACTAAGCAGATTAGAGACGCATCAACGTTTTCACGCGATGCCGTCACCTTGGTCCGCGAACAAACGCTTTTAAAAGCAAGTAATCGCGGACTAAGCGGATTAGAGACACATCAACGTTTTCACGCGATGCCGTTACCTTGGTCCGCGAACAAACGCTTTTAAAAGCAAGTAATCGCGGACTAAGCGGATTAGAGACGCATCAACGTTTTCACGCGATGCCGTCACCTTGGTCCGCGAACAAACGCTTTTAAAAGCAAGTAATCGCGAACTAAGCAGATTAGAGACGCATCAACGTTTTCACGCGATGACGTCACCTTGGTCCGCGAACAAGTGCTTTCAACAGCAAGTTAACACAGACCAAGCAGACCAAAAGACAATCATGGACATTGGCTATGAAAACAACAAACAAAAGTTAAGGCCATAACATTAAGTCCATTTAATATTGAACAAGTATCCACAAAACACTGAGCATCCGAGTACATAAACAAAAAACAGGCCCCGCAGGGGCATGACACGGATGCTCAATAATTCTAGCTATTACATATATCATCAAAAGAGATAAACAAGGAACACCAACGCCTAATCTAAGACAATAAGATGGGCCCACGAATCGCCGTTACGTCGAAACCGGACCTTAGGAGTAGGCCGGACCACCGCAGGGCAAGCCAGGACAGCCGACAGCCGTTCACTGGAACCTACGGAGGAGGAACGGTTCGCAGCGACAAGCTGCCCACAGACATCAGCTAGGACCTTCATACGCCGCTCCCCACCGGCGAAGCTCTCGGCGGCGGCCGGAAGCACAACTCCGGCAGCCACCTGTGAACAGACGTCGGTCAAAACCTTCATCCTTTTCTCTGGATCAGCCGAGCCAACCACCATCCCCGGCGGAGGGGCAGGATGCACTCCATTCCCAAGGGCTAATAGGCATTCAACCACCAAGGCTTCTTCAGACTCGTCACCGGAAGCTCTTCCACATGGTCGGAGACGAGTCATGGTGACAAGAAATAAGAGAGAAGAGAAAGAATAGAATGGATGGATGGGTTAATCCTCATGAGTTACCCCTATTTACATACAATTGAAGGGGGTACTGATGAGTTACCATTAATGCAGAATGTCACTTCAATCGACAAGTAGTGACAAGTGTCACCTGCAGCCGTCAGTCAGCCGTCTGTCACGCCGTCAGAAGTCATTAATGACTGACGGCTGACGCCTAAGATCCCTAGAATAATCATGACAAGCAAGATGAAGAGTCATACATAAATGAAAAGGCACAAGGCATACAAAGCGTCATAACGAAACATAAATGTTCAACATGCAAATTCAAATAAGTTAAAAGAGTTTAACACTCATTCCTCCCCGAAATCCACGCGGTCAATAAAGTCATCTTCAGGATCGTCGACAGGCGGAGCAGAAGAAGCACTCGCATCTAGTGCTGTGGTTGAAGGCCCTTCACCACGGAGCGTAGCCGCCACCCGCGCAGCTTCTTCTTGGGCTTCCTTCTCCTTCTCCGCTTGTAACTCTTTTTCTGCCTCCTCAAAGGCAGCACGAAGAAGCCGCACCCCATTAGTCGACTTAGCACATTCGGCGACCACATCCATCACAGGGAAAGTTAATTCATCATACGCCGCAACGCGTCATATTCCGCCTCCGCGTCCACGTCACGATAAGGGTTATCCTCCAAGGCACGCCCGCTGAGACAGAAGTCGAATCCCTGTTTAAAGCCAAGGACAGCGCCAGATTGCTTCGACTTCTCCAACAAGCGGGAACGGCCTGAACCATCGCCGGTTCCTCCCATATGCGAGAAAAAACCTACACGACAGAGGATCAAAAAGTGCCAAAAAATCGCAACTACGCGACAAAGTAATGAAAGGGAAGCTAGAAACACATACCCCTTGGATCCCAGTAGTCATTAACCAGTTCACATCATTCAATGCCTCTTCATGACTATCTTGGGCAAAACGTAACATGTCCTGGGCACTATCGCGGGAGGTAGTAAGATCCTGGACGTTAGTGCTAAGAGTCTTCTTCTCATCACGGAGGGCATCAATCTCATGCTTCAGCAGCGTAATATCATTTTCTAGCCCTGATACGCGGGAAGATTGAACCAACACCTCGTCCTCTTTTTTAGCTAAATCCGCGCGCGCATTGGCGGTATCAGACTTCTCCTTCTCCAACTCAAGCTCCTTGGCTTCTAAGGCAGCTTTAAGGCGGTCAACCTCACTCTCCAAGCCCCGTGCACGGTCCCGCTCTTTGGCGATAATTTGATTTGTAGCTTCACAAGAGGTTTTCCATTCCTGGAAAGACTTGGCATGACGCTCCTCAGCGGACTTAGCCTGCGCCAAAGCATCAGATAAAGCTTTAGACTGGGCTACGCAATCTTTGTTATGCTTGTCAAGCACATTCTTAAAGGCCGCTTTGCGCGCCACCAATTCTTGTTCGGCCTGAATCAATTCCTGATACGCCGCACCTCACTCAACGTAGCTGCAGCCATCGCCAGCCCAGCGACACCGTTTTGAAGAAGCGCCAGACGGTCCCGTTTAGCAGCATACGCTCGCTCGGCAGGAGGAATGGAACCCGATAACCATTCCTCGCAGGTATCTATCTGGAAAAAGCGGCCATCCTCACGCACGGACCAGTCAGGCCTGTATATTGGCCCGGTAGCAACATCCAGTCTAAGACCGCTGGAAGCTATCCCTGTAGTATCAGACTTTTTGGGATTACCGCCGCTAGGGGGCATGTTTTCTTTCACGGATCCACCGCCATCGCTGCCACTCGCCGACCCGCCACCAGATGATAAGTCAACATATCCCGCATTCTCAAAGGCACCACTTGAAAAACCAGGGTCATGCGGCTGCTCCATGCCACTTGGGGGCTTAGCTTGCAATCCTACGCCCCCATCCTCACCAACCTGAACACTCTTCCCTTTCTCCTTCTCCTTTCGTCTTGTTTCCGCCAATAGCTTAGCTTGCTGTAACTCTGCCTCACGAGTGTCCTCGGCTTGCTTCTCTTCAGCTGTCCGAACATCCCCTTGCGGCGAAGGCTGCTGACGCATCTCGGTCTCGAGTGGTCGTTTGCCATCCCCACCCTGTGTCGGGGCAACAGGCGGGGTAGGCCCAGTAGATCGCGCGCCAGCTACTTCGGACAACTTCGGCCCGCAGGGAAAAGCAAGGACACACCTACAAGAACACAAAATGCGAGGAAAGGAATATAAGAGCACAGGGACAGAGTGCTAAACGAGACTATACCCGGATGGGCTTCCTTCACAATCTTGGAGGCCAAACGAGGCCGCTTATGGGACACAGCCAACTTAACCTTCAAGATGGACGCTGAAGAATCCCCTTCGGGCACCTTCCGTTTGCCAGCATCCCTCATGCTAACCACATCTCGCAGCCTCTTCCCAGCACCATGACCACCGCTTCCCAACCCCCGCTGGGACGGCTAGAAACAGGTGGCGTGGTAAACACTTCCACATAATCCCCTTTATCTTTGGCCCCGCCAGATGCGGGCGGCTGTCGAGAAGAACCCCCGCCACGACTAATACCTGCACGAGCCCGACCGCGGTGAGATAACGAGTAAGACTCATCCTCAAACTCGTCATCAGATATAAACATAAGATTAACCCCTCCAGCAGAAACTGCATTTCGAGGGCGGGGATTAATGGGAACATCACCTGGAATCAGGGTGTGTCCGGGAAAATCCGTAACGTTAACGGCCACAAAGTTCTTGAGCGTCTGCTCCACTAAAGGCTCCTCATCCGCTCGGAGCGGCTCCCACCTGAACTCACCATCTACTCCAGCCACAATCGAGTAAAAACAACTTGTTTCTACACAAACAACATAAGAGTCAAATAAATGGCCGAAAATAAGTTAATGCGGCAGAGCGAACAACATAAGCCGGATGTACCTTTACCATCCACATAAAAGTGCGGGTTCTGGTCAGCTCTCCCGCCCACACGGCTGACACCTGCCATCAACAACGCCTCCGTTCTTACGTTCGCCATCTCAATAGAAGTCACCTGCTCTGTAATCCTCTCGTACCAATCGAAATCGGCATAATTGACAACCGGGAAATCCTTCAATTTCGACTTGGCGGATACAGCCAGCCACTGCAAGGACATCGGCACAACCCCTTGCCGGATAAAGAAGAATTTTGTTTTCCAGTCATGCATACTACGCGGCGGTTCGTTTCCAACAGGCCTAATCCTACTCCGCTGCGTAAAGGAAAACCACTGCGGACCCCCACGGGTGAGCCGGTAGAAGGCATTGAACATCTCAAAGGTCGGTTCGACACCCTGGGAACGACACACAAATTCAAAATGCACCATTCGGGTCATGCCCAAGGGAGTCACCTGAGTCAAATACACTCCATACCGGAGGAGCAGGTCACAGACGAACCGCGTCGCCGGCAACCGAAAGCCGGCCAATTGAAAATGCGCGGCATACAACGCCATCATACCAGGGCCCGCATGGAGGACAGTTTCTCCATCAGCCAGCAACGTTGGCTCCCAACTCGCCGGAATCTCATATAATTCTAAAAATTGCTCAAACGAATCCCTTTTCCACTTGATCGGAGCATCAGCCATACAAACGGCTTCTTTTTTGCCCCTAGCGTCAGCATCAGCCATATTCGATTATGAGGAAAACACGGATAAACTTCTGGAATAACAACCGGCAGACGGTTATCACGAAAGAAAGAAGTAAAAAATTTTAAATGAACAAAGAGAGAGAAGATGCACAAATGGGAGAAGGAAGGGCTATTTATATTGCCCACATTAATTACAGTGGGCCACACAGACACAGCTAGGCCCATCATCTACGTGACACGTCGCCCACTAAAGCGAAAAATCCTGCCACGCGCAGCGCGTCGCCCACGCGCGCCTGACACAAGTACTCCAAAAGTCGTTCCCCCATAACTGACTTGACGGCAAAACAGACGCGGCAGGCAAAGAGTCAGTCACTTCAACTGTCAGATCAAAGTGCAATGATGACGACCCTTCCAATTTCTCTCCAAAAGCAAGCTCGTCTATAATCTTAAACTTGATAGTCACAGCGGGATGACGAACCCGCTTGACGGAACACGTAAAACCCCGCCAAGACATATAACCCGCAGAAAACCAAAGACCCGCCATAAACATCCCAACTTCTCCTTCCCAATCAGTCCATCACCGCTCATGCTTTTGCTACACACAACCAAGAGCGCCACTGGACTAGGGGGACTTGAAGGGGTAGGGACCCAAATTTACTTGGGCCTCTAGCCAAAGCCCAAGCCCAAACACGGGAACAGGGCCACAAGGCCCAAATGATTACAACGTCAACCATGGGCAGGGTAAGCCCATCACCTGCGGATGCGGCCGTACCAACCCAGATGCGGGTTGCAACCGCTAAGCGCGGATGATTACACCAACATCCGCCATGGTTTGGAAGATAAAGCCAAGGCAGACACGTGGCGATAACTCGTATGATCGTACAACATGGTACGAGCCAACCAAAGTCCAACGACGTGTAGCAAGGAGCATGCTGCACGATCGGCCAGCAGGGGAATCACACGTGTCCGAGACCAAACCCGCAGGAGACAAACAGTACGTTTCCCGTACGTATCAACCAATAAGAATGCACGGAACCACCTCAGCAAGAGTCTCCACTAACGAAGGCCTGCAGAGGGGACAATGGTACACTCAATGGCCAATCACGTTCGACCAGACCTGTGACCAATCATGTGACGCCACGTCAGAGAAAACGGTACGATTGTCCTCTATGATTTATTACTTGTCACATACTATGTCTTATTGGGCCTAATTCTGGGCCGATGTGGAGGCAAGCCCTTAACCGGGCTCCAGCCCACTGGGTAGGTTAAGGGTGAATGTCGAGGCCCGTGTGGAACCTATTTAAGGAGCACTTCGTCTCCTTGAGTAGGCCATTCAGAAACCCCTGAAGAACACACTAGTGCCGACCACGTTTTTGTGTCTGCTAAGTAGAATCCTCTGGATTCGAGGCGGTCGCCCCACATCGGAGATTGTGTTTTTCAGGTCACCACCGTCAGGAAGTCGTTCGTTCTAGTGAAGGATCTAGCTTGTGGAAGCTGGTCTGCCTATTCCTCTTAGAGGTAGACTTTTGTTTCTTCACCTTCAATGTTTTCCATCTCATTTTGTACACATGGCACCCTCTCATCCATCCTCAATAATTTCTCTCACTATAAAGCATTCTCATGGCTTTTTTTTTTTTTGTTGACCCCTTATTAATACTCTCTACCTTAATGATTATATTTTTTTCCTTTTAATCATTGAAGCTTCACCAAAAATTGAAACTTTTAATTTAATCATTCTTCTTTAACATCTACCAAAGCTCCAAATCCATTGAAGCAATCCACGGTAATCGTCACTTTAATTTTGTTATTATTTGTCGATTATATGTTAATTAAGATTATTACTACAAATTCGTTGAATAATATTGTTATTCTCGTTCGATTATCAATACAACATCCCTGATTTGGGGCCGATTAAATATTCTTAAACTTTTAAGTTCATATTTTTAAGTATCTGTAAAAAGATACAGGTGTTTCGGTGGTTTAACTTATTAACCGACCATTCGAATCTATAACGCTAGGATCTATCCTTTACCGAACTTGACGTTGTTATCGGAATGTAACACCCGTAGATTCCCGCTCTCGTGTCTTGCCTTGTAGAGTTTATACACCTGTATTGTTCTATTTTGGCTTTGTTAGGGGGGGGGGGGATCTTTAACATCTTCCTACACCCATTTGAGTAACTTTGGGAACAAGTTACAAGGGAGTCAAAATGGAGGTCCAAATTGTATTATTTTGCAATTAAAAACCCTAAAGACCCTTCCTCCTTGTTTGTGTCGCATAACTGCAGCAGAATCAACTTTTTTTTTTTCGTTTTTGAGCAGCTCCCAACCCTCATTCGACATGTCCTAAGGTATTCTTTCAAAACCCTCTGTTAAACATTGATTAAACATGTGTTAATTCGATGTATTGATGATGTTTTGGATGAATTAGGGTTCTAAATTGAATCAGCAGCCCAAACCCTTCTTTTTTCGATTTTCAACAGCCTCCCAAGCATTTATTCGATTATCCTAATGTATTCTTTCAAAACCCTATGTTAAACATTGATTAAACATGTGTTAATTCGATATATTGATGATGTTTTGGATGAGTTAGGGTTCTAAATCGAAGAAACAACCCAAACCCTTCTTTTTTCAATTTTCAATAGCCTCCCAAGCATTCAATCGATTATCCTAAGGTATTCTTTCAAAACCCTATGTTAAACATGTGTTAATTCGATGTATTGATCATGTTTTGGATGATTTAGGGTTCTAAATCGAATTTGTGCAATTCAGCCGAACCAAAGGATATTATTTGGGGATTTTGCATTTAAATCATCCTACAAGGTTAGTCTATCAAATCCCTAAGTGAATTCGTAGTTAATTTTAATGTTATGATCGATTAATCGAATGAATCTAAAACTAGGGTTTCAAAATCGGCTTGATTGTTTCTTGGACGATTTGGGCAATTTAATTGGGGGTTTTTCTTCTAAACCATCCCAAGGTATGTGCTTAACATTATATTCAAAATGGGGGCCATTGGTGAAGGTTTGGTGGGTCAATTGATGGAATTGTGATTCTAGGGTTCTTGTTTTGGGAATTTTTGAATTCTTTGTGTTGGTGGCGGCACGGGCTGGCAATCCTGAATGTGACGAGGTGGTTTAGGAATCCTCAATAATTGTTCCTTTTACACTAACACCTCCTCTTCTCTTGTGTTTGGTGTATCTTTGAACTTCATTGTTGGCTTCCCCATAAGTAACGTTTCTAAAAAGGTAAGATCATCAACCGGGTCAAATTCTCCATCTTCATGAGTCGGTAAATTATCCAACTCCTCACCAAACTCGTCCTCCCAAGATGGTACATCCATATCTTCATCTTCATTTCCCATCTTGTTCTCATTCTCATTACCCTCTTCAATCACCCCCGACGTTTTCTTCAACCTCACTATCACTCCAAAAATCATCTTCAATGGGTTCTTGTTGGACTGGAGGTGGGACTTCTTCGTCCATTATCGTCTCCGGTTCTGGAGTGATATCAAATGGCTGTAAGTATGGATTTTCCCCTTCATACCAATTTACAAAGATCCTTGGTACTGAAGAGGCAAGAAAACTATTGGGCTCCCTCAAAATAGGCATATAGCGATTTTGCATTTGTGTGTAGATGCCTTCTTCATTGTAACCATCCTGGTCGCGCTCTCTAATGTAGTCTGCCACAGTCTTTCTTCCACTAGCATCTGGCATCCTAAAAATCTCACTGCAAACAGACACTAAACAAACAGATCACGGCCACCAGATAGAGAAAATATATAAAAATAAAAATAAATAAATAAATAACTAAAAATAAAGAGAAGAAAAATAAATAAATAAATATATCTACAAAATGACTAGATCCCCGACTCGGGTCGTCCTCGAAAGCGCACTGTGTCCCCGGCAACGGCGCCAAAAACTTGATGTGTGAAATGTGTATTAAATAAATTCGGGTCATGTTTTAAAAATGGAAAAACCCGCTGAACCACACACTAACGGC
This sequence comes from Ambrosia x helenae, assembly GCA_030844895.1. Classification (NCBI taxonomy): domain Eukaryota; kingdom Viridiplantae; phylum Streptophyta; class Magnoliopsida; order Asterales; family Asteraceae; genus Ambrosia; species Ambrosia x helenae. The sequence goes on along the minus strand of JAUTDX010007154.1, from coordinate 150,376 downwards.
AAGTGTACCGATCGCAGTGTAGCAGAGCAAGTAAGTCCGAGTATCGAACCGTGGACACAATATAGCGACTCTCGGTACTAAACCTCTGTCGACTCCTAGCCAAATAATTTGGATTTTTGTGAATTAATTTTTATGTAATAATTATTAAAGTAAATAAATTAAAAGATTGAAACGAACAGATAACAGGAAGCAGAACAGACAGCTCGGAAACTAGAGAGAAACTCAGATAATATGAAAAACAACTACCTAGGTTTAGAATCCTACCCGCAACTCACAACGCTTGGAAATGGATAATGGAATGGCTACCGGGTTCCTAAAAATACGACTGACTCAAGAAAACCCTAAAGAATGTTAGATCACCTCCCGGTCTCACTAACACCTCTTGGAAAATCCTAAGGGACGTGTAAATCACCGGTTACTAGTTCGGATCACCTCCCGGTCTCACCTCACTAGGGAATGCTAAGGTACTCAAAAGATTCGATAACCTCTCGGCCTCGCTAATCTCAACACACCCGAATGTGTGAAGGAGTTATCAAAGGTTGTTGACAAAAACTCGAATTTGCTAGCTAAGGTAAATAAGTAAGGATCTCCTCCCGGTCTCACCTATACCCAAAACCTAAGAACTAGACAAACCAACACTTTATCTCCTCCCGGTCTCAAGAGTGGCAAAACACTAATTTCAAAGGCTTACAAGGTTGCTAATAGGGTTATCTAAGACAAGAAACCACTAGATTAAACCACTAACACGAAGTCAATGGAAAATCACGCAAAACTCTACATCTTGAAACTACTAAAGTAACAAACTAGAGAAAAACGCAAAGCAACAATCAAGCAAACCGATTACTAAAAGCATTCATACGCATTTTTATCAACAACACAAAAATATTTTACCAAAACATTAAGCCAAAAATTATATTATCCAAACCCGAACGTCACAAGTCACGAAATAATCATCAATACGACCTAGGTAGCGTAAATGTTTAGCCAATAATATTCATGACAAAACAAGAAAACATAGTCTTGGTACCAAAGTAACACATAGTCATAAAGTTTAGAACACAAAGTAGTAAACGAAAATAACCAATGTTATGAAAACCTCGATCCCTGGCCTCCTCTCTTATACTCCAATTATGATGCGCTGCTGCTGCGATCCTCTTTTGCTTTGGCCGCTGTTAAGATGTGCTCTGTGATAATATGCCGCCCCCTCATATGTATTCCTTCGAGATCTATATATATATATATATATATAGTGGAAGTATAGACAAGAAACTCTTCCAAATGAAAAAACCCTAGCAAACCCATTCCTTGGTCCATATTAAGCCACATCACCTAGTACATAATAATATTCAAAAGAGCAATTTAGTCAATTTTACCACCCCCTTCTCTCTCTTCCTATATATATATATATATATATATGTTTCTCACATCTCTCTCTTCATTTTGTTTTTCAAAATTCAAATGCAGATCATAAATCATACCCTCCTCTCTCTCTCTACCATCCTCTCTCTTGAACCACCACCACCACCGGCCACCACCTGCATCGCCTCCAACCACTAGAACAACCACCATCGTCATCATCTCGTCATAATCATCTCGAAGAACAACTGATGCTCTGTTTCAAACTTTTCGAGTGATAGTCTGTTCAGATTTTAAAGTAGGTAAAATGCAATTTATCTCTCTCTCTCTCTCTCTCTCTCTCCTCTTCCCTCTCTTTTCTAGATCTGGAGTTGTAGTTGAGATCTAGATCTGGATCTAATAAATAATAAAACTACAAGATTGTTGCCAAAAAAAACTTGTTTGCCAAAAAAAAAATGAATCACGTCAGTGATTCAGTGAAGAAGAAGTTGTTTTCCAAAAAAATTGTTGCAAAAAAAAATGAATCTTTCTCAAAATAATAATAAAATAATAATAATAAGCTATTATGTTTTGGGTTTAGTGAAATAGGTTTTGGGTTTTGCTAGAATAATAATAATAATATTTTTTGGAGATAGTTTTTGGTTGCACACCAAGTGTTTGATCAAATGCTTGAATAAAAAAAAAAACTTATGTTAACCTTTTTTTATTTTTTTTTATTACTATTTTGTTTATGTTAGATTATTATTGGATAGGGGACATGATGTTGATAGATCACATGTGATTAAATTTTTTTGATTATGTGTTTTAGGATCCTAACTAACATGTGTTTTATACACATGTTAGTGATGTGGCTGTGGTACGTGATATTTTTTTTATACACATGTTAGTGATGCTAACACGTGCTAGTATATGCCTAACTAACAGGTGTTAGGGTTCATATTAGTTGGGGAGCCCAACTAACATGTGTTTTAGTATATGCCCAGCTAACATGTGTTTCTGTTCTAGTGTTGGTTTTCAGGAATAAGCTATTAGGAAGAAGGCGGCGTTGGTGTTGTGGCTGTGGTAAGTGATGTTTTTTTTATAAAGATTATAAATTTTTAATATTTTGGTGAATGAGGTGTTTAAATTAGCTTGAATAAATTGGTTTCTTGTCTTTATGAAAACTGAAAAAGGGTTTATTCTTTTTAGGGTTCATATGACATACATTATTTCAGGAAAGATATGTTAGTATACGCCCTATCATATGTTAGTGATGTTAACGCATGCTAGTATATACCCAACTAACACATGTTTATGAAAACTGAAAAAGGGTTTATTCTTTTTAGGGTTCATATGACATACATTAGTGATGTTAACACATGTAAGTATACGCCCTTTCACATGTTAGTGATGCTAACACATGTTAGTATATACCTAACTAACATGTGTTACGGTTTGTATAACATACGTTATTTCAGTAAAACATATATTTTAGAATACACTAACACATGTCATTGATGTCCCATTATGTGTTTTATAGAGCCCAGCTAACACGTATTTACTTTTTTTGTAGGTGAAGAGATGTTTTTGAGTTAAAGATGATGATGAGGATCAAGAACGAAGAATAGCTAGATTTTTTCTATGTTTGTTATGATAGTTTTTTTGAAAATTCACAAATAATTATGTTTGTATTAAACGGTTTTTGATTTGTTTTAGTGTTGATTGTTACGATCGTTTTTATCATTTCTTAAATAGATACACATTGTATGTGCTCTTTTAATATGTTCTTTTAGTATATGCTTGGTAACACATGTTAGCGATGTCTCACACGAGGTCAGAATTTTTTTTCACAACACTAACGTACGTTAATATTTCATGCTGGAAAAAGTGCCATAAAGTAGGAGAGTGGTGACTTGACAAGTGTCAAATCAACCTTTTTAAACCTAGGATTCATAAAATTAAATTTTAAAAAATTAATTCAAGATTACTATATTGCCCTTAATCCTATTTTTTATTATGGTGGCCCACTTGCTTTTGAATATTATATAGGAATTAATTATGGACCATTGATCAAACTTGATCAATGGTCACTAGAGGGTTTCTAGGGTTTTTCCAAAAGATGAGGTTTCCATATTATCCACCCCCTATATATATATATATATATATATAGGGGAGGATTATCTTGAGAACGCTAAATATTGTGAGAACCGTGAGAACAAGTAAAAAAATCAATCAAAATCAAAATTTTTTAATACAAACCTCATTATAATCAAAATACAACATTAATAAATGAATTTTCTTTCCAAATAATTCATCTTTTTCTGCAAAAACACTTTCAAATTAACTCTTTACACATGTGTAAATGAAACAGTTTACACATGTATAAACAGTAAATTTACACATGTGTAAAAACAAATTATTTGCGTATACGTTTGAATTTTTACGCGTAATTTATGTTTTTGAGATGGAATTTTAGTAATAAAGACAAGTGTAAAAAGAAATTTGGAATTTGAATGGTTTTAGATGCCGTTCTCACGGCTCGCACGAAATATAGGTGTTCTCAAATTAACTTTCCACTAAGTTAATTTGAGAACACCTATATTTCGTGCGAACCATGAGAACGACATCTAAAACCATTCAAATTCCAAATTTCTTTTTACACTTGTCTTTATTACTAAAATTCCATCTCAAAAACATAAATTACGCGTAAAAATTCAAACGTATACGCAAATAATTTGTTTTTACACATGTGTAAATTTACTGTTTATACATGTGTAAACTGTTTCATTTACACATGTGTAAAGAGTTAATTTGAAAGTGTTTTTGCAGAAAAAGATGAATTATTTGGAAAGAAAATTCATTTATTAATGTTATATTTTAATTATAATTAGGTTTGTATTGAAAAAAAATGATTTTGATTAGTTTTCTCACTTGTTCTCACGGTTCTCGCGATATTTAGCGTTCTCAAGATAACCCTCCCCTATATATATATATATATATATATCAAAGTAGGGTTTTCTTTTTTTTTTTTTTGTTGACTTTTGTTTGCAATTCACGTGCCTCAATTCCTTCATTACCTTTTTCTCTATTATTATTATTATTATTATTATTATTATTATTATTATTATTATTATTATTATTAGTGGTAGTATACTTCAAGCTCGCAACTCGGGTTTTCTTGGCTCGACCAAAGTTGCTCGTTTACGCTCCAATGTCCATGAACACCAGGTGCTCGCGTCTTGATTATTTTTCACTGTTTTAAGCTTCTTTCTCCCGAACACCTATAAAATAATGAAATAAATAAATATATAATAAAAACAACGCGAAACGAATAAAAACATGACCAAATAATATACAAAATACATAGGAAAAGAGATGTGTTTTGCAACACATCATTGTCTCAAATTAAATGTCCATTTCCAAAAATAGAAATGCAATTTTCAGTTTTGCCAATAAAAGACAAAACACAATCAAAGATTTGAGGATATTTTTATCATTTTACCACATACAAACAAAAGATTTCTTAATATATGTGTTTGTGGGCCTAAGACATTTAAATTGGGACGGAGGGAGTATAAAATATGGTTTAGATTGATAATAGGTTTGATTTGGGTGAAGGACACGCTACTTTGCGAAACATGGCCTTCGGTTCGGCAGTTTTTTGAATTTTCGCAATTTAAGTGATGGTTCACCATGTGAGTCACTAAATCAAGTCCTAGACCATTAATATAGCATATGAACTTGTTACAAATTATATTCTAAAGTTTAGGGGCTGAATTGATTAATTACACATTTTTAGGAACTCAATATTACCTGGTTGACCCGTTAGTAACCATAGAAGTCTTATAGGCCTAGCTTGTAATATAAATTGTTACTTGGCAGGTGTTTTATTGTGTGTGTAGCCTCCCGGTATCAATTTTCTTGTTGGGTGTTTATTCTCACTTTCAGGTGAATTCATGATACCATTTTTATCGTTTTAAACATTTTGGGCTAATATGCATGTCTTGAAAGTGTATGTGAAACCTTGCTTGTTAGATCGGGATTTGCCTTGATTTATACTTAATAGGTTTAATGAGTTATTATATATATATATATATGTATATAATATATATATATATATATAAACTGTGTATGACGGTTACCTAGTACTATAAATTGACCTATGATCGTTATGTAGTATGACTGCTCTGATTTATAGTTATGGTTGAGTCTTAGTAGGCGATATGCGCTTATGTAGACTTGTTGTATTTTTGTAACAAATAGGCATAATGCGCTTATTGTAGATTTAAAATAAAGTCTTGTATTAAGTAGGCGGATTGCGCTTATTCTAGACTTTACATTTGCTTAGGGAACATATAGGCGGATTGCGCTTATTGTGTCACACCACGCCAATGGCGGAAACACGTGGCGCGACGGTTCAAGAGCATAAAGTCAAGGTTAACGCAAATCATAAGTAATTAAGAAAATGGGTCATTTATTAAGACGTCAAAACCATGTTTGATGTTCACACATAAACAAAAATTGTTTTTAATACATTAAGGAGGCTTCTCAATATATCCCAAATCCTTGGGGAATAAAGATGAAACCCTTTCGAAACACCCGACGCCCAATTGAGAGATTCCCCTGACCCAGCTTGCCATGTTGTCCATCATCGATCAATTACCTGAAAGATATGTTTAAAAAGTCGTCAATATATAAATATTGGTGAGTTCACAGGTTTTAGTTTATCAAAACTTTATCTCTTGGGAATTACCATGTTATGACAATTTATAGGAGTTGCAAGTTCCTACAATTCTACTTGAGCCTATAACCAAACCAAGACAAATAATAATAATGCCCCGCTCCAAGTCGTTACTCGGTATCCTACGACTTGATTTCAGAATACGTGCACCCCAGGCATACGCCGATGCATAATCGACGCTATCGATTAGGGGTGGGCCTTGTCAGGCACCAATAGTACTATTCAAATACTCCTTCGGTTTCATTTCCCTGAATTAATGATTATAGTAGAGAGGTATCAACCCCGAGTGGCGATCACAACTCAAGTACTTAACCCGTCAAACATTTCCCTAACATATCTTTCCCCCGAAAAACATAAAATAGTTTAAAATGGGGCCGTGAGACTCACCTGAATCTGTGCTTGGCTCAAAAAGGAAGATAGCAAATTTGTGGTCTCGCACCTACAAATGTCCTAGGCGTATAATTCACTACACCTATAGTGCATGTGCCTTGGCAAGTTGTACACCCAACTCCCCGACCACGTGTTATTCCAATTCCCGTTTAATTAGACGCGTATCCTAGGTTCATTGGCGATGGATTACCCTTTTCTTACGAGTTATGTATTATTCTCGTTAATAACCTTTGTAACTTGTATACTATTATTCTCGACACGACTCTACCTAACGTATAATTATTTTCCCATTTAAATAATTATACTTAGGATCGTATCGTTCGATGTAATGTATTCTTAATACCCGACCCGACTCACTTTGCCGCATATTTATTTTCCCATTTAAATAAATATGCTAAGGTCTTGTCGTTCGGTAGCATATTCTTAACGCCCGACTCGACTTACCATGCCGCACATTTATTTTCCCATTTAAATAAATATACTAGGATCTCGTCGGTATACACATATATATAGGTATATTTTGCCTACTTGTCTCGGTTTTCCTTCTCGCATATCTACTTTCCCATTCAAATAGATATACTAGAATTTCGTCGAGACGAGCATATATATACATATATAAACGTGTGATTTTTCTTGTTAAGTCCATACGTTGTTTAACGTTTTTAATTCTTTACGTTATGTTTTCTCCCGCGAATATTTTCTCTAACACTTAGGAAAGTGTTATATAATTTTCACCCATGTTATATATATATATATATTTTACTTCCTAAAACATATATATTTTCACATCTTGCCGCAATGGCATTTTTCCCTTGTTTGTCCGTTTATTCGCTATAGTTAGTTTATGTAACTAAGTCCGATAGTTAAATTTTTCCAAGTTTCTTCCAATATGCGTTCTATAGAAATATTATTTATACTTCCAATTTCCAAACACATATTACTTGGAAAAATATACTTTTGTATTTTTAGTCCAACTTGTTAACTTATATTCCAAAAATGTTTCCGACACTTTTATATTCCCATTTATATAAAAGTATCCATTTTTGTATAAGTTTTCTCAAGTTTCTACTTTTGTCCAATATTTTTATAAAAACCTTTATTTTTATAAAATCCTTATGTTAATATAATTCCATATTTTTATAAACTTCCATTTTTATAAAAATACACTTTTTATAAAATACACAAGTAGTTTACTAGTGTTTACCAAAACTATCCTTGGAAAAATCATTATTTATGCTTTTGACACCAAACTTTCCGTTGATGCATTTTTGGACCAAAGTTTCTAAAATATTTATTTTAGTCCCTCAACTTTCAAAGTTACAACATTAGTCCCTTAACTTATGAATGTTGCATTTTTCATCCTAACTTCCAAAGTTAGCATTTTTCTTCCAACTTAGTGGACTTTGAAGAATCATCTTCTTAATGTTTGGTTATTTTTACATCATTCCACCTTTAATAGTCTTATATTCCATCATTGATGCTATTAACATGTGTGTTTAATGTTTTTATCCATCATACCCAAATTTCATTCATCCAAGTGAGTAGACTTTAAATATGTAACTTTTATATTTATGAACATCTAACATATTCCAACTTATTTTAGACATTAGATGGCCATTTTATGATGATTAAAACTATCTTTTAGCATATTCAAGTTACTTTCATAAATCATGTCCAAATCATTATCCTTCATAAGTATATGTTTTATAATTTTTAGAAATACTACATTACTAGTATTAAATCCATGATCCATCTACATATTTTTACTCATCCATTTTACTCTTGTAAGACATATTAAAGCTTATGTTTTCAAAAACCACATTTTTCCCATTCAAGTACAACTTGCTTCTAAGAGCACATAATATGAATATTAATGATCAAAACAAGGTTAAAAACTTACTACTAGCTCAAGGCTAGGGAAGACAAAAACCTTGGATTTGAATGGGGTTTAGTGTGTTCTTCCAAGTGATTAAGCTCCAAGCTCTTGAAACACACAATGGGGTATTGAAAGATGAAGATATAGAGGTGATTTGAAAGTGTTAAACTTGAAAAGAAAATGTATATGGGAGGGGTATATGCTACGGCCAAGGGGAAGAAGAAGAAGGAGATTTTTGTTTTTGTTGATTCAAGTATGCATACAAGTATTCTTATAATATCTTCTCCAAATCTTGAAGGATCATGTGTATCTTCTATAGATTATGTAAATCTAATGGAGATTATGAGAGATTTGAAAAAAAAACCTTAAGGGATTGTATGAGGGTGTTTGGCCGTGAGTTTTAGAGAGAGAAGGGAGAGGATTAGTTTGTGACATCCGTCACTTTTCTTTATATAATAATAATAATAATAATAATAATAATAATAAAAAAAAATAAAAATAAAAATAAAATTCAGATTTTTTTAGTAACCATTATATATCTATATTTTTCTTCCTACCATCACTAAACCATAAACAAACCATACCCAAACCATAATCTAAGCCCAAGACATGACCTAACCCAACCTTTTCTTTTTCCTGAGCCCAATCCACGGCCCAGCACAGGCCCAGGCCCAACTAACCCCTCCTCCTTGTTTAAAAAAAAAAAAAAAAGGTCCTGCCCCTGCCGGGACTCGAACCCGGACAGAAGCCGAGTCACCCACACGCCAACAACCACTGGACCATGGGACACCATGTGATAGAACATAGAAGCTTTAATCCTTTAAGCCTTTACACCTCTAATCCTTTCCTTTTTCTTCTGCTGCTGCACGCGAACAGCAACACCACACCAAAAACAATCCAGTCAACCTTATCATTGACCACTTAATTGCAGCAAGATTTGGAAACCTTGACCGAGTTAAAGCCTGGTTATGAACCGGCAATTAACTCCCGCACGACTTGGACGCGATTAACAGCCTGAAATCTTCCAATTTGTATCTATTATCACGCGTTTATTATTAAAGCTTAGTCAACCTTCCAATTCGTCGAGTATACCACTAATACTATAAATTGAACCTACTCCTACAATCTATGAGGGCCGAAAATGAAAACCTCACCTTCAATTTCTGTTTACAAACTCGTTCCTGATCATAATTGTCGCAAGTTTGACTTCACCATTGACCAACGATTGGTGCTCGTTTCTGATTCAAAGGTAACAATTAATTATAGGGTTCTGTTCATCGGCTACATGCGAACAATAGCCCCAACATTACAGGGGCTATTGATTGTTGAATCATCTTATTGAAATCTTAGGGCTCGAAGAATTGTAATTGGGGAAAAACGATTGCAGTATATTAGCATATATACATTGCAGATCAAAAGTTATCACCAACTGATCACACAGATCAGTTGGTAACATGGTGTTTCCTTAAAACATGAACCGACCATAGGCCAAGGGTTCGATTCCCACAATCTGGATTATTTTTGCTTTCATTTTCCAAAACAATTATATAAGCAATCTGTGCACCTATATAACTAATTTAAAACGAATCTTAAACGTTCTCAGGGTGTGGCTTAGTGGTGGCCACGCTTGTGATTAAGTCCAACCCGGTCATAGACCCGGGTTCGAACCTCATAACCACCACATTACTTTTTTTTTTTTGATAAAGTTAAACATATATTCTTTTATTCTGAACTTTTATTATACATTTTAAATACCAAAACAACTTTATAAATCCTATAAAATTTATTTTATGCAAGGTAATGTTTATTATCCAATTTTTAGATTTTCAAAAATCATTTATTTAATATATATAATAAATATTACAAGTTTATTCATTTATAATTGTAAAATTCAATAAAAATATCTACACGATTTACATTTTAGTACCATGAGCTTTTGAACAATCGTCACTACGTGGCACCTCGATGATTCCGCCATCGGTTGGGGTGTTACAGATTGGTATCAGAGCCATGGTTATAGGGAACTAGGTTATTAGATAAAATGGCCTAGACTATAACCGAACTTCAACTTTCATGCATAATATTTCCTAAATTACCATACCCCTCATTTCCCTCTACTTTTCTTCTTCTATCTTTCCCTTCTCCTCCATTTCTCCTCGTCTTTCATCATGGTGCATAAAGATGGTGACCTACAAGGAGTGGAGAGACTACATCATCATGGAGCGGGAGCAGTACCTTTCATGAAGACACTCTTAGGCATAATGCCTACTCTCATTTTTGCTCCTTCAAAGTTGTTGAACTATAATGAGTGTGAAATGGACACGTGCAATCTGGAAGGGTGGATGCCTGTACACTGGGTTTTCTGGCATAGGCAAGCATAGCGCATAAATCCATTTACGGACCTGTTATGCTTACCTGGGGATTCCTGGAGTGAGTGTCCACTTATAGGCTAAAGCATGTCTTCTTTGATCACCATTGAGTTCAACTCCTTTGAAAAGTCAACGTTCTTGTTGGGCTTTACAGCTAGACAAGGGCACTCCAAGCATCTTATGCAAGTTTTTCAATAATACTCTCTCGTTTCATATACAATATTCTGTATATCATGATTTTCATATATTGCTTACAAGTTCATACTTTCATAATCATCTGTACGATTATACATTTACATTTTCTAATCTCATGGTTATTCATTGACTACCTTATAGATGTCTGCCCGCCGACGCCTTGTTCATGCTTCTGGACAACGTTCCGACCGTCGCCTCGCATCTTTAGTCGCTGAGCAAATTACTGCAGTGATCCCAAACCTTGTCAGTGAGATAACCCAGAATAGTAACAGTGCCAACACAGGGAGTACGACTCAATTTCGGTGCACTTTCAAACACTTTAACTCCTGCAACCCCACAAAATTCACTGGTGAGGAGGGTGCTACTGGCCTTCTCCAATGGTTTGAAAGCATGGAGAGCACCTTTGTAAACAGCGAGTGTCCTGATGAACTCCGCGTTCGCTATGCTACTAGTGTCGTTCAAAAAAGGGCGCTAACCTGGTGGAATGGCGAAAAGCGCAATCGGGGCGCTGATGTTGCTTTATCATTATCTTGGGCTGAAGTTAAGGAACTCATGATTGCCGAATTCTGCCCTAGGAACGAAATCAGAAAACTGGAGGATGAATTTCGTGAGCTCAAACAAAACAGTGGTGAGAATCTTGCGTATAATACCCGATATCATGAACTTAGCATACTGGTTCCACACATGGTCACCCCGGTCCCTCGAGCAATCAAGAAATATATCGAGGGATTACCTGACCTGATACAAGACGTAGTCACTGGGAGCAAAACTACTACGGTGGAAGAAGCCATCCAGCTTGCAGCCACTTTAACAGACAAACATGTAAGGAAAGGAAACTTGGTTAAGAAGGGCACCAAGACGTCTACTGAGAAAACCACCAATGCTATTGAACAATCTAAGACTGTTTTAGCAAAGGCCGCCACTACTACTTCGAACTCTAAGAAACGAATGGGCGATGATCAGAACCATGCTGTTGTGGATCCTGTAACTCAGCCTCCTATCAAGAAAGCCTACACGGGAATCCATCCTCAATGCAACACTTGCAAGTATCATCACCCTGCAAATCTTCCATGCCGTCAATGCACTAGATGTGGAAGGTTTGGACACTTTGTCACCACTTGTCGAGTAATGGTTGGGACACAGGGTAATCATCAAACAGCTGCCCAGGAACTACTACAGATTACTAACGGTCGGGCATATTATCATTGTAGAGACCCTAACCACATGCGACCTCAATGCCCTAAATTGAATAATGTAAACCTGGTGGCACATGGACGAGCTTTCAATATCAATATGAACGAAGCAAACGGTCAGGATGACGTTAATCCCACTGGTTAAGCCCTAGATGAAATCTTCCTAAGACTCGGGAATCCAACACTTGCGTTTTCATTTTCTTGATCCTATTATCATTTTGTACCCAATTTTGTCACACTCATTAGCATATAAAATCTAGAAATTTCCTTGCATACTATTGTGTATTAACACAGATTGGAAATTTATCATATTTGGTTATGTTTATTTTAATCGTAGAAGTTTAAAGACTCTACCTTACATTTATTTGAAACATTTGGACTTAATTTCCATGAAAATCAAACTACTAAAAACTTGATACTTGATCTTACAGAGCTTTTCTAAAAACATCGTTGTTTGAAACTTGATTTTTCCCTTAATTTGACTATCCATTGAACATGATACTCGTAAACTATTTCTATAGGCCACTAAGATAACACTTACACTTAATGGTTGTAGTACTTACAAACTTACTTGCGTGTGTGTATTACCCACGCAACTCAGATAAACATTTCATTTAAAGGGCTCCTCGGACGAGTGGTAGCCCATACTTAGATACTGTTATGCTTACAAGTCGTTGCAAACCAATGCAATTGACCTCGTTATTACATAGCCTCATTTCATTGATAAACGTGTTGTTGTGTCATCTTCTTGTGAAACTTATTTGCTTTAATGTGTGTTAGATTAGGATCATAGAATGACATAAAACCCTAATGTAAGGTAAATTGATGATTCCGGTCCGGAACGTAATCATGAATTTACAGGTGCGTTAGGGTAGTGTGAAATTCTATTAGAGTTTTTGGTAGGCGTTCAGTACGTTTTCAAGGTATCAAAGGTGTGGTGGGTTAGCTGCGGTACACCCTATATATAAACACTAATGATGCATTGAAAGTGAGACTGGAAGTCGGACCAGGAACAAACCCTACTTGCTTGGTAGTTCATTTGGTCTTTCAAATCATACATTCTTTTTAGGATTCCTAAAACTTGAAATTTAGTGATTTACTAGATCCTTATTCTCCTTATTATTCGAGACAAACCTAATCCAATCCTTAACCCACACCTATCAAACCTCTTAGTTTACTCTATTACCATAAATTCACGACGTGCATTAACTCAAATTTTTCCAAACCACAGTTATCTTAATTTTTACCCAAACATCCATAACCCTATGTTTCTAATAACTTCGGGACGAAGTTTCTAAAAGTAGGGGATGTTGTGACATCCGTCACTTTTCTTTATATAATAATAATAATAATAAAAATAAAAATAAAAATAAAAATAAAAATAAAATTCAGATTTTTTTAATAACCATTATATATCTATATTTTTCTTCCTACCATCACTAAAACATAAACAAACCATACCCAAACCATAATCTAAGCCCAAGACATGACCTAACCCAACCTTTTCTTTTTCCTGAGCCCAATCCACGGCCCAGCACAGGCCCAGGCCCAACTAACCCCTCCTCCTTATTTAAAAAAAAAAAAAAGGTCCTACCCCTGCCGAGACTCGAACCCGGACAGAAGCCGGGTCACCCACACGCCAACAACCACTGGACCATGGGACACCATGTGATAGAACATAGAAGCTTTAATCCTTTAAGCCTTTACATCTCTAATCCTTTCCTTTTCTTCTGCTGCTGCACGCGAACAACAACACCACACCAAAAACAATCCAGTCAACCTTATCATTGACCACTTAATTGCAGCAAGATTTGGAAACCTTGACCGAGTTAAAGCCTGGTTATGAACCGGCAATTAACTCCCGCACGACTTGGACGCGATTAATAGCCTGAAATCTTCCAATTTGTATCTATTATCACGCGTTTATTATTAAAGCTTAGTCAACCTTCCAATTCGTCGAGTATACCACTAATACTATAAATTGAACCTACTCCTACAATCTATGAGGGCCGAAAACAAAAACCTCACCTTCAATTTCTGTTTACAAACTCGTTTCTGATCATAATTGTCGCAAGTTTGACTTCACCATTGACCAACGATTGGTGCTCGTTTCTGATTCAAAGGTAACAATTAATTATAGGGTTCTGTTCATCGGCTACATGCGAACAATAGCCCAACATTACAGGGGCTATTGATTGTTGAATCATCTTATTGAAATCTTAGGGCTCGAAGCCTTGTAATTGGGGAAAAACGATTGCAGTATATTAGCATATATACATTGCAGATCGAAAGTTATCACCAACTGATCACACAGATCAGTTGGTAACATGGTGTTTCCTTAAAATATGAACCGGCCATAGGCCAAGGGTTCGATTCCCACAATCTGGATTATTTTTGCTTTCATTTTCCAAAACAATTATATAAGCAATCTGTGCACCTATATAACTAATTCAAAACGAATCTTAAACGTTCTCAGGGTGTGGCTTAGTGGTGGCCACGCTTGTGATTAAGTCCAACCCGGTCATAGACCCGGGTTCGAACCTCATAACCACCACATTTTTTTTTTTTTTTGATAAAGTTAAACATATATTCTTTTATTCTGAACTTTTATTATACATTTTAAATACCAAAACAACTTTATAAATACTATAAAATTTATTTTATGCAAGGTAATGTTTATTATCCAATTTTTAGATTTTCAAAAATCATTTATTTAATATATATAATAAATATTACAAGTTTATTCATTTATAATTGTAAAATTCAATAAAAATATCTACACGATTTTATAAAATTCCACAAAAATTATCCTAAACTTGTACAACAATAAACATTTCAGAAATTATTTTTATTCCAGAAAAACCGGCCATTTTATATTTTAATTAATTTTTGTTAGTTTTAATCATAAACAATTCATAATAAATTCATTTTTCAACATTTTTGTACCAAAATTTTACATAAATTATTTCTATTCATTTGGAACTGAAATACAATTTTTAATTCAGAAATTCTTTAATTTTAATATTTTTAGATATTAAAGTTATATTTTGACAATTTGAAATAAATAGATTAAATATTCTATTTTCAAGAAAATAATTTTATAAAAATTATTTTCACACTTAAAACTTTATATTGTGACCATATTTGATTTAAAATTTACAAAAAGACTTTTGTTTATATATTTACCAAATTTCTCTTATTTATTAAACATTTTATTTATTAATCAAAACGAATACTTATCCCCAATTCGAAGCCCTAGGAAATACTTATAAACTAGATAGACTTAGACTTATTTGTTACATTATACATAGGGTGATACTTGGCAACGTTGGATTATACTTATTCAATTACACAAGGCTTACCACCTTGCTAAGGTGAGTATTACTTATCCCCTTTTTCGCTTTTACAACTTTTGGGGTGATTCATGCACAACTATACAAAACTTTCATATTCATTTACACATACATTTTTATTCATTTACAATTCATATACGTGTCTTGTTTATCTTTGTGCTTATGCTTGAACATGAACATAGCTTACATACAAAATCATACATTTAGACATAACTTATGTTATGGTGCTCTTTACACTCAGACGTAACTTATGTTACGGTGCTCATTTAGACGTAACTTATGTTACGGTGCTCATTTAGACATAACTTATGTTATGGTGCTCTTTTAGACTCACACGTGTTGAGGTGCTCATTATCAATTTCATTGTACAAACTTTACATTTGATCTTTGTCTTGTTTGGTTACTTGCGTGTTTACATAATGCCTTGGTGATGCTACACACATGAATTGTACTACCTTTTCAAACTTATACTATATGTACAAAGCTAAGTAGTACTCACCAACATCATATGTTGACAAAATTATTTTCGTGCATGTTTCAGGATAAGCTGCTTGACGCTTCACATAGGACTTTGGACTTAGATTAAATCAATCAATCGTCTTTATTTTTGTTGTCTTGTATTTAATTTCACATGTTATAAAACAATATTCAATAATCATATATTTACATTTTAGTACCATGAGCTTTGAACAATCGTCACTACGTGGCACCTCGATGATTCCGCCATCGGTTGGGGTGTTACATAGTTAAATTTGCCCAATGCTATTCCATGCATTCTCATGATTAATCTTAATTGTAGGTGGGTTAATTAGATAAAAAGAAGATTAATCATATGGGGATGGGCCCTAGGCCGGCCCCTCTTGGGGTGTTTGGGTGGGGTCCACCTCACTAAATATTACCCATTATTTGTTATGTTTAATTCCTTCTTGTTCGGGTGTCGTCCGGGTATTTTTCGGGTTTTAACCGTGTGTCATCCGGATATTAAAAATTCCTTTAATAACCCTTAAACATAGTCCAGTTTAAGCGTTGATAAGTTATTTAGGCTTTTGCCGGTGAAATTATAAGTTATGCGCGTATCGGGTGCGGTACGCGCACTTTATTCGTTACCAGGAGATTTGTATAACAAGCTCTCACTTATGGCTTTGGAGTTCCAAAACCCATTATATTTTGTGAAGTTACTCTTTATTTTATATCCCGGGTGTCCGGGATCCTTTTCGCTTATTTAATTTTTACCGGGTAATCGCCAGTGTCCATACCGGATAAATTTACTCGCACATGATCCTATCATGTTTTTTCATTAAACATATGCATTCCTATGCATTATTTGGGAATTGCTATCTTTCTAAGGCCTCAGTTAAATAATCAACACATAATTGCATTTAATTACATTAATCGCGTATTAGTTAATTAGTACGGAATTACCTCATTTTTGCCGGTTGTTACATATTGTAACTCTAAGGTTAAAGTATTTTGTTAACTTTTATTTTGACAATTTACTTATTATTTAAGAACTTCATAAAACTTGAATTCACTCAGCTCATCTGACTTTGCGTGCATATTAGCTTGATTTCAGGTTTTGTAGAATTAAAGGGATGCTTTGGCATGTTGCAGGACTACTCAGATGCGGTTGACATTTCGAATATGAAGAGTCTACTTTATTTGATTGAAAACTCTTTTTTCTAAAATAATTGTTTTGGTTTTACAAATATGCTTTGACTCGTTATGGGAATTTTATGTTTGAATAACTTAAACTATTTACTTTTCGCATCGTGTTTTCTGATAATAAAATAAGACTTCTTGAGTATTAATTATGGTTTTAGACTTTGAATGCCAACTGTTTGACACCCGATTTTGGAGGTCTTAGACGGAAAAATAAGTGATGGATTGTTACAGATTATTTTATCATTTTTTATTGTTTAGAAACTTGGAATTCAAATTCATATGTTTGTGAGGCATGTTTATCCGTAATAGAGATGAATCTCTATTATGATTTTTTATTTTATCCAGTTATTATATATGATTGATGATTGATTTTGTAATGTTTTGTAATTTTTAATGATAGGATTTTTGTTGTTTATCATCTATTATCCTATCATTCAAAGTAAAAAAAAACAGTAAAAGATGATTTATGTTCTATTAGAGTTTTTATTGGTTATCATATTTTATCTCATGAATCAAAGTAAAAAATCAATAAAAGATGGTCTTTGTTTGATTAGAGTTTTTGTTGTTTATCATTTATTATCTCATGAATCAAAGTAAAAATTAGTAAAAGATGGTCTCTGTTCAATTAGTTTTTTTTTTTCATACTTTGCTAATTGATTTTCTCAGTTTTAATACATTTTCAAGTATGGTTGAGTATCATTGTTTTTATTAATATCATGATGTCTATGAAGATTGATTAGATATTAGGGTTTGATAGGATTTGATTGAGTGTTTCTGGATGGATGTTTGTTAGTGTGTTAAATGGAATTTATTGGTGGATGTATGGTGTTCATCATGTTCATACGAATTATAATATTGTTCTTTGAATGCTCATCTAAATTTTATGTTTGATCTTACTTGGTTTGTCAACAATAGTTTGCATGTTTGTAGGAAGCTTTTAATTGGTTACCAAGATTGTTGCATTAATTCTAATTGATTTGGTTTGACCAATTTGTTTTTATAGAAATTTCGACTTTAAAAACGGCCAAATAAGTGTTATGGCTAAATCAACCTAAACTGGCCTGACGTATTTCAACCATTTTAAAAAAGGCATGTTTCATCTTGGGTCTGGTTTTACTAGTTACCCAATATGCTAAGCTGCCCATCTTGCCACCTCTAATAGCAATTTTTGGTGTCAACACCTCTGTTCAATTTCAACTATGTTTTACACATTTAAGTCTGCCATCAAATATGGTGAACATTTTTTATTTTTCACATGCTTTGCT
Source organism: Ambrosia x helenae (assembly GCA_030844895.1). Taxonomy (NCBI): domain Eukaryota; kingdom Viridiplantae; phylum Streptophyta; class Magnoliopsida; order Asterales; family Asteraceae; genus Ambrosia; species Ambrosia x helenae. The sequence goes on along the minus strand of JAUTDX010007154.1, from coordinate 131,997 downwards.
TGCTATTATTCCTAATGAGATATGAGCATGATTATCTCTCTTCTCAAAGAATGGCATGATTAATTATTATTTGTGATAGTTTATGACAAAATATATCAAGAGGATGAACGGGATTTATGGAATATTAGTCTGATCTTGGATTTCGAAATTACTTGCAGGTTCAAATATATGATGATGTTACTTCAAAGTGCGGATTTGGTTTCATAAATTTTCTGTATCCAAAGTGCATTTAACTTTATTAGTTTTCTTATCCAAAAGTAATTAAGTTTTCAGAGCGTTTCATTAAAGTTGATCAAATTCTTTTTTCATAAGAGAACCACCAAACGATCATTATGTGCTCTAGTATATATCATCCAGTCGCATCATGCGAGCACCCCACTAGTTCGTATGTGTATATTGTGTAATTTTAAATAAGTTGTCTTTTAAAAAAACTACAGACAGGGTGACAACAAATTAAATGCAAGTGGGGTTACGAAAATTACAATTCTGATATGGCTGTACAATATTTATGGAGTTGTAGGAATTTTCTTTGTTTAAGTTTGAATTTTACTTTCTTAGCCATTTGAGATACAAGTATACAAGTACTAGTGTTACGAGCCTAGCTGCCAAGCTGCTCGTAAACTATTTGAGGTTGTCTTACAAAAAACTTGAATCAAGTTGAGTTTGTACAAGCTCAAGCCTAAAAAATAAGTTAGTTCTTAAAAAGGAAAATAAGATCAGACCTAAGCTTTAGATAATTTTATACTAAATATATTTTCTAGGAAAAATTACAGAAATCGTCCTTTATGTTTACCTCTTTTTTCAGTAGATGTCCTTTAACTTCAAAAGTGATGGAAATCGTCCTTTATGTTGTAAAATCTTGCATGTCTCGTCCTTTTGGCCTAACCTGGTTAGTTTTTTTTTTTTGTTAAATCTGATCATGTGGACTCCATGTGAGGGCAACTCGGTAATTTTGCTCATTTTATTTAAAATAAATTTAATAAAAAAACAAAAATAATAATGTTGATGTGGACCCCACCACCCATAGTCATCTTCATCCACCACCCATTAGCCATCTTCACAAACCACCCATCAGCCATCATCCTAACATCTTCCACCATCAAACAGCCGGCTTACCATCAAACAGCCACCGCCACACAACATTGAAATCCGTTAACAGTTACTTTCCCTTCCGATCTACCCTAGATATCGTCGGTCAGTAGATTCGACGGCGATTTGAGTTTTCTGCGGTGATTTAAATTCTAAACTGAACGAAGGCCGTCACCCCTCAACATCTTCGTTCAGCGTCCCCAGCGTCTTCTGATATGTGTCTCCGCCGTTAAACCCACAAACGACACCACCACCACCATTACTCTTCTGATATGTGTCGCCGTCCCCAACCAGATTGTTAAGTGACCGAAAGCCGTTATCGTTAATTTATTGTTAATGCCGCCTTGATATGCTAGTGTGACATCGTCGAAGTCCTTAAGACTCATCTGAAACCATCATTTTCGCTGCAGTTTTTTTTCTACATTTTTGTAAATTAGGTAAATTGGAATGATGAAGAAGAAGGTGAGAGTTAGGTGTTTTAAAGGGAAAAACGATGTGGGTTGTTCAGCTTAGGAAAACCCTAAATTGATTTAGGGCTATTGTTTGTTTAAGGGAGAGTGGTGGGAGAGAGAGGGGGAGAAAAAGGGTTTAGAGAGAGGGGCACGTAATTGTTGATGATGACAGGTGGTGGGTGGGTGAGAAAGAAAGTAGGTTGGTGATAGAGGTGGTGGTGCGGTGGTGGTGGTTATTGAAAGTAAGTGATGGTGGTGACTGGTGATAAAGATGATAGAGATGAGGGCATAACTGTCATTTTGCTCTCATGTGGGTCCACATGATAAATCTTAACCAAAAAAAAACTAACCAGGTTAGGTCAACAAGACGAGACATGCAAGATTTTACAACATAAAGGACGATTTCCATCACTTTTGAAGTTAAAGGACATCTACTGAAAAAAGAGGTAAACATAAAGGACGATTTCTATAATTTTTCCTATTTTCTATATTATTATTATTATTAATATTACTACTACTACTACTATTACTACTATCAGTAGTAGTATTATTATGATAAAAACAACTTAATAACAAATATTATGTTATAAGCAAAAAATATATTTAAAAAACTTATACAAATAATTATAAATCTACATAAATACATTAATAAACAATAAACAATCAATCACAGGTGAGCTCGAGCGCTAGAAATAGAGCTCGAAATGAACCTAGATCGACTGATTCTAAGTTAAACGAGCCAAGCTTAAGCCTAGTCAAGTCGGGCTCACGCTCAGCTCGACACATTTAAAATATATCTAAAATATACATTTTTAAACATTATTTTGTAACCTTAGGGGCTGTTTGGTAGCCTCTTAATGAGGCTCTTAACCATTCAGTGCTGAATGATTCAGCATTCAGTGTGTTTGTTTCAGCTTCTGAATGGAATAGTTAAGTCTGAATCATTAAGATTTGGGATGTTGCTAAACCATTAAGCACTGAACTATTAAGCACTGAACTAGACTGAACCTTAATGAGGCTCCCCTACCAACATGGGACAAGAAAACTAACCATTAAGAGGTCCAACTTAATGATTCAGCGCTTAACCATTCAGACCTCTTAATGATTCAGCACTTAATCAACCAAACAGCCCCTTAGTTTTTAATAGAATTTATTAAATCATAAACATAAATTTATACTATTTGCCTACAGTATTCAAACTTATTTGAATTTATAACCCAAAAGATTTAGCAGAAGTAAGAAAAAAAAATACAGTTCGAAAGTTGGAAAAATAGTCAAGTTGACCATGGCGCGAGCTGGTTTGTTGGGTGCTTGGATACCGACGGTTATCCTGATCATGTGGCCTAGTGGTAAAAGGGCTGGTTCTCTCTTTGGGGGAGCCGGGTTCAATTCCCACAGGAGGCATGTGATGGATACCCCCACCCTTGTGGTGGGGTAGGTGGTTGGGAAGTGATGGAGAGACCCTTGACCCTTGTGGTCATGGGTTCGACTCCTGATCCCTCCAGGTTTTATCGGTTCACTACCGTCGTGCCTTCGGGCGGGTTTGTGGGCCGGGTTTTCCCTGGAACTGGAGACGGGTGGGCCGAAGGGCTCTGTCCGTACGGACTAGAGGCCGTCTGGGGCCCCTTTCGGCCATTGGGGGCCGCGTACAGAATACCCGGCAATACTTTAGTTGATCGTTAAAAAAAAAAGGGTACGGAAAGACGTGCGCCACAAAAGACTTTTGTGGACGAAAATTCCATGCAAACTTTAATGGATATGGACCACTGGTCGTAGCCAGCAAGTTTAATTAAATTAGAATAATAATATTGTTAACTATTAACTTCTTTTCAATGGATGACTCATACGATAACATTTAGGAATTATTGGACTGGATCGTAACGGGATTTTTTTTTTGTCATTGTGAGTTTATGACAGTACAGTCTGGGTAGGTTAAAATAAAATGTGACCCCCTTTTTTTAACGGTTAATTCCTCTCCTTTAAATACACCAATTTTTGTCTTTTATGAGACTTGAACGCTCAATCTTCCCTTTAAAACCCGAAACACCTTTACCACCACACTTAAAATAAAATGCAACCTGTTCACATAAATGGATTAAGCGGGATGGGTTTGATTGTATAGATAATGAGGGTGTTTGGGATTGAGTTGTTTTTATTGAAATACCCTCGTGTGTAAGGCACATGACCAAAGTTAACTGAAATTTTTAACTGGGTTAGTGTCTTAGGACAGTGGATGTAACATTTTAATTCGTTAAGGATGAATCCCAGCAACTGAAACGCGAAAGGACAACCAGTGAAAAACGAGGTAAACATAAAGGGCGAATTCTGTAATTTTTCCTTATTATTATTATTATTATTATTTAAAATTTTATAAATCCCAAACCACCACTACCAACACCAACATTAATAAATAATAAACTCATTCGAACCCTAACCCTAACATCACACCTACTCAATCAATCCATGGATATAGCTCTAGTGATGCTCGCCTCACACGACAGAATTGAATAGACTCCCCCCCCCTCTCTCTCTCTCTCTCTAACCGATAAATAAGCCCCAAGTCTCTTGAACAGTTGTAGAAAATCATCCTTTGAGTAATCCGCCATGCCTGATGGTATACCGATTCTTTGAATATATAGTGGTGGCGATAGTGGTGGCGATAGTGGTGTATGGTGGTGCTGGTGTTGGGTTCTAGGCGCCAAAACCAACACTTTGAATATATTTCCCGCCAAAACCAATTCTATAGGGTTAATAAACAGGTTTTCTGGAGGTAATTGTGTAGAGAGATGAAGAAGACGGGGATTCGATATGTGGTGGTGTTTTAGAAAGAGAGAGAGAGACGATGGGGTGGTGAACTGCCAGCAGGGAGGGATGAGGGGGGGGGGGGGTTGTGTTTGGGGTCGGGTTCGGAGATGATGGAGTGGGTGAAGGCGATGGTGATGGAGGAGGAGGACGGTGCACGGGATGGGTTTGGGTAGGCGGAGGTGGTGGACGGTGAAGGTTGGTGGTTGGATCCTGGAGTGATGATGGTGAGTGTAATGGTGATGGAGATGGAGATGGAGGTCGATGGAATGGTGATGGAGATGAAGGTCGATGGAAGATGATGGTGACGGTGGCAGAGTCAGAGTGTGACGTTTGATGAAGATGATGGAAGATGGCGATGATGATAGAAGACTGATGATGAAGATGAATAATAATAATAAAAGTTTTAAAAATGTCCCAAAGTTTTGGTTTTTACATTTTTGTCACGAAGACTAACCAGGTTAGACCTCCGTTAGTTTGGGGATGATGGAAGAAAATAAGTTGAAAGTTGGGAGTGCCATTGGCCAAAGTGAAAGTTGGGAGTATTATCCGCCAATAGACGATAGTTGGGCGTATTTAAATCCATTTCCACTTAAATGTAATTAATTTCAAATGTCTAATATATTGATTCTCACCATTAGTTGTATTTTGATTCGATGGCTCATTGGTTTCCTTTTTCTTTGATCGGTGGGTTCAGATTTGATTCGGAAAGACTTCGGTTAATAATTGTAATGACGGCCAGTTTTGCATGAACAACCGAATATTCTAATATTGGCTTTGAAGACACCGGTCTTCTTTCTATGTTTTTTAGAACGGTGGCTTTGATTAGTTGTTAAATTTTATTCTTGACATTGGAACAAATTTTTATAACTAGTTATTGGTAAGTCTGTTACAAAACAAGATAGCATTATGTTTTTTTAAGAAGTATAAACTATCCTATATGTTAATTTTTGAAGTTTCATGAATAGTATTCGGTGTCATGTGGCACCCGGCTATTGTTTTTTTATTGATATAAAACATCGGATACTAGCAAAATATAAAATTATTGCAGTGGGGTGACATGAGAAAATGAAAGTAAGAGCTTAAAGCCATTTGGTCTCCAGTTTGAATTCGATCCAAAAGGGTTTTACCGCGACGGGCCTTCCGGTGACAGATTTTTCTCCGAGTTAGTGGCTTGGTGGACCTAGGCTGCGAGTGGACAACCCGGTCCTATTAGTGCTAACCCACAAACGTTTTTAATGGTGGATCAAAAATATAGACTATAGCAAACTTATAATTTCAGGAGATTTTAAAGGAATAATTTTTTTTCTTTTGAAAGTTAGTCTAATGATCATCATGTATGGTTCATCAATTCATCTAGCGAAACCGATTTAAATAAATACGATTCAAACGGAGTTAAACAGACTAGTTATGTAGCCGGTTTCCGGTCCGGTTATAACAATATTGGATTGAATTTTGAAATGTAGGATAAACCCAAGAGGCTTATGATAACCCAAAATAGGTTGAAATAATTTTTATCCATTAACATATTTTAGCCACTAAAAATAAAATAAAAAATTGACAATTATAGGGAATATTCTAAACTTCTTACTATAAAACTACGTAGATATAAATAGTATAACACTACCAAACTTCCAACTGGATACTAGAAGGCCAGTATAGGGACATTTTACCAACCTAAAAAACAAAACCATACATAACAATATTAATATTCCTTCATATCCTACATTTCTCTAATGCTTTCCTGCTGTCACAAAAAGCACCCTCAATAAAACCCCTCCACATAAACCTCTTTTAACTCACCATCACAACCATGTCCACCACCTTCTATCTCCTTCTCCTCTTCCTTCTCCACTCCACCGTAACCGCCACAATCACAACCGTCTCATCGGATACCGCAGCCCTCAAAGCCGTCAAATCCGCCATTAACCCGAATACTATCCCATCATACTCTTGCTTACACTCTTGGGACTTCACTTCTGACCCATGCTCACCACCTCATGTCACACATTTCCTATGTGGACTCACTTGTTCGGGTACCCGAGTCACCCAACTCACCCTTGACCCCGCGGGTTACTCGGGCACTCTCTCTCCACTCATCGCGCAACTCGTCCAACTCATAACAATCGATCTATCCGATAACAAATTCTTCGGCCCGATTCCAAATTCTTTATTCACTCTCCCTAATCTAGAAACACTCATCCTCGGATCCAACTCGTTTTCGGGCTCAATCCCACCCGCGATCTCAAACCTAAAAAAGTTACAAACCTTAGACATTTCCCACAACTCCCTATCCGGGTCATTACCCAACTCGTTAACCTCACTCACTGAGTTGACTCGGCTCGACTCGAGTTTCAACAAACTCACCGGTCCCATCCCACCCCTCCCAAAAAACCTCATCCAACTCGCTCTCAAATCCAATTCCCTATCCGGGTCACTCCCAAAACTCTCCTTCACTGAGTTAACTCAGTTAGAAGTCATCGAATTAAGCGAAAACTCACTAACCGGACCGATTCCAAACTGGTTCTTCCTCATACCCTCTCTTCAACAAGTCAACTTAGCCCACAACAACTTCACCCAAGTCAACGTTCTAAAACCGGTTAACAGCAACCTTGTAGCCGTTGACCTTAGCTACAATAACATTGCTGGCTACCCACCAGAACACTTTCCAGCATACCCAATGTTAGCTTCGTTGACAATGAGTTACAACAAGCTACGTGGCAGAATCCCATTGGGTTATAGCAAGTTTAGTAGATTGTTTCTTGATGGAAACTTTTTAATAGGGTTGCCATCGTCTGAATTCTTTTCAAGGAAAGTATCGATCTCTGGAAGCTTAGGAGACAACTGTTTGAAGAGTTGTCCGGTATCTTCGGAGCTTTGCTTCAAAAAACAGAAACCGTTGTCGATTTGCCGGCAAGTTTATCATGGGAAACTAAAACTTAAGTTGTAATAAAAGTTAGTTTGTGTTTTGCTGTTTTGATATTATTATTATTGTTATTGATAATACTTTTGTATATTAATTTTTAGTGGAGTTGAATAATGGGTATATTTTTTTAATATGTGTTACGTTGTATGTATCAGGTTAATGGAATCGTATTTTTTTATTATTATTATTTGTGGTATCTCATGAGTCGGATTTTGTAAGCTTAGTTTATATAAAAAATAATAGTTTCTTATTATTATTGTTATTTTATATTCCGTTGAATGAAAGGACCGGATAGGACCCTATACGTAGCTCGGACTCGGAGAGTGGACCATCTTAATTTAAAAAACGTGTTTATTTATTCTTAAATCTCTTCAATCTCTTATTTACCTTTTCATATTTAATTTAATAAATTTCGTTTAAACACTACATATCTGTTTTTTTTTAACGGCCAACGAATCAATTTTCGAGCACTCTCGGACAACCTTTTGGCGAATCAGGTACTTGAGAGCACCCGGGCCACCAATTGCCACCAATTCCCGGGAAAACCCGACCACTCACCCGCCCGAAGACACGACAGTGAAATAATCGGTAAAATTAGTCGGGATCAGGACTCGAACCCAAGCCAATGGCTGGGTCATCCCTCATTTCCCCTCCACCAATGTTCTCCAGATGTAGCCCGATGGCACTACATATCTTTTTAAATATCATATTAAGTATTAACTGAAAGTAAATTTCAAAACTTCTGCAAAAGGAAATTTATAAAAAAAAAAAAAAAAAAAAAAGGTAAAACTGTTATTTGTGAATAATTTTAAAAAAAAATCTTAAAAAGTAAAACATGACAAGTCTTACATTATATGGGGTCTCGTTATAAGTGTAACGTAATAGGTAAATCATATATAAAGCGTGAATAATAGCGACTTTAGGTTAATAAGAAATGCTCTGTCTTAAATGCTATTTATGTGTTTTAAGCATATGGTTTGTGATGAGATGAGAATTCCAAAACCAAGTGTTTATGGGTGAAGGTAATTCAAGGATGAGTGATCTCTTGACAAGTCTTTGTTGAGTAAATAAAAACAAATACTTTAGTCAAGTATTGATTGGTAGGAGGGCATGTAACAAGTGGTATTAGCGTCACTCATGTGTCGCTTGGTATAATGGCCAAACGTCATTGAGAATGATGAGTCCTAACATATGTTTAGAGAACACCCTAGGGCTTAGACGAATCTTATATGCCTAAGGCATGGTTCAATCAAAAGCTATATACTAAGCAATAATTGATAAAACTACATAACACAAAAGAATCCGAAAGATTAAGATGTGAACTCTTATTTGATTAAGACCGAGACTTTTATTTAGTGCCAACAAGTCAATTTCGGCGTCTTCTCGCCAATTGCGACCAAATCTAAATAGAATTATTCGATTTCATAAATGGTTACTGAAATTAAATGATATGACAAAAGTTGGGGGTTCATATCATGAAAATTACTGTCAACTAATATGAAATATGTCCCAATGGTATATGATGGGTGATAAGTGTTATTATGTTTATATTCCACAATTAAAAGGTCGTGGGTTTTAATCATAGGAACCATAGGATATAAGTTGTTATGTATGCAGTTATTTTAGAAAAAGGGTGTTAACGTTGGCTCCCTTTCTATCTCTCTCTCCCTCTCTATCTCTCTCTAGAGAGATAGAAAAGAAGGTGGTGTCCTACTAATAATTTAAGATGTGCCTTTATAAAACCTAAAATTGTTAGTTAAAAACAAATGCATGCTATTGTGTTTCTTTTTTTCCTATAAGGCCAGCCGGGGTGGTCCGTGTTGGCCACCCCGCGATGACGTGAAGCCCGCAAAACACTGCCCCTTGTCAAAATATCACGGTCGCGATTCAAAAAACCGTGATGGCCATCACGCTGTCCAACAGCTAGCCTTTGGCTAGCCAAAGGTCATTTTGACCAAAATAAAAAAAAAAAAAACCTTTTTTCACCTATTATATATACACATATTCACAAATTCACTCATTCAAACCCACAATCTCCAATCTATCTTCTTCTATATATTCAAAAATTCCCCAAATTCAACTCATCATCCTCATCATGGTTGCTTGGACTCAAGAGAAGGAAATCGCGTTAGTGATCGCGTACGATACCATACACCCCAATGACGCCTCAACTAGCACGGGTCGTGGTCGTGTTTGTGGATGGAGCAATCCGAACTGGAAAAAAGTTTTATCCATTTTAGTCAACTTCTCGGGGGAACTAACCGTTCGTGTGATTTAATCTCTCATAAACACGCGACCCTCCAATCGAAGTGTCAAACTTCGAAAATTTATTTAAAAAAACGGTGAATAAAAACCCAATGAAACCGAAGATGTGCAAGTTGGCATTGCTCAAATCGACTACGCGGCTGAGTACGGGGTTGATTTTGAACATGTTTCGGCGTGGCGAATGTTACGCCCTAAATGTTTGAAAACTAGCGGTTGAAATAATTTAAATATTTTTTTATTAATAAAAATGTAATGTTTTTAGTTTATTTAACATATATATATATATATATGTTAATTTTTTTTAAAAAATTTGGTCAAAATTGACTGTTGCCAACCAACGGTCGTGATGTACATCACGAGATTTGAGCTTTGCGGCCGTGATTGAATGGGGGCGGTGTTTTGCGGTATCACGCCAACCACGGAGTGACCATCACTGATCACCCCGTCCGCCCTAACCAAAATGAAAGTTGATCTATAACTTTGATTTTAATAAATTTATTTTTAAAAAATATAATTATCTATAACTTATAATAAAAGAATTGAAAATTGATGATTTGTCATTCAATGAATGCCTAAGAAAGCCATTTTAATGACATGGCATTCAAGGAGGCATTCTCCTCCTTGAGTGTGCCATGTGTCATGCCATGTGGCAAATAAAAAAAAAATAATATAAAACCTAATCTATTAAATTTAAATTGAGTTATTTTAACAAAAAAGAATTTAAAAACAAATTTAAATTTTTCTCTCTTATGTTTCTTTCCATAATTTTTAAATGTTAATATCTTTTATATACTAGACTTTTTAAAGAAAAAAAATACACCAAATTAACGAGGGTTTTATTATCTTTACAACGAGTACCATAGTGCTATATAAAAAACGGAGAAAAAAAACGACTATTTTTTGTGGGGTTTCGTTCATACAGGAAAAAAAACACAAAGTGTTCAGGTTATTCATTAATAATGTTTTCTCTTTTAAACCAGGTTCTTATCTACGATGTTGAAATTCAGCCCAATCGTCATGTTTTCATTGGAATTTTATTTTTTTAAAGATGCATAGGTATACTTCATCAAGAGAAGCTAGGAGAAAGAATCACGCAACACTTCAACACATGGTGTCATCTTATAGTAAGGTTATTTTTTTATTTATTTAATTACATGAGTAATAATTATTACTATTTCTATTAGTATTATTAGAATTGTTTTATTTTTCAGCACCGGGACGCTCCTTACATAAAAGCTAGTTACGGATATATTCGTAAAAAGAAGCACTCCGATATCTACGTGTTGGCTTTTGTCTTTTTCATTTGGTTCTTTTTCTAGCTTTATCCAAAACTATTTTTGAAAAAAGACAAGCCTTTAACACAAAAATATATATTTTTTTCAAGAAAAATTACAAAACTTTACTTTAATGGAACAATGGGTTTTCTCTTTTAAGGTTTTAAAAAAATTATAATCCGCTGTAGACTAGTTATTTTTTTTAACGGCAAGTGGTGTAGCCGGTGTAGCTCCGTCTAATATTCTGGATCAGTCTGTACTGATTACTCATCTCACCTAGATTGGAAACTCCCCAGGTGAAACTCTTACATATGATAAATATGGCACTGACCGAAATCGAACCCTCAACCCCTGCAATTTCACCAATTAAGCTAGCTGTAGACTGTAGTTATAATTGGTCCTAAAAGACAATAAATAATGTTTAGAAATTAAATAATAAAATTACATATTTTGTTGATGTCATTTTAATGATGTCAAATGGTTTTCATAAGATTATTATTAATATTGTTTTGTACAATGGACTAAAACATTAAAATAGCAAAAGAAGTGGTACGATTACGAGGGAGGCTGAAGAAGTGGCTAAAGCCTTGGAGATTACTCAAACCAAAGGATCGAATTTGGGGCTTGCGTTTAATGTTAAGAAATCAGAAGTAGCGAAAAGGAAACTTGAACGGTTCCCTGATGATATTGGGAGATCGGAGAGGGGTGTGAAACTCCTAGGAGGAGAGGTAAGTCGGGATGGGGGCTATATATTAGTTCTTTGGCAGTTAAAAGAGCTCGACGAGTTATGGATCTGATGGGTTTTCTTGAGAAGCTGCGCGATCCCCAAAGTGAACTCCTTTTGCTCCACTCTTGCATGGGGTTTTCTAAGTTACTGTTTGGCCTACGGACGTGTCAATCGACCTTTGTTACTGATGTTGTATCTATTTTCGACAAGAGGCTACGTGAGGCGGTTGAAGATATTGTCATATCTGGGGGGGGGGATTTTTTTGGGGATTTTCAATGGCGGGTGACGTCCTTGCCGATACGTTCGAGAGGGCTTGGGCTCTGTTCGACAGAGGACGAAGCTGCGTATGCCTTTGTTGCCTCCAAGGTGCGTTCCTGGAAGTTGCAAGACCATATCTTATGGAGCAGTGGTATCGTGGGGATTGACTCAAATTACAACCTTACGCTGGACATTGCTCGCAACTCTCTCCTTGATTTAGACCTGGGTGGTTTCATGGATAAAGGCATTGCCCCCAAAAAAGCCCAAAAAACCTTGACTGGTGCATTTACCTAGAAAACCCTTCACAATATGGGAGGGAAGTTTAGTATGACCCCCCCCCCCCATCAGAAAGCGGTGTTTGAATGCCTTAAGGGGGGTGCATGCTCAAGATTTCCTAACTGTCCTCCCGAGCATTAATGGGCTTGGGCAACATATGTCATCCATCAAATACCTGGCCATCCTTAAATAAAGATTTATGATCCTCATATTCCCTATTGACGAGTCGTGACCGATTTGTAAGAAAGCTTGTTTGGATAAATTTGGGGAATACGCCCTACATTGTAAGGAATTGTCGGGATTTAAATACCGACATGACTTAGTCAGGGATTCCTTGTGGGATATTTTGCGAAAGGATGGGATCTCAGCCAAGGTAAGCATGCGTGTGTTGACCTCACTAGGTGTCTCCAGTGGCGGGGCTTCGGGATTCGGGGTTTGTAGCAGGGCAAGAAGTATTGAAAGCTGAATATAAGAAAGTCGCCAAACATGAAAACGCATACCTGGAAAACCAGTATGTCTCCGTACCCATTGCTTTTGAAACATTTGGAGGCCTTGCCCCCGAAGCCATACGGTTTCTAGATCGGGTGCAAAAGGTGATGCACATCAATTGCTCGAAAGCCAGGGACCAAAGTTTCATTTTCAATAGAATAGTTTTTGCTATTCAAAAGGGGTGGCGGCGCAGCTTGTTTCCCGCTTACCAGCCATCCAATTGTAAATGTGTTATGGTTTTATTTTAATGATATATAAAATAGTAAGGTAAAAAAAACTATATGTATTTCCTTCGAGCATTCACATCTCATCCCCAATCACGATCCACTAAATTACACTAAAATTCACTACATTTTCTTTGTCTTACCAATTAAATAATATATTTTTATACATTTATCATTACTTTTTCTTTCTCATTCACTCACAACCACTTTTAAAAAAAATAAAAAAATAAATATGGTGAACAATATCCATACAAATATACAAATGAATAATAACATTTTCTATTTCCTCCAATCACAACTCTTCAAAATCAATTTTTAAATATGAGGGACGCACTCACAAAATTTGATGTATGGGTTGTGAATGCTCTTTAGAGCATTCATATTTGGTGTATCAAATCTCATTCATCAAATTACACTGAAAATTACTACAAATCACTAAATTTTCTCTCATTTGCAAATTATTAATATTTTTTTATACTTTTATCATTATCTTTTCTCCCATCCACTCACAATCACTTTCAAAAATATTAAAATATGCATAGGGGTAATAGTGTCCCCTCAAATATACAAATGAACAATAATTTTTTCTTTCTTCTCTACTCACAACCCATCAAACTATTTTTTAAAATATGCAAAGCTCACTCGCATAATATGGTGGACTAAATATGAATGCTCTTATTTTTTTAAAATATATAGTAACGTATTTTAATATATTTATTATATGTCACTTAGGTTGTGGCCTAATGTAGAGAGGAAACCTCTTTTAGAGAAGACGAGAGTTGAATCCACCAAATTGGTGGATTTGGGATTGTACGTTTTGCTGTTAAAAAATTGTAATATATACGTATTAGGTATATATGAGCTTACTTAATCTACTAAACATGAGACGTGACTGAGGATTTTTTTTTAAATTTTTTTCATCTGCTTAAACATGTTTTCTGTATGAATACTATAAAAAATTAAAAAAATAATTTTTTAGCGTAATTACGCCATTGAATTAATTACAGTAGTTGAATTAATTACAGTAGTTTACACTAAAGTAATTACTTTACAACAGTAATTACGTAATTACTCAACACTATTTTTTTTTTAAATTTCAGTACTAAAATACATGTTTAACAATATGAAAAAAATTCAAAAAAATAAAATAAAAAATATACCCTTCTTCACGTTTCACGTTAATACTGAAAACTAATACTGAAAAACTAATTTATAAATTTTAAATGAATATGATAAACAATAAATATTGTTTATTTTAGTAAAAGTTTAAATAGATAACACAGGAAACTATATAAAAACTTTGGAAAATAGAATATTTTACTATATAAAAAGTCACTTAAAATGGCCAGCTATAGGAACACCTAAGGGGTTGGTGGTGGCCCAATGGTAGAAGCAAAGCTTTTAGGAACATGATTGAGCCATTGGGGTTGGTGGCCTAATGGTAGAAGCAAAGCTTCTAGGAACACCTAAGGGGGAGGTCATGGGTTCAAGTCCTATAAGGAGTAGAAATTTGCCGTTAAAAAAAAATGTAAAAATATTGTAGTAATAAGGGGAAATGGAATTTAATAATCCTAATTTTGGGGGGTTGGAAGGCAGCAGTCCCAACTTGAAACTTGTACCACAACAGTCCCAACTTGTCAACAATTTTATTTGGTTGGTCCCAGACTAACTGAGGTTAACTTTTTCTGTTAAATGCCACGTGGCATCACACGTGGCAGTCATACGTGGCAAAATCTGTCCAGTTGGCAAAAAACGTGGGTCCACTTGTTTTTTCAATTAAAAAAAATCTATTAATTTTTTAAAAAAAATCTTTAAATAATAATAAAAAAGAATTTATATATATATACACACACACACACACCCCTACATCTTCATCATCTTCACCACAACAACCACCTGCCACCACCGTCCACCACCACCATCTCCGACGACACCCACCACCACCACCACAAACACCTCAAAACCACTACCTATCAACACCATCACAACAATCAACATCCTAACCACCACCATAAACACCACAAACACCTCAAAACCATCTCCGATAACATCAGACGCCACCACCATAACCTAACCACCATTCTCCCACCTCCATTTTGTAACCCATCACAACAATCAACATCCTAACATTACTACTACCTATCAACACCATCTACCATAACCACGAATCCATCACCAAAATAACAAGGATTAATAATCTTACCACACTAATCGGACTCCTAATCTGAACCCTAACAGGCCGCCGCCGCCGTCGCATCTTCTTCCTCTCTCTCTGCTTCTCTCTCTCTACCCGGTTTTCTCTCTCTCTAAAGATCTGGTTTCTCTTTCTCTCTCTAACTTCCCTTCAGCTTTCTCTCTCTATAATAGGGTTGGGTAAAGAGTACAAGATGGGTGGTGTTGGTGTTGTTTGGCCGTCGTTCCGCCGCATCTCCGCCTCCCTCCGGCCCCTTTCTCTTTCCCGGTTCTCTCTCTAAAAGATCAGTGTATGTGTGTGGGTTATCAGATTAGAGAGTAGTGAGTTTGAACGGTGGTGGTCGGTGGGTAGTTGGTTGTGGTGGCAGGTGGTTGGTGGTGATGGTTGTGGTGGTGGTGGGTGGTACAAAGACAGAGAGAGAGAAGAGAGAGATGAAGAGATGATGATGAAGAAAATGTAATATTATATATATATATATATATATATAATTCTTTATTATTATTATTATTATTATTATTATTAAATTTGTGGGTCCTACTTTTTTTTTTTAAGAAAAATAATTATATTTGATTAAAACATGTGGGCCCCACCTCGTTTTTTGACAGATACACCATTCTTGCCACGTAGGACTGCCACGTGGGATGCCTACGTGACACTTAACTGGAAAAACTAACCTCAGTTAGTCTGGGACCAACCAAATAAAATGGTTGACAAGTTGGGACTGCTGTGGTACAAGTTTCAAGTTGGGACTGCTACCTTCCAACCCCCCAAAGTTGGGATTATTAGATTCCATTTCCCCTAGTAATAATAATAATAATAATAATAATAATTCCTTGTAGGTCTAAATTACACTAAAATATAAATTTAAGTAACGTAAAAGTCAAGTCTATTAGTATGAGAGACAAAACGCCATCTAGCTATGATGCATGAACCTTATGCTTTGAAGTTGTATGTAAAACCAAAGCTATATGACTCAATAACACTGATGAATCTTAATACGTGTAGGAAAGATTTATATTCACCGGAAAATTTAACACATGTTAAGTGATGGATTAAGGAATTTTTTAATGGGTTTCTTTCAATAGATTCTCACTATTTCTTTTTTCTAATAGGGTGTTTGGGATTGCGTTTTGAATCTGATTTTTAGATTATTGCGTTTTGAAAACGCAGATAATCAGTTTTTAGTGTTTGGATTGCGTTTTGAAAACGTAAATAATCAGTTTTTTAGGCTACCAAAACGCAATAATCTATAAGCAGCTCCACCCCTGCTTTTCCAAAACGCATAATCTGTTTTGAATAATCAATCCCAAACACCCCCTAAATCATACAAAATCCCACCAACCTTTTTCAAACCGAGTGAATTTTTGAGAACTCACAAAACAGGAATAAATTCGCCCTTGTACGTGTAGGAAAGATTTATGTTTAATTGAAATAGCCAAGAGAACTTTACCTCAATAACATTCATGAATTATTAATATATTGTTCACCACCTATTAACTACCAACATTTGCACAAAAAACTGTTTTTCAACTTGATCTTAACCATTGATTGAAGGTAGTTATTGATGAGATTAAATCTCAGCCATTATAAATAGGCAGTTTTTTCATATTTTTGGCAATTTATGTTTTGTAAATGCAGTTTAAACTTTACCACTCCACTTCTAGAAAAAGGAACGTGGGATGGGTAGTTCATGGGTATATATGAAATTCACATTTATCTCTATTCTACACTCTTCACTAAAGCAACATTCACTACAGAAACAAACATGAAATCCAATGACAGCCCCCACCGCCTCCTTCCTCTCACCACCACTCTACCAACTGCAGCCAAAGATGCTGGTGACACTGCAGACCAACCTGAAGAAAAGTATTGCAAGGTAAGAAAAGAAAAGAAAACATGATACATATAAACTGCAGTTTAGTAAACTCAAATATATTAAACGAGAGCATTCCTTAGGTAGTTCATCAAAACTCCTAAGATGCAGATAGAAGATTTGGTTAGATTATTGATAAAAGAAGGAAATAACTAGTTGTATGACTGTAAAACTTTTCAACATTGTGCATATGTTACAAATCTAATGATTGTTATATTATGTTTTCTACTCGCACCTCTTCCCTTCATTAAAAACCTACAAATCACTTCCCCCTAGACCCACTTATTTAGCTTCCAATCTAAGTATTATGAACTGGTATGAGGTCATTTACTTTCTAACTTTTAATATCAAAGTCAACTTACCATATCTAATTTTTAAAAACGGTAAGCAATAATTATATAGCTAATGAATTTTGCAGCTTAGTATATTAACATTGCTTATTTGTAGATGCATATTGTTAGCAAAATTAGAAAACCCAAAAAATGGTTAATTCAAATAAAAGATTAAAACAATTTTATGATTCTGTCAATAACAACCATAATTAGTTTAAAAAAAAAAACAAATTACTATATTGACAAGTTTTAAGCTAACAACGGTTTGTTAAAACTAAAAACTTAAAATTGTAAAGCACCTTTCTAAGTCACTGAGTTTAGCATTGGCCTCCAACTTTGTTGAGTCCTTGTCATCGAGCAACAAAGCTGCATTTTTCAACACCAACTTGAATGTGCAAACCTGCATATTAAAATTATCTTACACTTTTAAATGATATGTACATCATATGGCTCCTATATATAGTAGTAGCCTCAACTATAAACTGGTACACCAATATAACATAACTAACAGAAAGTCTAATAATACCATATGTCAAACAGTTCTAATTTACTTTTGCATGATATCACAATAATAAGGTACAACTAAACATTTATCAACTTCTGAATAATGATTTTTATTTGTATTAACTTAACACCGGCCTTTACACACAATCGGATGACATCTTGGACACCTGGCCGACAAGGATCCGACAATGCAAACCATGTCACCATCTAACACGACATATAAGAAACCAAATAAACACCTTTTCCATGAGCTTAGAACAAGATCATACCTTCAAACCAACTATTGCTAGCAAAACAAGATCACCTTCGGGCAATTCCCAGTTTGTCAGATCTTCTTCATCTGTCGGCACAGTGTCCCCTTTCAGTGGTCGGTAGGCAATAGCAACACACCACAAACTTCCACGAGCCATATCTTCGATTGCCTTCTTAAAATATTCTACCTGAAGAAAACACAAGTCGAGGAACAATTAACTACGAGTCATAAAAAGAAAAGTTTGGTCCAGATCAACTTCAAACAACTGCCCCTCAAGTGATGTTACGTGTCCGTGATGTCCTAAACCTTTCAAGTGCAAATATCATGTAAAAATCAAACTGTAGGGTCCATAAATTTGCAAATAACTAAAGTAAAGATGGTTGTCCATCCATTGAAAAAGAGACGGAACTCTCATACCTTTCCTTCATCCAGGGGAACAAGTTGTTCATTATTGTCCATGTATCTTGTACATGCAGCTAACACAATTTCAGCAGCCCCTTTCCAGTGAACATGAACTTCAGAATCAGCCTGTGAAAAAAATAAAAAATAAAAAAAAAGTAATGTTTCAAGTAAAATATAATTGTGGTCATGATAATAAAAGGCTGTAAAAGTTACCCGTCTCACTGCAACACTGCCTCGCTTTTTCTCTGAGCTGAAAGGAAATGCTTGAATAATTGAAGACTCCGACCTGGTCGCTTCAAAATTCATTCCAAGCTGCAATGACGACATAATGATCAATGTCACCATATAATGACGATATAAGATGATAACATGTGCAAACATGTATGAACAAGCAACTAACATTGAGCCCCCATTGAAGAATGGCCTTCTCTGTTGGTGATCCAGAGACCTCAATGTCTTTGCCACCCTAATAAACGCCAACAATGGCACAGTAAAATCAGTTACTTTCAAAGTAAGTTGAATAGATAATCTATACACCATCACCTATACAAAAATAATAAGTTTTCTAGGCAGTGCCACACGTTGAGTAATCTTCTAATACTCGGATACAAGATGCATGATCTGTCGACATTTTGTTAAAGCAAAAATCAAGCTTGACTCGATGAAAATAATCCACATTCAATTATCTTTATAAAAAGTAAATGAATTTGTGCCACTAAATTCATTTTTCTCCACCAAATTCTTTTCCTCCGACATAATATCCGCCGGCCAACAGTTTAAAATTCAAAATAATATAAACAGGTCAAAACGATATCAATTTTTTTATGGAAAATATTTTATAAACAGATGGAAATTATGAACAGATATCAGACATAAATCATGCGCGGGTAGAACTGAATTAGGGCATGACAAAAACTTTAGGAAAGCCTAAACGAAATCAACTTAGTTCCAAGCAATTCTAAGCAACAAAAGACTAAATTCACATAAACAAACAAAACAATTTATATGACATACAAATACATATATACTGATACTCTACACTAAAAACATATCTAAGAACAAATCATCGATTACAATCTATAAACAGAACGATTAAATTAACATACTAACACATATATTACATAGTCAACACTAAAAACAGATCAATCTAAGATAACATAAACGTAGTCTAAATAATGATTAAATTAACAGTTAAACATATACACATACTCTACACTAAAAACAGATCAATCAAATATAAATATTATACAAATATATACACATACTGGAGACTAAAACCAGATCAATCTAATAACAAAAAAATCATGTCTAAGACCTAAACAACAAGCAGATCTACACAATTACATAACCATACATACTATACAACAACTGATTCCTATTCACTAAAAACATATCAATCAAATATAAATGTGGTTACCCTTTGATTGGGGGTAACAGCAATAGAATCACCTCGCTAGGGTTTTTACGACCCCTAGCACATCGCCTTCACCTGATTGGTTGACGCCTTGACCTATTTGAAAATAAACAACAAAAAGTTACTTCAAATCACAAACATAACTTTTAAACCCCTAACTTATAAATTAACCAATGATACAAAATAAACTTGTTCAATATGTCCTTAAGGAAAGTTAAACACTAGCTCCCCTTCATGAGGCTCAGTAACTAAAGAACTAGCACAAGCTTTCCATAGATGCTTGTAAAAAGCCATATCAGCATCAACTAAACTAAAAATTATTTAAAAAAAAAAAAGAGAAACAATAACTCACAAAGAAATCAAAATCTAGACATGTTCTTCTTGATGTGTTGCCAAATGCATCACGTTTATGTATTAGTTTTGTATAGTTATTAATCGTTTATCGTTCGTTTATATCGTGTCTTAGATGCTTATTTGTGTCTTGGTGTTAAGCAGGTGTTCGTGGGCTAAAACGAGAGAAAATGAGCTTAGTTGGAGAGGCGACGAGCATTCGATGAAAGTGGAAATCGAAAAAGAAACAAATCTGGAAGAACTGAAATTAGAGACCCTCTAATTTCAGTAAAAGTTATTCGCGGGTCTCCAGGAAGTAAAACAGAAGAAAATGACGATTTTACCCTTAATGAATTGTGCTAATTACTGCTTATGCCCTCGCGACATTTTAGGTTGTTAGAGACCCTCTAATTCCAGAAATAGTTGTTCATGGGTCTCTAATACCTTCCAGACCCATAAAAAGCCCATTTTCTTGGTAAAAACCTAATCAGTCGTTTGGGGAGGATATCTTCGACTTCCAGAGCTTCTAGGGGAAGATTTTGAAGCATCTTTGCAATTCCATTCATTCCGGTTGATGCCAGAGCAATCCAGAACAAGTTTTGAAGCAGAAATCATGATTATGCACGACTAAACATCGTGCAGTTCCTCTGGGTGAAAGATTCGGTTATTTTGTAAGGACTTATCTGTTTTGAACTATGTTTTATGATCATGTTTCATGAACATACTTATGTGTCTTTGAATCTGGTTGTATGTTTGACTGATTTGAAAAGTTTGACTGATTTTCACAATTACAATTCGTTATCGTTTCTTGGTTTTCTTGCACTAGGAATAATTTAACTTTGTGATTTGTGTTTTAATGTTGAATTAGGTTGAACAATTTAAACAGAATCATGTCTATGTGATTGCCTAGCTAGGTTAATTCAGATTGTCTTTACAGTTACCGAGTCAGAAACCCGAAGTGACCGTTTTTCCATATTATTGTCTTTTCTAAAAAAATCAATTATCAATTCGTTTTGCAGCACTGCAGCACCTTTGAACAATCTTCATAAAATCAATTTAGTTAATTTATTAGTTTAAACATTACTTTACAAACAGACACTTTCCACACACTCCCTGAGGTTCGACAACCCTACTTCCTATACTGCAGTCAGTTGTAGCTAAGGAGTAGTTTTTATTAAGTTTTTGATTAGCACTTCAACACGCGATCAAAATGGCGCCGTTGCCGGGGAGTTCGTGCGCTTAGTGTTTTTAGCTTTATTATTTTTTCAAATTAAAAAAAAAACAAAAAAAAATTAATTTTTTTCTTGTCTTGTATTTTTCTCTATTTTGTTCAGTATTACGCTTGGTATGTTAGTTTTGCAGGAAAAATGAATTAAGGATGAACTGGGTGGATTATGATGCATGTGGGTGTTGCAATAGCCCATATCATGTGATGCAAGATTGTCCAATTGCTCACCAGAGAGTTGAAGCATATAATGCACGAAAAGATCGTATTATCTTTGGGCTTGAAAAAGATGAAGACTCATACATATCATCCTCTTATTATTGGCCACAATATCAGAACTTTCAGCAAAGATACTACAAGCCAAACATCTACCAATCCAGGAAACAAACTATATGTTACTACACGAATCCTGATCCGATTGTTAATGGAGGCCAGAGTGTTAATTTTGATTATCAACCGCAACAGAACAGTGAAGATGGAAGCAATGCCCAACTGAATGCGATCTTAGAGGCCATAAAGGCTGTTCAGGAAGATGTAAAGGCTGTTCAGGAAGATGTAATGGCTATCTAGGAAGATGTTAAGGGGATTCAAAAGGACAATGAAGTTAGAGACAAAACTGTGGAGGCATTGTTTAAGCATGTTGGTCAACTGGCAGAGGAATTAGCACTTGAAGATGTGACAGTTGAACCGGATGTGGTTAATGTTGATGTGGCTGAAAAAGTTGTTGAAGAGGCACATGTGGACCAGGTTGTGATGGAGGCTACAAGCCTTAAAGTAGACGTGACTTCGAGCGTACAACCACTTGTAGACACACATGCTGAAGAACCAGTGAACCAAATAACCTTGGTGTACCCTAAGCATCCTTCCATATTTACGAGGAAAATGAGAAAGTTAAAGATGATGGCTCGAGTGGGCATAAGAGGAAGGTGAACATCGAAGACCTTGGACAAAGTATAGTGAAGTGGCCCAACAATGATCCTGCAGACATGTCAAAGATAAGAAAGAAGATAAAGATTCGACATGTCAACTACCGAACATACATTGGGAATTCGGTAGGCAAATGTTCTTTGAGACCACCATGAATGAACATCAGGCATGATTTTTGTATATTTTGTATATTTATTTGTTTTTATGTTGTTTTATTTTAGTTTATTTTTATTTTAAGCATGTTTGAGTCCGTTTTATTTTTATTTGAGTCATGGGATTGCTTGATATGATTTGAATAATCGATTGCCTCGCCCGTACTCAATCTCTATTCGGGCATGGATGATCTGGAAATCACTAATGTTTGCAGGTATCCCGATTTATTTATTTTGTTTTTTTCTTGTTTCTTTGTTTACCGGCTGCGAATGAAATGCTATATGGCCGACATTGGAGGGAATTGAACGGACTCATATGCGTATTGCTTATCCAGGGGAGTCTGTTCCTTTTACTTCTGTTGTATTTTATTTTTAATTCTGCTTTATTTTATTCCTAGCTCACATTGAGGACAATGTGTCATTCAAGTGTTGGGGTGGGGAAACTTCTTTTTTTTATTTTATTTTAGTTTTGAGTCAAAAAAAAAATTAAAAATTAAAAAATTAAAAAAATGTCTTAAAAGCGGTCTGATCGGGCATGAAAGCAACTGTTTCAATGCTTTCATTCTGTCTCTGCTTGTGGTGTGTGGGTCCTTAATCATGGTCCAATTCTTTATTATAGACATATGAATCGTTTTCAGCAGGTGTTTTAGAGAAAATGTTTAGAATTTGCCCGATTAGGTGTAACGACCTGTCGGTAATAAATACATGCACACATCGGTAACCCATTTCCACACTTTGGTGAGATCTTGAGCATACTAGATGATAGATTGATTCATATATATATATATATATATATATATATATATTCATTTGTTGAGTGTATGCCAGATGTTTCTCTGTTGCAGAACTTGTGTGATTTGATACATGCCGAGGTTGTAGACTAGATATGCACATAGATGACAAAGGCATTTTAGGATTCCCTTTTTGTTTGACACCCTTTATTTGTTATGTGTTGACCCGTTTACCTAAAATCACCCTTAGTAGCCCATGTTGAGCCTATACCCTTTCATTTGATTAAACCTATTGCCCAAATTGACATGTTTACCTTTGTGTAATAAAATGATGACATCCATTGTGCTTATGTTTTGTTCAAGTGATTGAGATATGTTTATGTTGTGAAAAAGAAGAATATATATATATATATATATATATATATATATGAAAAAAAGTGAAAAAAAGAAAAAGTATGTGTTATGGGTCAAATATGCCCAAAGTTGTGTGATTATCGTATTTATGGTGCTTAGTGAATAAGGATGGTCATTCAAGCGTGTTGAAACCTTTGTTTTTAAACCAATTGTTAGCCAAATCTATCCTACCTTTACCCGAAGCCCAAAACCCGTAAGCCCTTTAGATATGTGCATTGTCTACAGTTGAGGTGTGATTGTTATACAATTCTATGATAACAGAGTTACATTTTTGGTTTTGAGTGAATAATACTAGCACATTACATGCTAGTCCATATATTAACCGAGTGGAGTGAAAAATTGTGAGGGGTGTGTTGCATGAGAATAAAAACCGAAAGCATGTTAGACTTAGTTGGGTGAGTTCTGTTTTCAAAATTGTGCGTCATGGTTGCCTGTTGAATTAACACATCTAATGATGATCTATGAATGGGGTATGACTTTGGACCCTAACTAGTGCATGGCGGGGGCATTTGAGGTATTTGTTACTTGTTCGTGGTAATGTTTTGAGCAGATTTACTTGAGGGCAAGCAAAAGGTAAGTTTGGGGGTGTGATGTGTTGCCTTATGCATCACGTTTATGTACTAGTTTTGTATAGTTTTTAATCGTTTATCGTTCGTTTATATCGTGTCTTAGATACTTATTTGTGCCTTGGTGTTAAGCAGGTGTTCGTGGGCTAAAACAAGAAAAAAAAGCTTAGTTGGAGAGGCGACGAGCATTCGATGAAATTGGAAATCGAAAATGAAACAAATCTGGAAGAACTGAAATTAGAGACCCTCTAATTTCAGTAAAGGTTATTCGCGGGTCTCCAGGAAGTAAAACAGAAGAAAATGACGATTTTACCCTTAATGAATTTTGCTAATTACTGCATATGCCCTTGCGACATTTTAGGTTGTTAGAGACCCTCTAATTCCAGAAATAGTTGTTCATGGGTCTCTAATACCTTCCAGACCCATAAAAAGCCCATTTTCTTGGTAAAAACCTAATCAGCCGTTTGGGGAGTATATCTTCGACTTCCAGAGCTTCTAAGGGACGATTTTGAAGCATCTTTGCAGTTCCATTCAACCTGGTTGATGCCAGAGCAATCCAGAACAAGTTTTGAAGCAGAAATCATGATTATGCACGGCTAAACATCGTGCTGTTCCTCCGGGTGAAAGATTCGGTTATTTTGTAAGGACTTATCTGTTTTGAACTATGTTTTAGGATCATGTTTCATGAACATACTTATGTGTCTTTGAATCTGGTTGTATGTTTGACTGATTTGAACAGTTTGACTGATTTTCACAATTACAATTCGTTATCGTTTCTTGGTTGCACTAGGAATAATTTAACTTTGTGATTTGTGTTTTAATGTTGAATTGGGTTGAACAATTTAAACAGAATCATGTCTATGTGATTGCCTAGCTAGGTTAATTCAGATTGTCTTTACAGTTACCGAGTCAGAAACCTGGAGTGACCGTTTTTCCATATCATTGTCTTTTCTAAAAAATCAATTTTCAATTCGTTTTGCAGCACTGCAGCACCTTTGAACAATCTTCATAAAATTAATTTAGTTAATTTATTAGTTTAAACATTACTTTACAAACAGATACTTTCCATAAACTCCCTGAGGTTCGACAACCCTACTTACATAGATGCTTGTAAAAAGCCATATCAGCATCAACTAAACTAAAAATTATTAAAAAAAAAACAGAGAAATAATAACTCACAAAGAAACCAAAACCTAGACATGTTCTTCTTCCCAAATACTAGCCAACAACCGGATTAAAAAAAAAAAACAGAGAAACAATAACTCACAAAGAAACCAAACCCTAGACATGTTCTTCCTCCCAAATACTAGCCAACAACCGGATTCGCAGACACGATCCCAAGAAAACAACACAAATCTAGGTAAATCCATAGATTAAGCAAGACCACAACAGATCTGACCAAGATCTAGACGGATCAGACTCAGATCAACATAACAACCAACCTGGTCCAAAACTGAACCGTGATACAAACCCGACCACGAGATATGACCCGAATCGACTCCAAAGGCGACCCATCTTGACCCGTGCCAAACGTGAACCGAAACCAAACCTGGACCGGACATCACCGTATCGGACCACCACAACCATTTCCTGACCAGACCCGTAACCACCATTACCATCGCCTAGCCAATACCCTACCGTGAACCAGAACTACACCCGAGCTGAACACATCACCAACAACTAAGAACCATCTGCTGAACCCGAACCCTTCACCATCACCATTAAAGCACAACAGCCCGATTGGGCCTAAAACCATGCGCCGCCGCCACCAACGATGGTGGTGGTGGCCGGCTGTTAACAAGAATAGAGAGAGAGAGAGAGAGAGAGAGAGAGAGAGAGGAGAGGGAAATAGGTTTAGAGAGAGAGACGGTTTTTAGAGAGAGAGACTAGGGTTTGTGTGTGTAGGAGAAGAATGAGAATAAGATGATTATATAGTTAGGGTTATTAGGAAGGTGTAGAAAGGTGCACACCACTTAATGAACCCGTTTAAACGAAATACGACTCGGTTAATATTTGGCTCGATAAATAAATTAAAAATTTAGTCCGTTGCGTTCGTAATTTATAATAATAACAATCCGAGCAAAAATATAAATATTTACGTCGCTTGGCACGTGCGTTCAATGCACGCGTTTACATCGCGTTAATTAAATCGGTCGCAGTTTCCATCGTTAAAACGATCAGTTAACTTCCGAGACTCAATGATTAACAATATTTATATTAAATAATTATTTAAAACCATATCGGTATTGATCCGAAGTTGGCGGTTGTCACACTCACACATACCAAACATACCATAAGAAGTAGGCTTAAGTCATGAACAACATAATTATGTTGTTCATGACTTAAGCCTAATTCTTATGGTATGTTTGGTATGACTTAAGCTGTTTACTTATGTTTTATTTGTTTTAATTATGTTGTTCATGACTTACTTTAATTCAACCATGATCTAAATTTTGGTCAAACAAACAACGTAAACACTATCACTATTTTAAGGGTAGTTGACAATGTGCAATCATGTTTAGTTACGTGACTTCCTAATCACATTGTATATTTTCGGACAATAAAACAATACATTTTCAAACAATTATAATAAAAAAAAAAAATCTGAAAGAACGAGAGCTTGGTAAATATATATGAAAGAACGAGGGCTTGGTGAATTAATAAACTTTCACGCTTTCTAATCCCAGTTGAATAAGTTGTTATCAAAATCTTCAATATACATCATTTGATTTTTTAAATTATCTCATGTGTTACTGTTTTTCTGTTTACATCAGTTTTACACCATGTTTTGTTTATTTATGTGCATTTCAGTTGTTTGTAACTCAGTAGTTAGCCAATAGTAATATAATATAATCAGTTGTTTAATTGAAACAGTTGTTAAAAATACAGCTATTAAACTAAATGTTTTATACACAATTGACGTATTAAAATATAATATTTGTTTAACAATATATTGTGCATGTTTATAATATTTCATTATGTATAGATTTTTTGTTGTTACCCGAACTGGTACGGGTAATATGCTAGTATTGTATATGAATGTGTTGAAAACTCGTCCCAGCGGACGGGTATAATACTAGTTCCTGTTAGTCAAACGGAAAGCATTCAAAGTTCAAACCCTATTGTGAGTATTTCGGAGAATTTTAGGTGTGTAGATTTCGGGAATATGTGTTGAGGTTCTAAAAAAATTAATGAAACGGTTAATCGATACTCCAAATTGAAGACCAAAAGCGATAATGTATGAGATCATTCACTAGGGCTGAGCATTTCGTGGTTCGGACCCACAGGAGCCTTGGACCCGACTCACGAGAAACTTGGACCCGAACCTTTTTAAATATATGGGTCGGTTTCCGGTTCTAGATTTATATGAATTATCAGTTCCGGGTCGGGTCGGTTCCAAACCCACGGGTCTAATATAAGAACCACAAGAACCGTTTATATTTTAATTAAAACATAAAAAAATAATCTTTTTTAGTCTTTTCACTATTCGTTTTTACGTTTTATTGTAATCGATTTCATGTAATGTTAATACAATATTAAAAATATTATTTATAATATTAATAATGTATTTTTCTTGAATTTTTTTTCGGTTTAATGGATATGCATAGATGTGATATATTATATAATATATATTATATCCAAATTTGAAGTAAATATTTATATATATCGCTCTGATGTGTGTGTATATATTATGTATACATAACAGATTCACATAATGTTTCTATTGATGAGAATGACAAAATTGTTACGAAAACATAAGTCGAGAAACGAAAGATGACTTAAAAAAGACTCATGGGCTATTGTTAGACTGTCTGTTGTGGAAGCGCGAGTAGCACGGCGCGAACGAGGTTTCAGCACCCGTGCTCACCCCAGCCACAACAGCCCCACGCGAGCAGTCCCGGCGCAAGCACAAGCGATGGTGGCCACGTGGGTTAACGGGAAAAAGCGACCTTTGGTCGCGCCGTTGCTCACATCCAGCCACAACGGGGTCAAGTGGTAGGATTACTTGATAGTCACGTCGATGGCTTGCGCACATTCGTTCGCGCGTCCACAACGGACAGCCTTAGAACCATATGGAGGAATTCTTTTACGAGCATGGTAAAAGAATAGGAATATGTAAATCCTCTAAAAGTGGCTATTGCATTAAAGGGTTCTAGAGGGTCAAACCCTTTTACCCGACCCATCAGAACCTTTAGGACCCGAAACCACATAGCCTTTTAAGGTTCGGTTCGTGGTTCCAAATTTCAACAATAAAAGGATATACGGTTCTAGTGGGTCTGGGTCGGATCGGGTTGGTTCCGGACCCTTTGCACAACCCTATCATTCATACATAAGTCCTAGCGGCATTCATGCCGGGGCGGATCTAGAGTGTAAGCAGGGGGTAACGTCCGTTATCCCTCAACCTTTTTGACGTAGTGTATTTTTACTTTTTTTACGTGTTTTGTATTACGTTACACGTGAAAATTATGTAATGTTACCCCTGAAATATTGGTTTAGATCCGCCACTGCATTCATGATCCGGCTTTGCCAATTTTGACAATAACTTGGGCTGAATCAACCACCACGGTTTTGGAAAAATACAAACCAAACCAGTCGCTTTTCACACCGTAACAATTCAGTGTCGCTAGTTTTAGATATAACAAAAATCAAAGAATAAGACGTAAACATACAGGTATTTGTATGCTTCTTTTTGCCTTTTGTTTTTGTTGTAATATAGAATTTGGTCCGTTTTTATAATTCATAGAATTTTCGCACTTTAAAAAAACTTAATCAATCTTTTCGTGAATATAAATAATAAATGTGATTAAATAAGACTAGTGTAATTCACTCAAGGCCCGGTAGGAAACAGAAAAAAAAAAAAGTAGCATTGAGATCACCAAGCTGAAAGAGATGGATTATTACTGAAGTTCCTGAAAAATAGAATAAAACTATGGGTGGAGGCTAGTAAAAATAGAACGGGCGGGGAATATGCTCGTAGGAAGAAAGACGTTCAGCGGTTGGAAGAAATTGCGGAATCGAGGAACCTTACTGAACTGGAGTTAATGTATAGAAATGAATGTAAATCTTACATGATGGAGTTCGATCGGCGGGAACGAATGGATCTTAGACAAAAGGCCCGGGTGCGGTGGGCGTTTGATGGTGACGAAAACTCCAGGTTCTTTCATGGGGTAGTGGGGGCTAACGTCTCTAGTAATCGGATACATGGCTTGTTGGTGGACAGGGAATGGATTTCTAATCCGGTAGTTATTAAAGATAGAGCATTCGCCTTTTTTGAAGATAAGTTCCGTGAACCATTGCAGTGCCGCCCTTCTATTGCATGCCCAGTAAAATATATTCCTCATAAACCAGTAAATATAAATCTTGAAACTAAGGAAGAGATTCCAAAAGAACCAAAAGACTATACTGATGATGATTTCCTAAAACTTGAGCTTGATGCAAAAGCTTTTTCTATGTTGGCAATGGCACTCCCAAATGAAATCTATTCTGGCCTATTACATTGTGATAGTGCCAAAGAGCTTTGGGACTGCCTAAAAGAACAGTTTGGAGGAACTGAAGAGGTGATTGCCAACACCAGAGAAATCTTGGCTCAACAGTATGAAACTTTTGCTCACATTAATGGGGAAACTTTAACTCAACAATTTGAAAGATTTTCCTCATTAATATCTGAGCTAAAACTAAATGGTCAGACCTATACAACTGTATCTATGCTTCATAGATTTTTAAGGTCTTTACCTGATAAATGAGAAACATACTCAATAGTCTTAAGATCTTCACCAGATTTTAGCTCCCTCACTCTTACAAAACTTCATGGGAGATTACTTACTTTTGAGAGAGAAATTGATCAAAAGAAAAAGTTACAAAATTCTGGTAAAACTGCTGATGACTATCTACCTGGTAGTACAACACTATTGGGACAAGACTCACCAACTTGTTCAAATAGTTTTGGATCTTTTGACCACATTGACATAACTGCTGGGATCTCATCTGAAAGATCATTCCCAGGTTATGACAATAATGACTTTGGTCAAACTGCTAATAACATGTGTTTTATCATGGATGACTTAAATAGTTTCAGCAGTGATGACCTTGAAGAAATGGATATTTTGCACCAACTGGCCATGTTAACTTTAAAAACAAATAAATTTTACAAAAGGTCAGGAAGGAAGTTTCCAGGACTTAACAGTTCTACAAAAATTGGTTTTGACAAATCTAAACTTAGATGTCACAAGTGTCAAAAGTTGGGACACTTTGCTAGAGAATGTAGAAGCTCTGGCTTTAACCAATCTCAGTCTGGAAACAATTTTAACCCCAATTATAACAGGAATAATGGAACACAAGGGAGTGCACATTTTGTACAGGCACAAGCTCCACAACACCAATATGTGCCACAAGTACAATATGTACAGATGCCTGCTCAACAGATGCAGAGCCAACAATCAATCCCTCCCTTTCCAGCTGCTCAACAACCTCCACAGCAACAACAACCCTCTCAACAAAGTCTATTTACCTTAGGGTATGTTGACTGGAGCAGTCTTCCTTTTGACACCATAGAGTGCAATCCTGATGCAGACAACAAAATGTTTGACATCAACTGGGGAGAGCCTGACAATGGCAGAAAGAACTTTGCCTTAATGGCATTTGAGGGATGCTCCTCAAAATCTGCTTTGTCACAGGTATCAAAAGAATTTTTGACAAAACTATGTTCAAATTCATGCAAAGAATCTTTTGCTCTCATAAGAGAGACAAATGTGCACTTACAAGGAAAGGCTAATGATTCTGAGAGAAAACTCACTCAGATAAAATGTGATTTAGAAAGAAAACTTTCTGCAAAAACAAAAGAAGTTTCTAAATTGACTAACTCTGCTATTGAAACCCAAGCACAAATCAAAATAATGATTAATGACCTAGGAAATGTCAGACAAGAGCTTGCTGACACCAAGGTCACATGTGAAAAATGGGTGGAATCTTGTAAGGGGTACCGACTATTGCTAAACAAACAAAGTGCTTCCAATGTTAGGTTTGGCATAGGGTACAATCACACTGACACACCAACAGATTTCTCTCCCAAAACTACTGAAGATGGGAGAAAAATTGTTTCAGGTGAAACTTCTGAAGAGGAAGAATGCACATCTTTCCATGAAAACTTTCTAAAATCACACAAAGAAAGTTCTTCAGAAGTATTGATTAAATCTGACTTTAAGTCATCAGTAGTTTCAACTACATCAGGAGTTGAGAACCTGAAAACTGCTGATGACCTAAAACCAATCAAAACAGTCAGAGATTTGTATTTGAAAGAAAAGACAAAAGAATGTGAAATTTGTGGTCTGTTCAACCACAAAACAGAATTTTGCAGATATAGAAAGGGTATTCAGTTCAATAAGAAAAATCAACAACTGGTTGTGGGGGGACAAATCAAAAATGATTATGTAAAAACCTTTTCTCCAAGAAACAACAACCAGCAAAAACCCTTTCTCAGAAAAAGACAAAATCTCAACAAAAGTCTTTTTCTCAAAATTCTCTGTCAGTAGTTAGACCTAAATCATTAGCAGTTTCACAAACTGCTGAGATTAAAGATCTTATGAACATGGTACAACTACTGATGACCAAAGTTGATGGTGGTCCTCAAAAGGATACCACCATTGTACTTAATGCAAAATCCATTGCCAAAAAGACATGGATTTCTAAACTTGGTCAAGAACAAACTGTAAATGTTCTCAAGAGCAAACCCAAAGCCAAACTGGCTTGGGTTCCTAAATCTAACTAATTTGCTATCTTGTGCAGAGAGTTTCCAGAGGCTTAAATAGCATTTGGTATGTAGACAGTGGAGGCTCAATGCACATGACAGGATGCAGATACCTGATAAACAATTTTATCAGTCAAAGAGATGGATCTGTGTCCTTTGGGAACAATGCTAAGGGATATGTGCTAGGACATGGCAATGTCTCCTCTGGAAAAATACAGTTTGACAAGGTCAATCTGGTTGAAAACCTTGAGTACAACTTGCTAAGTGTGTCACAAATGTGTGATAAAGGATATTCTTCCTTTTTCACAAAGACAGCATGCAAGATCATATCATCAGAAGGCCAGAAGTTGATAGAGAAGATCATTGAAGATCATACTTTGCTAATTGCCAAAAGATGTGGCAATGTCTATGCAGTGGACATTGAAAAAGACAAAGTACTGAACAACACTGCCTGTTTCTTCTCAAGGGCATCAACTTCAGAAACTGATCTCTGGCACAGGAGACTTGGCCATGTGAACTTTAAAACCATAAATAAAGTCACAAAAATGGGCTTGGTCAGAGGTCTACCCTTAAAAGTATACTAGTGTCAAGAACACTGTGTATCCTGTTTAAAGGGTAAAAAGCATAAGTCCTCCTATAAGTCTATTGAAGAATAAAAAACAACTGCATGTCTTCAACTACTCCATATGGACTTATTTGGGCCTGTAAAGATCACGAGCCTTGGTAAAAAGAAGTACTGCTTAGTCATCATTGATGACTACTCAAGATTTACATGGGTATTCTTCTTATTTTCCAAGGATGAGGCTGCTGAAATCATCAAGTTCTTAATTCTACAAGTAGAGAAGCAATACTCTCTACCTGTCAAAACCATTAGAAGTGATAATGGGACAGAGTTCAGGAACAAAACTCTGAATGACTTCTGTTTGTCTAAAGGGATTATTAGACAATTCAGTGTTGCCAGAACTCCTGAACAAAATGGTGTGGTAGAAAGGAAGAACAGAACTTTAATAGAAGGAGCAAGAACAATGTTAGCTGATTCTGGCCTACCTTTATACTTCTGGGCAGAAGCAGTTAACACATCATGTTATGTTCAAAATAGAGTTCTTGTTGTCAAGAGACATTCAAAGACTGCCTATGAAATTCTTCATGGCATGAAGCCCCTTATCTCCTTTTTCAGGGCTTTTGGGTGTCAATGTTTCATCTTGAACATCAAGGAATCTATTTCAAAGTTTGCTGCCAAAGATGACTCAGGTTACTTTCTTGGTTATTCCTCAACTAGAAAAGCCTACAAGGTTTTTAACTCAAGAACCAGGATAGTAGAAGAAACACTGAATGTCAAGTTCAATGAGTCAAAACACACTCTCATTCCAGCACATCCTGCTGAACTCTTTGACCTTGACAACTTTCATTTTGAACCTGAAAAGACTGTCACTTCATCCAAACCTACTTATTATGGTGATCAAAGGTTTGATGATGAGGATCCAGCACCATGGACTCCTCAAACAGTCATTAAGTCAACTTCAAAACCATTAGAAGTTTCACAAACTTCTGATTCAACAAATACTGAAGGCCAAACTCAAACATCTGCTTCAGCACCTGCAACTACTGAAGACACTGAAACTGCTGAACCAGATATAATAGACCTCAGTAGTTTGTTTGAAGAACATGAGCCACCAACACCTGTCAGTGGTTTACAACAACTGATCGAACACAAAGACCATCCACTTGATCAAATCATGGGTGATATTGCATCAGGTGTTCTTACCAGAAACCAGCTTTCCAACTTTTGTCTATTCTCAGCATTTATTTCACAGTTGGAACCAAAGTAAGTACCAGGAAGCCCTCAAAGACAACAATTGGGTGCAGGCAATGCAAGATGAATTGCTTCAATTCAACAAGCAACAGGTTTGGGAAATCTGTCCCTTACCACCAAACAAGCAACCAATTGGCACTAGATGGGTTTTCAGGAACAAACAAGATGAAGCTGGTATTATAATAAAGAACAAGGCAAGACTGGTAGTACAAGGTTACTCTCAAGAAGAAGGCATTGACTATGATGAAACCTTTGCTCCATTAGCAAGGCTTGAAGCCATCAGGTTATTTCTGGCCTATGCCATTTCCAACAAAATAAAAATTTTATCAAATGGATGTCAAGAGTGCATTTTTGTATGGAAAGATAAAAGAGGAAGTGTATGTTTGTCAGCCACTTGGGTTTGAGGATCCTTCTCATCGTGAGTGGGTGTACAAACTAGACAAAGCTCTTTATGGGCTCAAACAGGCTCCAAGAGCCTGGTATGATACACTTTCAACCTTTTTACTCAAATATAACTTCACAAGAGGTGCCATTGATAAAACACTTTTCATAAAACATGTTGGAAATCATGTCTTACTTGTTCAAATATATGTTGATGATATCATTTTTGGTTCAAGAAACACAAAATTGTGTGATGAATTTAAGAAACTCATGCAATCAAAATTTGAGATGAGTACAATGGGAGAACTGCAGTACTTTTTAGGACTGCAGATTAAACAACAAACAAATAGAACTTTTATACATCAATCAAAATATGTTAAAGAATTATTAAAAAAATTTTCTTTACAAGACTGTAAATCATGTTCCACTCCCATGACACCAACCACACAAGTTGAACCAGATGATCAAGGAAAACAGGTTGATCAAACCATGTATAGATGTATGATAGGTTCTCTTTTATATCTAACTGCTTCTAGACCAGATATTATGTTTTCAACATGTGTCTGTGCTAGATATCAATCAGCTCCTAGGGAATCACACCTTATTGCAGTCAAAAGAATTTTCAGATATCTGAAAGGAACTCCCACACTTGGAATTTGGTATCCTGCTTCAAGCAATACCAAGTTATCAGCTTTTTCAGATAGTGACTATGCAGGGTGTAAAATGTCAAGAAAATCAACATCTGGTGGTTGTCAATTCTTGGGAAACTGTCTAGTGTCCTGGCAATCAAAGAAGCAAACATCTGTTGCAACTTCAATTGCTGAAGCTGAATACATTGCAGCTGCAAGTTGTACATCACAGATACAATGGCTCCAATATCAACTTCTTGATTATGGAATCAAAGAGACCAAGACACCATTACTTGTAGACAGCAAATCTGCCATTAGCATTATTCAAAATCCTGTTCAGTTTTCAAAGACAAAACACATTGAAATCAGGTATCATTTCATAAGAGATTGCTATGAAAAAGGCAAGATTGAAGTGAAACATGTAGCAACAGCTAATCAAATAGCTGGCATTTTCACTAAACCCTTTGACACATCAACATTTCAGAAGTTAGTATCCATGCTAGGGATGCTAAATTTGTAAGTGTTTCTCTTTATTTTTCTGCACAAATTTTTTTTTCACTTACATCTGTTTTCAAACACTTGAAAAACTTCTGAAAAGGGAGAAACTACTGATGAACAAAACATCAGTACCGGGATAATTTCTGAAAAGTGATTAACTTCTGATAAAATAACCTTCAGAAGTTATGAATAAAAGTATTTATAAAGAATTTCTCACCAGCTGTTCAAAACTGCTGAAGAGAAAATGGGAACTACTGATGAAGACAACTCTTCATCAGCAGTTTAGTCAAAAAGGGCAAATCTGACTTTTCCCATCATCAGAAGTTTGATCTAGTCGGTTTAAAACTTCTGATAAAAGGATTTTTAACCTAGGCGGTTTAAAACTTTTAATAAAGAAGATCCAAGCGGTTAAAAACTTCTGATAAATATTTTTTTTAACACTTATCCTTTCAAACACAAAAATTCCCTCCTTCTCTCTCAAGAAAGCTCTCAAACCCCTGAACCTGCAACACAAAAACACTGTTCAATTCATCAACACACACAAACCACATGGCTTTAGTTCTCAAACAGGGACACAATCTCAGAGCCTACTTAGAAAAACAAGAAGGCTGGTCCCAATACGATGAGATCATTGATCTTGTCGTCAAATCCCAATATTTCACCGCTCTCACCATAGACCCACCAATACATCCTGAAACTCTCAATGAGTTCTGGGCTAATGCTGAGACAGTGATGGTGGATGATGAAGTTATCTCCCTCAACTCAACAATTAAAGGGAGACAAATGGCCATAACACCGGCCATACTCTCAAACAAACTGGGGTTGAATGATGTGAATGCCCCTGAGAAGTTTGACAACTCTGCAATCCACCTAACCATGTTTGAGTGTGGTTATCAAGGTACTCTCTCACAAGCTACAATCTTTAAAAAGTATTTTGAACCAAAATATAAGCTTTTGTTTCATTATATTATTATGTGCTTGAGTCCTAAAACTGGGTCTTATGACCAGATGCCCTCAACCTTTCAACCAATCTTTCATTCTATTGTGAATGAGACAAATTTCAAGGCATCAAAACTTTTCTTTAATGAGTTGGTGTTACATCACAATAACACTAAGAAAAAGTTTTTGTTATATCCAAGGTTCATTATGCAATGCATAATATCTGAACTGGGTAATGAGGTGCTTGTGGGTAAAATTGAAATTTTGAAACCCTTAACCTCACAAGCATACTCAAGGCACAACAAACAGGCTGCCTGGCCAGAAGATGACCAAGGGGAACAAGCACCAGTCCCCATGGAACCCTCATCTTCCAAACCTACTCCACCAAAGGCCAAGAAACCCAAGATAACAAAACAAAAACCCACCAAACCCAAAAGAAAAGCTGTTCAGGAGGTTGAGATGCCTGAACAAACTACTGTGCAATCTGCACTTCTTAAAGATGTGACTGAAACATCCTCTCAGTCTCATCCATCTCAAACCCCACCAAGAGCACCAATAACAATCCTTTTCAAAAGAAAAAGACTTAAGAAAACTGTTCCAATAGACTCCTCTTTTGAAACTGCTGAACCCATTGCCCAAACTACTGAACCAGCACCCCAAATTTCTAAACCAGACATTGAAATAGCCAAACTTCTCTCTGGGCTAAAAGAGAAAGTCCCATCTACACATGTCAGTCCCCATCAACCTCATCAAACAGGGGACATAGACTCAGACAGTGACATGGATGTGGACACTCATAGCCCTAACCAAAGAGATGAGGATGAACCAGGGTCTCTAAGCCCTAACTTAGAAACTTTTGGTACTTTTGAGGCTGCTACTACTCATTTACCACCCAGTGGTGGACCTGAGGACAGAAGTAACATAGCTAAGACCTCAACTGTGGCAACTACTGATGAAGGCTTAATGCCTGAGGTAGGAAATCCTCTGAACCAAGAACAAGAGGTACATGAGACAACTGAGTTGGGCTCAGCTCGTGATGTAACTGATACAGTCCTCATTGAGGATGTAATCAGGGATTCAGATGATTCCATTGATTTGGATGATGTTTCAAAACACAAAACTACTGAATTGACGGCTACAAGTGAAGGTCCTGCACATGGTGTCTCTAAGCTCAAGAAGCTAGTCACACCATCTCAGGTTAAAGCCCACTCAATCCATGATTCCCCTAGAGTGGCATCTTCTGTACAACAAGAAGATCAACCAAAAACACACCCCTCACTACAAATGCCTACCCAATTCCCTGGGCAAACAAGCATAGACCTGAACCAGCTATGCAGCCCAGATGGTCCCTTGTATCACATGATGAACACCCTCATCAAGAATCACATCCAAACATACACAGCTGACTTGGAGCTGTCCATGAAGAACCAATTTGGAGTGATACAGACGAAGATGAATGATCTGTCCAACAAGATTGATCAAAACAGCAAACAGATTGCTCATCTTCAAGGTCATTTCTCCCAAGCTTCAACTTCAAAGGCTGATGAAGCCAAAAAGGGGGAGAAAATCAAGGTACCTATGGATACACTTGAAGCCAGAAGAAAGGCAAGAGTGGCTATCCTAGCAAGAGATCAAAAAGATCGAGCCAGAAAAGAGAAACTGGCACAACAATTTGGTGTCTCTATTCAAGAAATAGAAGATGCTGAAAAGTCTGATGAATCCCAAGGGCACAATGAAGAAACCTCTGATGGCCAAAGTTCTGATGAAGAATCAGAAAGTACTGAAGACAATCCTTCAGTAGTTGACAAACCTTCAGAAGTTGTCAACCCATCAGAAGTTAACACTTCCAAGACTAAAACTGCTGACCCTTCCAGATCAACTGCTCCTATTCAACCAACCTCTGTTCCTATCAGGCCTACTACAACAGTTACCACATTAACTGTGCTAAACCCTTCTCCAATCTCTCAATCAGCAGAATTACTTGAGAAGAGTTTAGTTGCAGCCCAAAAGAAGGCCAGAGAAGATCAGATCTGGAAAACTCTGGAAGAAAGGGATGACTTAGATCTAAGCCATGAAGAAAAACTTCAGGCTTATGAAGCTGAACTCCATAGGCAGGCTAGCCTAGATGAAATTGCTGAACAAGACAAAAGACATCAACTGATGTCTTACATTATGAAGAACAACAAAGTCAAAGCCCACACATTGAAGAGACTCTCTGTGGAAGAGCTGACAAGAAGAGCTCAACTTATTGCAGATAAACTTGCAACAAGTAAAGACACAAAGGCCAAGAGAGCTCAGATGATAGAAGAACTGGTAGCTAATGGTTATGGTTCAAAAGCCTCAGTGTCCAAATGGAAAGAAGAAAGATTGGTGGACACATATAGAAAATACAAGGCTGCAAGGGCTGCTAATCCAGAGAAGTTTCAAACTGCTGAAGCTTCAACTTCAGTAGTTAGAACTTCTGGTGTTCAAAGAAGACCAGCTACACAAAGAAAGAAGTCAGAGGAGAAAGTGAAGACTGATTTCAGAATGGTACTACTAGAAGGTAGTACAGTAGTACATTCTAATTTTGACATAGAAGAGAAGCCTCTGCTCACACAATTCAGGGATCCTTCCACCTTTGCATATCAAATCCAGAAGACCATCACAGACAAACTGCACACCAAGGTAGTAATTGAACATCATTTGCCAACATTTCAGATACCTAATGTGATGGAACAACAGCAGGGAAGTGAATCCCACCTGAGAGTCACTGAAGTTGAAAACATTCAACACTCAGGAGAAACCCAGGGTACCACCATGGTTCCCTACACTGCAGACTTTGACAAGTCTAAAGTACCAATCATCAGATGGTCCTTTACTGATAACAACTCAGTACTTGTGACAAGAAGAGATCAAACAAGCAGGGAATATAGGTCGATGAATGAACTGAAGAAACTATCAACCAACGATCTGCTTACAATCCAACACTTGGAACCAAAGAAAGGGTCTCTTACTGATGATCAACTGAACCAGCTCAAGAATTCCATGTTCAAAGGAATATGGAAAATTGTGAAGGACTATTAAAGAACAATAAGGAATTAGTAAGGTTTTGGCTTCATCAATCCAGGGGGAGATTGTTAGGACAAAAAGGATTGGTGAAACCACTTTTGCAAACCTTAGTCTAATTCACTTCTGTCAAAATACTCTAAGTATAGAACTGCTGAAGACAAAGGATCAAACTGCTGAAGAAGAGATTCAGAAGTGCTGAAGAAGAAAAGTCATCAGAAGTTCTGAAGTTCAAACCAGACACTTCTACTGAAGAACTACTGAAGACAAACTACTCATCAGTAGTTTGTCATTCATCAGTACTTACAGAAGATCTTTTCCACCGCCTTTGTATATCAGTAGTTTAATACTTTAGTATTTCTTTTTGCTTTATGTACAAGTTCCAAGACTGCAACTTGTTGCAACTTGTTTCTGAACTTGCTTTTTGGCAAGGTTCATGTATTTGTAAAGTCTATAAATAGAAGGGTTCATCCCTCTGTTTTAGACATTGATTTTAATACAAGAAATCCTTCAACACTTATTATTGTTATTTCCATTTCGTGTTTACTGAGAATCTGTCAAAGTATTTCATTCTCATTCAATACTTAGATTCTCAATAAACACTTATCATTTATTAGTTCTTGAATCCAGGGGGAGTAATAACTCCTGTTGATAAGTGTAGCTATAAACTTATAAACATTTCGCTGTGCTATCACTCACCAAGAACTTGCTAAACACTTAAGTGTCAACTAGCAAGTTCAACTAAAAGAGCAGCTTACTGATCCAACAACATCGATAAGGCTTATGATTCGCTCAATTGGGGTTTTTTAGAGTCGATCATGTTACAAATGAATTTTCCCCCAAAATGGTGTAAATGGATCATGGCCATAGTGTGCTCGGCGCGTGCTTCGGTCCTTATTAATGGTTCCCCGACTCAAGAGTTTGTGTGCAATCGGGGTCTTAGGCAAGGAGATCCTTTGTCGCCGTTTCTTTTCGTGATTGCAATGGAAGCCTTGACCGGTATCATGAAGCGTGCTAATGAAGTCGGATTATTTAGGGGCCTTAATGTCGGATCGAATGGGATGATTTTATCCCATTTCTTGTATGCGGATGATGTCATGTTCTTGGGTGAATGGTTCGTGTCGAATGCTTTGAACTTGAAGCGGATTATGAGATGTTTTTATTTAGTTTCCGGCCTTAAAGTGAATTTGGTCAAATGTAGTGTGTGGCGTTGGTATGGGCGAACAAGAAACCCA
The DNA here is from genome assembly GCA_030844895.1 of Ambrosia x helenae. Classification (NCBI taxonomy): domain Eukaryota; kingdom Viridiplantae; phylum Streptophyta; class Magnoliopsida; order Asterales; family Asteraceae; genus Ambrosia; species Ambrosia x helenae. The sequence goes on along the minus strand of JAUTDX010007154.1, from coordinate 91,611 downwards.
ACACATGGCTGCGATTCTTAATTGCCGTGCGGGTGTGTTCCCTTTTAAGTATCTTGGATTACAAGTGGGAGCGAATATGAACCTATGTAAACATTGGAGCCGGTCGTGGACGTGGTCCGGAATAAATTGTCTATTTGGAAGGCGAAAAACCTTTCATTCGGGGGTCGTATAACCTTGCTGAAATTTGTTCTGAATGCCATCCCCACATATTTTTTCCCTATACAAGGCGCCGGTCCAAGTTATAGAAGCGCTCGACAAGTTGCGTAGAGTGTTCTTTTGGGGCGGATCGGAGGAGAAAGCGAAGATGAATTGAGTGGCTTGGCAAAAGGTTATTGCACCAATTGAATACGGCGGCCTAGGTTTTGGGTTGTTGCGAGATGCTAACTTGGCGTTAATGGCGAAATGGTGGTGGCGTTTTAAAGTCGAGCCTAACGCCCTATGGAGGAAGGTTATTTGGTCTATTCACCATTCGTCTAGAAGTTGGACGGCTGTTCCCGCTAAGTTGTCGATTACCGGGCCTTGGAAACAGGTGTCAAAATCTTTTGAGTTAGTAAAAAGGATTGGGGTGGATTTGGGCAAGGGCATAAAAGGGGTTGTTGGCGACGGGTCGAGCATTCTGTTTTGGCTAGATTGTTGGCTGGGGGATGAGCCGTTGGCTACTGTTTATCCTGCGCTTGAGAAAAACAAGTTCGCTTGTGTCGCTAATCGGGTACACTCTTCGGGTTTGGGCTGGTCATGGGACTGGAAGCGTACCCCAAATCTGGGACTTGAGACATACGAATTGACGGCTTTTTTGCAGCAGGTGCAACAGCCTTTAATTAGCAGTTCGATGGACAGATGGGTCTGGTTTTCGGACAATTCCTGTCCGTTCTCGGTTGGTGATTTAAAGCGGCGTATTCGAGACTTGGTTTATACTCATGCGGATGTTGTTCTTGAAAGAAACTCCTAGGTCCCTAAAAAAGTTGAGGTTTTAATTTGGCGAGCCGCTTTACACAGAATTCCTACCAGGGATGTGTTGCGTAGACGGAACATAAATGTTGGTGTTGAGACGTGCCCGTTCTGCGGTGATTTTCCAGAATCTGCAGAGCACCTCCTAGTAAATTGTAGTTTTTCACAGGCCATATGGGGTTGTTGTCACAATGGTGCAGGTTGCATCCGGTGCCCGCTTCCTGTCTTGCTGATGTGTTGTAGATCCACGCGGTTTTTGGCAGGTCTCCGAAGCAGAAGAAGGCTCTCCATGCGGTGGTAATGATATGCATTTGGTGTCTTTGGAAGTGTAGGAACGATGTAGTATTTAACCAGAAACCGGCTATGCTGCAGAATGTATTTGGTGAGATCAAGTCCCGTAGCTACTTGTGGGTCAAGAGTAGGTCGAGGTGTTTATCACTGAATTGGGAAACATGGTGCGCTTTTTCATTGTCTAGAGTCGGTCGGTAAAGTCAGGTGTATTGTAGGTATATTGTATGGTGTTTCGTGTGATTGTATGACGTATTGCTAGTATCCCGCTAGCGAGGTGAAATGATATTTTGTTGATCGTTCAAAAAAAAATATTTATTCGTCTTAAAGTTAAGTATTATTGAAGCCACCACACGTGGACCAATCACCTTTGGATAACCATAAACGTAATGATTAAATAACAAAGGATTTTGTTGTGTTGTGGCTAAATTGTCACCTCTATTTATTCTTTAGTACTACGTCATCTTAAGTTCACTTAATAAAGCCTCTTATGAAATCACTTAACCCTATTAGGGCTTTAACTGATTTTAATCAATACTGTACTGCCACATCACTTCACTGAATCAATTTTTTGAAGACAACATTTAACTGATTCACTTCACTGAAAAAAAAAATTTATTTAGTATTTTTTATTACCGTTTTTTAAATAATAACTGTTTGAATTAAAATAACCGTTTGTAAAACTTTAAAAAATAAACCGTTCCATTAAAATTAAATTTTTTTTACAAGAAACATCATCCTACTCGTCGCCTTCGTCATCCTCGCCGCCTTCAACCCAATAACGGTCCCATTCGTATTTCGCTGCGATTTCTTCTTTACGTTTCAAAACCAACTCCAAAGATTTACCTTTGAGGTGGCCGTGCGGTTTTGAATACATATTCAAGTCGTGGTCATATTGCCTTTGTCTCAACAATTCACGTTGTTCCTCTAAAAACGCTAAAGTTTTTTCGCCTTGTTGAGATTGTAGGGTGACCAATTGGTTCAGTTTCTCTTCTTTCTTCGCTTGGTATAAACCAAATTCGTCAACCCACGACGTTTTGTTTGAAGACTCGGCGGCGGGGGCTTTCTTATTTTTTCGTTTGAGCCTTGTTGGGTTGGTATCTTCATTGAGATCCGGCATGTGGCTAGTGGGGGTGGTATCGTCCTGTGTGGAAAAGACAGTTGGCTGATAGTTGCCGCTTTCCGAGGACTTCCGTCTCTTGTTGGAATGACTGTCAGACGGATTTTCACCTATCAACACTTGCTTTTTCCACTTGTCGTGGTCTTTTACAATCTCCCAAGCTGCTAGATGATTAAAACCGGAAGGATGACTTTTCCTGTAATCGTTCAACGCCGTTTGCAAAACGTTTAGATCACTACATCCACTCCCTCGTAGGCGCTCCTGTATAATTAAATACAACCGTAAATTAAATATAATTTAGGGAAATAATTTGTATAAGTAAATGAAAAAAATTAATGAAAGGGTTAATCGATACTCCAAATTGAAGACTAGAAGCGATAATGTATGAAGATCATTCATACATAAGTCCTAGTGGCATTCATGATCCGGCTTTGCCAATTTTGACAATAACTTGGGCCGAATCAACCACCACGGTTTTGGAAAAATACAAACCGAACCAGTCGCTTTTCACACCGTAACAATTCAGTGTCGCTAGTTTTAGATATAACAAAAATCAAAGAATAAGACGTAAACATACAGGTATTTGTATGCTTCTTTTTGCCTTTTGTTTTTGTTGTAATATAGAATTTGGTCCGTTTTTATAATTCATAGAATTTTCGCACTTTAAAAAAACTTAATCAATCTTTTCGTGAATATAAATAATAAATGTGATTAAATAAGACTAGTGTAATTCACTCAAGGCCCGGTAGGAAACAGAAAAAAAAAAAAGTAGCATTGAGATCACCAAACTGAAAGAGACGGATTATTACTTTTGTTCACAAATCATAAATGATATTTATTCGTTTTTAAGTTCTAAGTATTGTTGAAGCCACCACACGTGGACCAATCACCTTTGGATTAGGATGACAATGGGTCGGGTTTAGGACGGATTTAGGTAATCCCAGCCTCATACCCGATTAGGTATGCTTGTCCCAAACCCGGCCCAAAACCCGTCGGGTTTGTGTCGGGTAAATACCCATCGGGTATCGGGTATACCCGCGGGTTTCGGATAAACCCGTTAATTTTTAAAACTTACTCATTGAGTATATCCGACCAAAAACCCGACGAGCATCTATTAGGTAACTATTAACCAATTACATTTAGCATTATTAAATATACATGTAAATGATTACAATATATAAATATAAAATACTTAAATCATATAAAAACAATCAAAGACATAGATAACAAATAGTATACACTAATTTTTGGTAATTTTAGCACAAGATGACAATGTAGATAGACAATTAGATATATTATGCATACATATTTAAAAGATATATTAGAAATTATATTGGGTATCTAATCGGCAGGGCCTGACCTACTGTGTTAGCAATCTAGGCTAAGGCCTAGGTCCTACAAAAACTAAGGGCCCCGAAAGTTTAAGTTTTTTTTTTTTTTTTTTTTCGTGTATTACATTGGTACTGGCCCAAGTAAAAAACAAACAAGTATTGAATGATTGAATCTCTAAAATTTGTGACTTTCATTTGTTATTGCTGATTGTCATTGATAGTTTTTTTTGTTATCAAGGATTGAAGTCTTACAAGAGGAATTAGACGATATAAAGTTAATCTACTTTCTCAACCAAAGTAGATGCTGATAAAACCATTAAATCAAGCTCAAAAGAATTACATAGTAAATTGTAGATCCACAAAATGGAATCAAAATTTAAATGGGAAAATGTCTTTAATTTGCAATATACCTATCGCGAGTAAGTAGATAAAATGAATCCGGAATACTTTAATTGATTAATAGTTACCAGAAAGGAGATTGTAATGTCCATCTAGTGTAAGGTGTTTTTTTGTGAACTATACAAATTTAAAGGGCCCCCGACTTATATTTTGCTTAGGGCCTCCAAAAACGTTGGATCGGCTCTGCTAATCGGGTAAACAAGTATACTTTATCAGGTAATCGGGTCGGGTAAACGGGTATATCATCAAATCCCGAACCCGTCCCAAACCCGCGAAAAAGTGAAAAACTAATCTTATACCCGAATCCATACCCGATTACCCGACCCCAACCCGTCCCAAATGTGTCGGGTTTCAGGTTCACCCATCGAATTTGGGTTTCATTGCCATCCCTACTTTGAATAACCATAAACATAATGATTAAATAACAAAGGATTTTGTTGTGTTGTGGCTAACTTGTCACCTCTATTTATTCTTTAATACTACGTCATCTTAAGTTCAGTGAATAAATCAATAAAGTCTCTTTTGAAATCACTTAACCCTATTAGGGAAGGGCACTACTTTTTGTTTGGAAGGTGATTATCTATCTCGTGGTAGAGTTCATCACAACTACTCAGAAGGGGATCCTCTAGCCACTCTACAATGGTCGTATACTATTTTTCTTTAACTGATTTTAACCAATACTACACTACCACATCACTTCACTGATTTACTTCACTGAATCAATTTTTTGGAGGCAGCACTTAACTGATTTACTTCACTGAAATTTTTTTTTTAGTTTTTTTAAATAATGTCTGTTTGAATTAAAAGAACCGTTTGTAAAACTTTAAAAAATAAACCGTTCCATTAAAATTAAAAAAAATTACAAGAAACAGCATCCTACTCGTCGCCTTCGTCATCCTCGCCGCCTTCAACCCAATAACGGTCATATTCGTATTTCGCCGCGATTTCTTCTTTACGTTTCAAAACCAACTCCAAAGATTTACCTTTTAGGCGGTCGTGCGGTTTTGAATACATATTCAAGTCGTGGTCATATTGCCTTTGTCTCAACAATTCGCGTTGTACCTCTAAAAACGCTAAAATTTTTTCGCCTTGTTGAGATTGTAGGGTGACCAATTGGTTCAGTTTCTCTTCTTTCATCGCTCGGTATGAACCAAATTCGTCAACCCACGACGTTTTGTTTGAAGACTCGGCGGCGGGGGCTTTCTTATTTTTTTCGTTTGGGCCTTGTTGGGTTGGTATCTTCATTGAGATCCGACATGTGGCTAGTGGGGGTGGTATCGTCCGGTGTGGAAAAGACAGTCGGCTGATAGTTGCCGCTTTCCAAGGACTTCCGTCTCTTGTCGGAATGACTGTCGGACGGATCTTCACCCATCAACACTTGCTTTTTCCACTTGTCGTGGTCTTTTACAATCTCCTAAGCCGCTTGATGATTAAAACCGGAAGGATGACTTTTCCTGTAATCGTTCAACGCCGTTTGCAAGACGTTTAGATCACTACATCCACTCCCTCGTAGGCGCTCCTATATAATTAAATACAACCGTAAATTAAATATAATTTAGTGAAATAATTTGTATAAGTAAATGAAACGGTCAGTTTAATATAGCATAGTCGTTACCGCTTGTTGATGAAGGCCATTGAACGCATTCATTTGTGGGTTCACGGCGCTCCATTTAGAAGTAATTTGATCAACTGTTCGGGTAGATCCGCCCAACAGTGACGCGTAATGTTTTTGGACCGCTTTCCAAAAACTTCCCTTGCTTTTTTGGTTATTCTTCTCTCTGTTCTCCGACACATAGCACCAAGCTTTTGCCAAAGCAACCTCTTGTGTTGTATTCCACTTCACAGCTTTTGTTCGCTTTGCGTACTTCTTTTCCCCTTGCATCAACTTCTTCAACTTCAAGTTCAACCGCCTCCTCCGCATCATCGTCTAATTGTTCATCTCCATGTTGCTCGAACTGTGTCTCTGGCACAGTTTCTTCCCGTCATCGTCCTCGTCTTCTAGGTTGAGCTCGAAGTCGTCTAGTTGGGAAGTTGTTAATTGAGGCGGCGTAAAATATTGTGGATATAGAATGGGTTGTTGGGTTTGTGGGAATTGTTGGAATGGTGGGTATTGTGAGAAAAACGGTTGTTGTTGGGGTTGGGATTGTGGAAAATTGATCACGGGCCTATATCCTTCAACCGTAGCCGATCTCGAACTCGCACCTCTCCCTCGACTACTAGAACCCCTAGATTTTGAGGTTCCCTGCCCACCCTTCGAAACACTCTTAGATTTCCTTGGATCCATTTGTTTTGTTTGTGCTTTAGTTTGTTAATCAAGTAGTTTGTTTGTGTTTTTTTATTTAAACCGTCCCCGTATTTATACCATTCGAAAATAACCTAAGCAGTTAATGCGGTAAAATATCGGTTATCGGTCAAAGACCGATATTTGATATATCGATTATCGCGGTGAGATATCGGTGGGATATCGGTATGTACACACACACATATATATATATATATATATATATATTATAACACACTAAAACCTATATAAGAACAATAACAATAATAATTACCATTACCAATATAATATAATATAATATATATGTGATGAAATTAAGTAGTGTTTGTGTTGGGCTGTAATTAGATCAGAGTATGTGTGTTGTGTTGTAATTGGACCAATTTTTCTATCATGTGGTACACGTATATATAGTGGTGATCATCTCTTTTTCAGTTTTTCCACTCACCTCTCTTCAGACAACATTACATCATCATCTCATCATCTTTCTTTCCTCTCAACTCTCTCTCTCTACAACTTTCGTACCTTCTTCTGTTGATTAACATCATCTTTATTATACAAATAATAAACTTCCGTGCCTTCTTCTGTTCGATTGCTTGCTGATTCGTTGAAATGAGGAGCAGAGGAGGTTCGATTGGTTGCTTATTCGCTGAAATGAGGAGCCAGAGGTTGGCCGCTTCTTTTGTTTATGAGTTTTAGGATTCGATTTCTTGTTGTGTTTGTATCGATTCCTTATTCTGTTCAATAACTTGCTGATTAACGATATTATCGGTATAACAACCGATATTTGGAAGCATGTATCGGCCGCTATATCGGTCATCTCAGCCGATATTATCGGTTCCGAGATAATTACCGAGATTTCAAACCGATATGGTCCTGACCCACCGAGAACCGAGATTCCACCGAGATATCACCGAGATCTCGTGGAAAATTGATCACGGGCCTATATCCTTCAACCGTAGCCGATCTCGAACTCGCACCTCTCCCTCGACTACTAGAACCCCTAGATTTTGAGGTTCCCTGCCCACCCTTCGAAACACTCTTAGATTTCCTTGGATCCATTTGTTTTGTTTGTGCTTTAGTTTGTTAATCAAGTAGTTTGTTTGTGTTTTTTTATTTAAACCGTCCCCGTATTTATACCATTCGAAAATAACGGTCAAAAAATGTTACCGTTTTTATATTAAATACATTCAAATGGTAAAAATGGTAATAAAATTTCGACCGTTGCAATAATTAGTTCCATCTACTAGCTCGTTAGATAGAACCCATATTTGGTCACGGGATGCCTACCAGCACTGGTGACGGCGGTGTTACCATGCTGGTAGTTGGGTACCCGTGACCAAATCTGGTAGCGCCTCGTCCCCCTTAGACCATACGGAGTGGAGGGGAAAGAGGGGCATGAACCGCCATATGGCACATGTGGGGCCCTTGCGGGAAGGGTGCAAGTTGTGGGGAGTGGAAGGGGTGGAAAGGGGGGGGGGGTGCCATGTGGCATTTCTTTTTTGTTTTTTATTTTTTTAATAAACTAAGTAAAGGCAATTTTTTTTTAATAAAAAACATAATTAAAACATAATAATTAATAATAAAATTCCATAAAAAGCTAAAAATAAAAAATACATAAAAAAATACATGAACCGAATATCTTTTTAATTATCGGACTCGTTATCGTCGGATGGGTAATCTCTTGGTACACTCCAAATATGATCAACCAAGTCCGCTCGAAGGTTGTGATATGTTTGGCTATTATTGATTTCAAACATGTTTAACCCTCTTTCTTCGTCAGTAATGTTTCATTAGCTTGCTTGCGTTTCCTCACCATAGTACTCGCATATTGCACGTCCTTCGTCTTCCAAAATCATGTTATGTAAAATAATGCATGCGTACATCACATTTCTTATTTGGGCTTTTTCCCACATTCAACATGGCAAGGCCAAAATGCGCCATCTTTTTTGCAACACACCGAAAGCTCGCTCAACGTCTTTCCGTGCAGCCATTTGAGCTTTGTTAAACTTTTTTCTCTTATCGTCTAACATAGTCCTCCGTGTAAACGATTTTATGAACACGGCCCAGTCAGGGTAAATTCCATGTGTTAGAACATACACGTATTTGTATTCTACCCTGTTTACGAAAAAAGTTCCTTTTGGTGCAACATCATTTACAAGATCGTTGAATATTGGGGACTGATTAAGAATATTTATATCGTTTAACGAACCGGGGACACCAAAAAATGCATGCCAAATCCAAAGATCTTGTGACGCAACCGCTTCAAGCATCATACACGACTTTTTATGATATCCACTCGAGTGTTGGCCTTTCCATGCAGTTGGGCAAAGTTCCCACTCCCAATTCATACAATCTAAACTCTCTAGCATCCCGGGAAAACCATGTTATTCTTCGTGAAACTCCAAAATTTGTTGTACATCACTAAATGTAGGTTTTCTCAAATATTTTTTTTTTAAATATAGTTCAATGACGTACGCACAAAAATAGTGAACACTTTCCCTAGTCGTTCGCTCGGACATCTTTAGATAGTCATCCATTATGTCCGAACTTTGTCCGTAACCCAAGTGTCAAATCGCGGCTGTGACCTTTTGCACCGCGGTAAATCCCATCTCACCATGCGCATCGGGCTTTTGTTGGAAATATTCATAATTATTTTGTAAATCGTTTGATATTCTTAAAAATAAATTACGACTCATACGAAACGCCGCCTAAAACTTCTTTCATCGTATCTTGGTTCGGGTGAGAAGTAATCACGTACCAATAAATCATTTGCGGCTTGTCGTTCACGAACTATATACTTTCTACGTTTTGGTTCGGAGGTGTAACACCCCAACCGATGGCGGAAACATCGAGGTGTCACGTAGTGACGATTGTTCAATAGCTCATGGTACTAAAGTGTAAATTTGAATACATTGATTTGAGTAATTTTTACATTGCAAGGAAATTACAGTATACAATAGTTCTAAAGCGTTAAGTCTAACTAATATACAAATAAGTCAAAGCTTAAATATAAATCCAAAAGCTAAAAAGAAGCGTCGCAAAATAACCTGAAACATGTACGAAAATAGTATATGTCAATACAAAAATGTATTGGTGAACATACCCTGATTTGAATACATATAGTAAGAAAAATGTTTAGCAATTCATGTGCGGTACCATTTGCAATTATGTAATAAGTAGTATCAGTCAAAACCAAGCCTTGATGAATAATGACTAACACATGAATAACCAACTGAATAATGAATTAACAAGACAATGACCAATATTCTCTCAACAGAGTCTCAAGGGGGTATACCATAGTACTATTCATTGAAATGCTAGGCCGCAGAACGGTTAATGATTATGACTAAGCATACACACAAATTCATATAAAGCAAACACACATGAGAATTGCATTAAGTATAAGAAATAGAAACTTGATTAATAGGTACATGAGTCACCCCAAAGTAGTAAAACAGTAAAAAAAGGGAAAAATATACTCACATTGATTGTAGTGATGAATGTGTAAGGAATTATAGAGAATTAACAAAGGCCGATATAATTTCTAACGCTTGAATCACTCGTTGCGAATTCCTAAAAAAATTATCGCGTTCCCCATTAGATTTTGGATCATCACTTATTTGTCTCAACTAAGTTTTCATGTTAGATAGTAACTTGAGAATTTTATATCTATATATCTCATAGGTTATATAGGTTACATAAAAAAATAGGTAGCATATAACCACTTGAAGAAACAACGAGTATAAAAGGAGTTAGATGTAGGGTGGTATTTGAGGTAACGACTCGTGTTCGCAGCAGGGTATAATCCTTGGCTCACAACGGTGGTTGGTCTATGGTTGTATACGCGAATGTCAAGCAATCATACACAATAGACAAAGATATAAGTGGTTCGATCTAGTAAGATCTACGTCCACTATGAAAGGTGATCTTTATTAATGTATAGTGTGAATAACGATACAAGTGGGAGTACAAGTGTGTTCGTTCTTCTTGGCTAATATTAACGTGGAGAGAAAGGAGGTTGAGTCCTCCTTTTATAGGAGATGCATGGGCCAAGGATTCTGGAGCCCATTCATCTCTTAATGGGCCGGGCCTGGGGACCGGGCCGGTTAATTGGTAGACCCCCTTAGTTGGATCCTAACCCTTGGTTAGATAAAGTGATCCAAGTTGGGGAGGGCTTCTTCTGATTGGACCACGTGTCACCTCGTGGTTGGCAGTTTGGGAGGTTCTTCGTCCACCACACACGTGGCATGCTGTGGATGGTGTGCAGGAACGTCAGATGTCAGACAGCTGACCACTTGTCAGCTGACATCTGACGGGAGGGAGCCAGTTGGTGTCCAAGGGGAGTGTCTTTGGGTGTTGCCAACTGGTGACCCTGCGCCTTTGGCGCTGTGGTGCTCCTGGAAGTAATTCTTCCCGCGGGTGTTAGAACTTCTAGTGGAGGCTTTTGGGTAGGGTGCGCCTGAAAGCGGTACCCTACCCCTTCAAGTCCCCCAAGTCCAGGGTGTCTCCTGTTCTTGCTTAGAGGGCTGGTGGGGCGCTGGACTAAAATTTGTCCTTTGTATTCCTTTTTGTTGTGATGGGGGTACTACTTTATTTTGAGCGAAAGAGTGCGCGTTGCAACTCTTGTGTCATGTGAAAAGATATTGGCGTCCCATTATCTTTGTACATGGCTCTTTTGTAAAGTAGTTGCCTTTTTAGGATGTTTTAAAAAGTAAAATCCGACGGATAATGTCTTTTGGATTTAATGTCAACCCATCGCCAGGTGATGACGTGGCACTTAGGGTGTGAAAAGGTAAAATCCGGCGGAGAACGTCATTTGGATTTTATGTCAACCCATCGCCAAGTGATGACGTGGCACTTAGGGTGTGGAAGGGTAAAATCCGGCGGAGAACGTCCTTTGGATATTACGTCAACCCATCGTCAAGTGATGACGTGGCATTTAGGGTGTGGAAGGGTAAAATCCGGCGGAGAACGTCCTTTGGATTTTACGTCAACCCATCGCCAAGTGATGACGTGGCATTTAGGGTGTGGAAGGGTAAAATCCGGCGGAGAACGTCCTTTGGATTTTACGTCAACCCATCGCCAAGTGATGACGTGGCATTTAGGGTGTGGAAGGGTAAAATCCGGCGGAGAACGTCCTTTGGATTTTACGTCAACCCATCGCCAAGTGATGACGTGGCAGTCATAATGGCTTGGTATTAATTGGTGTACTAAGTACGCTACCTTTGTAATTAATTTTTGAATTTTGAAGGGTCTCCTTGTATTTAGGAAACGTGCTTGGGAAGGTGAGGCGGTTTGGTGGACGTGTCAGAGTGCAGAAAGGATGTCTGCACAGTTGTCAGTCACGTCAGCACGTGGGTGGGGAGTTATCAATCGTGTGTCAGGCGAGTGGCCGTTCACGCGCGCGAGTGGTGCAGCCTGTCAGTCTGAATGCTGACGTTGGGCAGGTGAGAAGTCGTCCTTTTGGGCAGACGCGTGTCCTCACGTGCTGATGAGTAACTGCTCATCCAGCTTTTATGCCACGTGTTGCGTCCAGATGTATCCTTCCCTGGCAAGATGAAGGGTCATCTGCCAGCTGTGTCTATCGCATTAAATGCGATGGGTATAAATACCCGAGGAGGTTTTTTGAATTCCTTCTTATCCTTCTTTTGTCTCACAATTTCCTTCTTCTTTTCTCTCATCTTCTCCGGTGGATCTTCAAATTTTCCGGTGACTTTTTAGAAAAAATTTTCTTTCTTTTTGCATATATTTTGCACTATGTCTGAGGGTTCCGATGTTGGTGGTAACCCTGCTAAGGCCACCGAGAAGTCCAAGAAGCTGATTCACAACACCACCTGTAAATGGGGTGAGAAAAGTTTTTCGAAATTTGTCAAGGCCATGGAGTTCGATCCTTCGTGGGAGGTGGAGTTGCCGTCAAACAAGGGCACTGCCTTGGCTCCTCCCACCGGGAAGATGAGTCTGTATGGGGCTCATCTTGCCCTCTGTGGGTTCCGGCTACCTGCCACCAAGTTCCAGGTGGACACCTTGGTGCAATATGGCGTTCATGTTACCCAGGTCAGTGGGTTTGGGATGCTTCGTCTGGTGCACTTCGAAGCTTGTTGCCGTGCCTTGGATATTGAACCGTCGTTCGAACGGTTCAATGTCTTTTATGTGTTGAACATGGAGGGTTCCTGGTTCAACTTTGTCCCTCGTCCTCAAGTCCCTCCCTGTGGGACTACTGCTCCGAAGTCCCTTCATGACTGGAAAGAGAAATTTTTCTATGTCAAGAGGGGTGTGATTCCGGTGGACATGCCGTGGAAAGTTGTTGCCGAGCGTCAACGGGTGGGTGACCATCCTGTGATGGAGGGTTTCAGGGACCAGGAGTGGTTCAAAGAGCTTGTGGCCCGTGCTTCCCCGTTTGACACGGGTATGTGTTCTGAAGCCATGTTGGCTTTGCTGGGAATGAGTAGGGTTCAGATCGTTGAAGGAAAAGAGCCTGTGGTTACCGTCCCCGGTAAGTCTCTTTCACTTTATTTTCCTGACCTCTCTTTTTTCTTTTTATTTTGTGTAAATAAAGTTGTGTTTTTGGGCTCAGGAATGTCGAAGTTTGAGGCGTTCCTGCTGAGGGACAAGGCCCCACTTGAGTGGAGAGATCCTGCGGGTGGTAGGATGTCCGTGATTGACGAGATGGTGGGCCGATTTTATTTTCCCTATCTGGAGTTCAAGCCAACCGTCCTCCTGTTTTCACGTGAGCATCCTATAAACCCTGACCCTATATCTTCTGTGCGTCATGCGGGGGTAAACCCTTGTTTTGTTGTTTCCTCTGATGAGGAATCCACTGGATCTTCTGTAGAGATGGTGGATCCAGCGCCTCCGCGTGGTCGTAAGAAGAGCGTGCCACGCTTTCATAAGCATAAGGTCTTGTCTCAAGCTAAGTCTGCGCCTTTGAGTGCAGGTGGTGAAGGGCCTCTCTTTGGGCAACGCGAGCGGCGTGCAGAATCGTCCTCTTCCGCCCCTGAAGATGATTCAGCGGTCAGTCCGCTGAAAAAGAAGCGGAAGTTGGGTAAAGTTTCTGGAGGTAAAGCTGCATCCTCCAAGTCTGGTTCCGCACCGTTCTCCATGGAGATTAGCCCTCCGCCGGAGCGTCGTCCTCTGATCCAGAAGACGTTGAAGAAGGTTACTAGTAAGTGGTGTTCCGCCTCTGTGTTGCTTTTTTGCCGTTTTCTTGGTATTTTCTAAGTGTTTAGTTTTTCTTGCAGTTGTTTCTCCGCGAGCTTCTGGTTCTGTCTCCGAGCCAAGTGAGACGGAGGTTGCTAGGGAAAGGCGGGAGGAGGAAGAAGCGAAGGGTCGCGCGGAGAAAGAGGCAGCGGAGGCCGAGCAACGGGCCAAGGAAGCTGCCGCCAAGGAGGAGGAGAGGGTAGCGGCGGAGAGGCTGCGTCTGGAGGAAGCAGCTAAAAAAGCTGAGGAAGAGAGATTGGCAGCTGATAAGCTGCGTATGGAGAAGGAAAAAGCTGAAGCCGAAGCAAGGGCTAAGGAGGCGGCCGCCAAGGTTAGGGCGGAGGAGGAGGCCGCCAAGCTCGCTAGTGTTCAAGCTTTTTCTGGTGGTTCCCCTGGGGGGGTTGGAGGTGGACCTGTTGGAGGGAGGTCCAGTGTGGACCGGAGTGACCCGGGTTACTTCGCTGGCGACGTGATTTGGCGTCCGCACTGGAGTATCCGGGAGAACTCCCGTTTTGCCAACCCTCTAACGGCCGAGGAGTTCGTTTCTGAAGTTGTTCCTCCCAAGGAAAGGGAGTATCAAGATAGCCTCCCCCGGTCGCAGTTGATCACCGATATCTGTGTCGGGCAGGCGCTCCAAGTCGCCGCTATTGAATCTTTAAAGCGGCGTGATCAAGAGTATGCCCGGGATATCGCGGAGTTCAATGCTCGGCGGGCTAGCCAGGCGCAGAGGGAGGAGAAAATGAAGTCGGAGGTAGATAGGTACCGTGATAGGGCCTATAAAGCTGAGGACCGAGTGAAGGAGCTGGAGAAGGAGCATGCGTTGGCTCATCAGCGATGGGTCGATGCATGCCAAGTGACCAACCAGGAGACTATGAAGCTGAAAGATCAGATCCAGACCCTGAAGAATGAGAACGCGAAACTTCGGGACACCGCGGAGGCCCATGCCAAGGTTTTGGCTGATAAGGACTCCGTGGTGGCGGGTCTAAGGTCTGATCTTCGCAACAAAGATGATGAGCTTGTTGGTGCCTTTTCTCAGCTTTCTGAGTTGGCGGGTGAGAAGGAAGCGTGGGTGAAGGAGAGGGCGGCGTTGATGGAGGAGCGGGCCTCGTTGGAGGAGTCCTTGACCGTGTCGCAAACAGAGGCTGAAAATGCCAAGGCTCTCTTGGATGAGGCCACTGTTGCGCAGGAGAAGGCTCAGGAGTCCATCCGCTGGGTGATGACCGAGGGTATCGCCGGTGTAAGTACTTTTCTCTCCTTCCTACTGTCCTTAGTGTATTTTCTTTCTAATCCTTGTTTTTATGCAGATTTTCAAGCGGTTCTGGAACGAGCCCAATCTCGGTGATCAGGTTGCTGCTATCGCTGCTGCTGCGCGCGCTGCTGGAGAGGCCGAGGGATTCGACACTGGGTTCTACCATGCGCTGAATGGAGGGTGCATTTCTGAGGGTGCGCATGACGGTAAACCCAGGGAGAAGGAGTATGAAGCTGAGCTTCTGAAATTTGAGCAGGTCGAGTTCCCTATACTGAAGACGGTTGCGGACTGTAATCAGTATGCTGATCCAGCTGGCGCCCTCCGTTACTATATTGAAGAATCCGACCGTTTGGGTGCGGAGGCGCAGCAGAAAGGGAAGCAGCCAGCGGGTGGTGGTGAAGGTCCGTCTGGGACGCGCCCGGAGGATGTTGAAGAACAGTTAGTTGATTTTGGGGAGTCTGGTGAGGAATAGGGTTCCTCTGTATGTGTTTATGTTTCTTTGTCTTTTGTAAAGCTTGAGGCAGCTTGATCGCCTCTTTTTGATAGTTTATATGAATGAAACTTTTTGTTTGTTACCTTGTGTGTTTTTGGATTGATTAATGAGTCTGGCGATAATGATACATGATATTTATGCCTTCAAGACCCAAGTTCCGATATTGCACACTTTAAGAGGTGATAGAATTTTCTTAGGATTCCCAAAAAAGAAAAGTGGCTTAGGCATGTGTAGCCCAAGTGTTTACAAGAATTATATGTAACAGAAGCGTAATTGTGCCGGGTTCCAAGAGCGCGGGACAGGCGTTCCATCGAGCTTCTCTAACACGTAGGCGCCTTTGCCCAAAATTTCTTGTATTTTGTAGGGGCCTTCCCATGTTGGGGCAAGTTTACCTTGCTTTTCCGCGTTTGAAGCGCTATTGTTTCTGAGAACGTAATCTCCAATGTTAAAGTTATGTAACTTAACTTTTTGATTGTAGTAGCGCTCCAGTTGACTTTTGTATTTGGCTTCTTTGATGGCGGCGAGCTCTCTTCGTTCTTCAAGCAAGTCGAGGTTTAGTCGTAGCTCTTTGTCATTCTGCCCTTTTTCCGCCATGAGTACTCTTGCGGAGGGGCATCCGATTTCGGCGGGAATGACAGCCTCAGAGCCATAGGTCAGGCTGAAAGGAGTTTCGCCATTGCTGGTTTTGGTGAGTATGCGATTTGCCCATAGGACGTGTGGAAGCTCGTCCACCCATCCTGTTCGTTTGGTCCCCAGCCGCTTTTTAATGCCTTCGATGATGCTTCGATTTGCCCTTTCGACTTGGCCATTTCCTTGGGGGTGGGCGACTGAGGTGAATATCTGCTGGACGCCCATTTGCGCCAACCATTGTTGCAAGTGTTGGTCGGTGAATTGGGTTCCATTGTCGCTTACAATTTGATATGGCAAACCAAACCTGCAAATGATGAACTCCCATATGAATTTTTTGGTGTGTGCGCCGTCGATTTTTGCTAGTGGCTTTGCTTCGATCCATTTTGTGAAATAGTCGATTGCCACTATTAAGAACTTTACGTTTCCTGGCGCTGTGGGGAATGGGCCAACAAGGTCTATTGCCCATTTCTGGAACGGCCATGCCGCTGTGACGGGAATTAGGTCGTTTTTAGGGCGCAGGGTGTTTGGCGCGTGGCGCTGGCAGGAGTCGCACTTGCGCAGTTCTGCCACTGCGTCTGGGTGCATGCCTGGCCAATAGTAGCCTGCGTTCATTAGCTTGGCCACCACCATTCTGGGTCCTGCATGTAGTCTGCATGTGCCTTCGTGGATGTCTCTGATGAGGAAAGAGGCGTCTTCTTTGTCGACGCATCGCAGTAGCGGACCGAGGTATGATCGTCGATAGAGGATTCCGTCCGTTAACTGGTAGTGCAAGGCTTTGTGCTGGAGCTTTTGTGCCTCCGCTTTGTTATCGGGTAACGTTCCGGATGTGAAGTAAGCCTTTAGTGGTGCCATCCAAGAGGTGTTTCCTGTTTGGATGACGTTGACTTGCCTTATAGGAACTGATGGGGCTTCTTGTAGTTCGACACGGACGTTTTTGGCCATGTGCTCAAAGACTGTGGAAGCCATCTTGCTTAGGGCGTCGGCGGGTTTGTTCTCGTTGCGGTTGATGTGAATGACCGTGCAGGAGACAAATTTACGTATGAGTAGTTTGGCCTGTTGTAGATATAGGGCCATTGTGGCGTCCCTTGCATCGTATGTGCCATTGATGTGGCCCGCCACTAGTAGTGAATCGACATGCGCCTCGATATGTGAGGCTCCCATTTGATGTGCGATGCGTAGGCCTGCTAGGAGCGCTTCATATTCTGCCTCATTGTTTGTTGCGGCAAAGTCTAATCTAATGGCGTATGTGTATTCTTTGTTATTAGGGCTGATCAGCCGCAAACCCGCACCTGCGCCGTCTGAATTTGACGCACCGTCGGTGTAAAGGTTCCACCTTTCATTTTCCGGCGTTGGTTGTGCGGGATCCTGCTCTGCGAGGCACTCCGCGATTTTGTCCGTTGGTATTTCGGTGGCGAAGTCGGCGAGGACCTGTCCTTTAACTGCGGGTCTGGGCTTGTAGTTGATAGTATGTTCACCTAGTTCGATTGCCCATTTTGCTAGACGTCCCGAGGTTTCTGGCTTGCGTAGGACGTCACTGATTCTGTAGTCTGTTAGGACGTTTATTGGGTGGCCGTGGAAATACCGGCGCAATCTGCGCGAAGCGTGGATGAGGGCTAGTACTAATTTTTCCATTGTGGAGTACCTAGTTTCTGCGTCTAACAAGGTTCTACTGATGTAGTAGATGGGTGTTTGTACAGCTTTGCGGTCTACCAAAAGTACGGCGCCGATTGCCCTTTCTGTTACAGAGAGGTATAGGGTTAGCGGCTCTTTGGGTAATGGTGCTGTGAGAGTAGGTAAATTCATAAGACATTCTTTCATTTCTTTAAAAGCTTTTTCCGCCTCAGGGGTCCAGCGGAAATTACTTTTCTTAAGACAATTCTTTAGAGTGTCTACAAATGGAAAAGACTTTGAAGCGTAATTTGAAAGGAAGCGGTTGAGAGCGACTAGGCGCCCCATTAGCGTTTGTACTTCCTTGATGCTTGTTGGTGAAGGCATTCTTTCAATTGCTACGACTTTGTCTGGATTTGCGCGGAAACCGTCACGCGTGACTACAACGCCTAGGAATCTTCCCTCCTCCATGCCGAAGGAACATTTGCTGGGGTTGAGCTTCATGCGCACCTTACGCAGTTGGCTGAATGTTTTCTGGATGTCTTCCAGCATGTTGCCTTCGTCTTTGCTTTTGATGACGAGGTCATCAACGTATACTTCCAAGCGCACCCCTATCTCGTGGATGAAAGCGCTGTCCATGAGACGTTGGTATGTGGCTCCCGCGTTTTTCAGACCGAAGGGCATTTTGGTGTAGCAGAAAATGCCCGTGTCTGTGCGGAATGCCGTTTTGTCTTCATCTTCCTTTGCCATTTGGATCTGATGGTAGCCTTTGTAGGCGTCGAGGAAGCATTTGAAGCGGAATGGTGCTAGGGAGTCTACCTTTAAGTCGATTTCTGGGAGAGGGTAGCAATCCTTCGGACAAGCTTTGTTTAGATCTTTGTAATCGACGCACATGCGCCATCCGCCTGTCGCTTTTCCTACCATAACCGGGTTGGCGACCCATGTTTGGTAGCGTATTGGGCAGATAATGCCAGCGTTTAGTAGCTCATTGACTTGTTCGTTCATCGCCTTTGTTTTCTCCGGTCCCATTTTGCGCATCTTTTGGGCAACTGGCTCCACTGATCTGTACGTGTTGAGTTTGTGTTCCGCGATGTTTCTTGGAACGCCAATCATGTCAGATGGTTGCCAGGCGAATATGTCTATGTTTTTTACTAGTAGTTGTTTGAGGTGCGCCCGTATGGTGTCGGAGATTTCATGGCCGATGATGACCGTTTGGTCCGGGAATTTAGGGTTAAGAACCCAGTTTTCCGGTTCCGATCGGGTTTGTGTTTTTTGTGGTTTTGCCACGTCGATCGCGTGGCACTGTTTGTTGCCGCGGATTATTGCTACGCTGGTTCGGGTTGGGAAACCTACCATTTGGTGTGGGGTGGAGGCGTTGGCATTGAACTTTGCCAAGCCTTCCCGCCCTAGTAGGACATCGTGGCGAGAAGTGACTGGTAGGACCATGAAGTCACAGATTTCTGTGCGTTCGTGGGTACCATCTGTTAGGGTAACCGGGAAGGTGATGATGCCGCGCGGCATGATGACTTCGTCAATAAAGCCTGATATTGGTGCGTTGACTGGAACGAGGCGGGCTTTGTCATCCTCGTCCAGTTGTTGAAAACACTGATCATATATGATGTCAGTGCTGCTTCCGCCGTCTAGGAACATTGATTGTGTTCGGTAATGTCCTACGACGCCGGTGACGATTAATGGTGCGGTGGCGGAAGGTCCACCTCGTACTCTGGGGAGGAGGACGTCCACCTCTTTCCAGGAGTCATCGATCTCTCTTGGGCGCTTTCCTTTATTTTGGCGTTTTCCCGTGTCGGAGGTCATGTTGCAATGATGATGCGGAGTATGCCTGATGTAACTTGTTTGTAGGTTCCGGATTGTTTTCTTTCCGGGCTCTTCATGCTTGTCGTCTTGGTTGTTGCGCCCGCCCCTGTTAACGTTTTTGACAAGGTGACCAAGTTGGCCTGTCTTCAGTGCTGCCTCGATTTCTAGTTTTAGGCTGTAGCAGTTGTCCGTCAGGTGGCCGTAATCGTTATGGTACTCACAGTATTTGGTGCGGTCCACGTTCTTTCGTTTGCCCAACACTTTAGGCTCCTTGAAAGTGACTTGCTCTGTTTTGAGTACCTGCGAGGGAGTTTTGGTTAACGGCGTCCAGTCGGTGGTTTTCTTGGGTTGGGCTTTGTGGTCCCTTGATTGCCTGTTTGTGATTGTCTGGCGGGCATCTATGGAGGGCGAGTACTTGCCTTCGTCTGTTGGTCCTGAAATGCGGGACCACACGGATTGCTTGCCCTTGTTTCTGTTGGAGTTGCTGGTTTGGTTATATCCGCGCTGTTGTTTGATGGAGCGCTCCGAGGATGCGTATATTTTTGAAGCCTTGATGACTTCTTCCCAGGAATCAGGGACACCTGTTTTCCCGGATAGGGTTTTCATCAAATCCTCACTGCGCACTCCGTGGATGAAGCCTGCGCGGGTTAGTTCTTCCCCACAACCTATTTGCAGCGCCTCTTTGTTGTAGCGCACGATGTAGTCGTCTATTGACTCATTGTCTGTGCGCTGGCAAAGGAGGATGTGGGCCTTATCTCGTTTATGCCGTCTGAGATGGGAGAAGTGATCTTTGAATTTTTGGATGAGGTCATCAAAATCTAAGATGCCCCCGATGGGGAGGTTGTCGAACCAAACTCTGGCTGCGCCGGTAAGGGTTTGTGCGAACAGGTGACACCAGACCTGTACAGGCCAGAGGACTGTGGTTCCGGCGCACTCGAAATCATGCAGATGGTCCGTGGGGTCTCGCAGGCCATCGTATCTGCCGATGCTGCTAGGGAGTTTTGCTTGTTTTTCTATGGGTGCGGTGGCTATTCTTTGACAGAATTTTGAACTTAAGGCGAACGACTTAGGCCTGTATGGTTTGTTTAGGTCGTCATCTTCCTTGTGGTGTGATGTCGCCGAGTTTGTTTTTGCTATCTTCCGCCTTTTGGCCCTTGAGGCTGTTGCGTCTGAATCGCTGGTGGGTTGGTAGCCGTCGGATTCCGACGCGGAGTCTACTAGGTCCTGGTCGCGCGCGTTTTTGCTGCGACCTACACCCTGAGACCTTGGACGCGTGGTTTGTTTTTCCTTCCCCTTCCGGCTGTGTTTGGCGGAGGGGGAAGCCTTGCTTTTAGATTTGCTGTTTTGGATTTTTGCCAGCATATTCTGGTAGATCTTGGTGTTTTTGAGTTGTTTTCTAAAGAGCCACTCGTCGGGGTCCATGGGTGTGTTGGGTGCGTCTGATTCGGAGGATTCTGAGGCCGGAACCGCGCGGGGCGGTGTTTCCTCCCTTATGGTTGCTGGCTGCGTGTCCTTATCCGGAGTTTGGAGCGTTGCCGCTCTGGCGGTCTGAACGACCGTAGAGGGGGTCGCTCCCTTGGATCCGACAGGGGTTAGATCAGTCATTTTGTGAGTAAAAGATGTGGTTTTGAAAGTTTTGTGAGTCTTTCAGCCGGTATGGATGGCGCCAATGAAGAAACAACGAGTATAAAAGGAGTTAGATGTAGGGTGGTATTTGAGGTAACGACTCGTGTTCGCAGTAGGGTATAATCCTTGGCTCACAACGGTGGTTGGTCTATGGTTGTATACGCGAATGTCAAGCAATCATACACAATAGACAAAGATATAAGTGGTTCGATCTAGTAAGATCTACGTCCACTATGAAAGGTGATCTTTATTAATGTATAGTGTGAATAACGATACAAGTGGGAGTACAAGTGTGTTCGTTCTTCTTGGCTAATATTAACGTGGAGAGAAAGGAGGTTGAGTCCTCCTTTTATAGGAGATGCATGGGCCAAGGATTCTGGAGCCCATTCATCTCTTAATGGGCCGGGCCTGGGGACCGGGCCGGTTAATTGGTAGACCCCCTTAGTTGGATCCTAACCCTTGGTTAGATAAAGTGATCCAAGTTGGGGAGGGCTTCTTCTGATTGGACCACGTGTCACCTCGTGGTTGGCAGTTTGGGAGGTTCTTCGTCCACCACACACGTGGCGTGCTGTGGATGGTGTGCAGGAACGTCAGATGTCAGACAGCTGACCACTTGTCAGCTGACATCTGACGGGAGGGAGCCAGTTGGTGTCCAAGGGGAGTGTCTTTGGGTGTTGCCAACTGGTGACCCTGCGCCTTTGGCGCTGTGGTGCTCCTGGAAGTAATTCTTCCCGCGGGTGTTAGAACTTCTAGTGGAGGCTTTTGGGTAGGGTGCGCCTGAAAGCGGTACCCTACCCCTTCACCACTGTTTACAAAAATACTTGTTATAAGCTTGTAATAATCTATATCTCATTATATGCGTTTAAGTATATATACATATACACATATTTTATTTAGTGAACAAAACCAAATAAAATTAAGTTTTCATGTTGACGAAATTTATTAAATATTATTTGTGAAGCAAGTTATGGGCTTAAAAGGGTTGGCAGGACATGTCCCTAAAATCACAGTACACAAGTTTTTTTTTTTTTTGAAACCAGGTTTATATATTTTCTATTTTTTAAAAAAAAAATATATAGTGTTTATATAAATGTTAACCAACTTAATACCCACCTATATGTCTTGGTACATGTAAACGAGTAGTTAGGTATAAGAATTACCTTGAATGGGGCAAAGGTTCGGCGCCGGTGGCTTGTCGGAGAAAAGGACCGCGACGATGGTTTAACAGAGAGGTTGGTCAGATAGAGAAACATTTGAGATATGAGTTCATTCAGATTTTATACTTGTTTGATGCGGATGGTTATGATTTAGTAAATAAATTAGATTTTGACGAGGTATGGCCCAGATAAACCTGGCCCATACCACTAAAACATAAGCCCAATAAAGAAAGGCCCACCGACTCTATTGAGTCAAAGCGGTCAACACGGTCGGTCAAATGCAATAAATACAAGGCTGATCATAAGGCAAAATGAACGAACAAACAATCATGCAAGAATTGTCTCCTCTCGACAGTAAACATCAACTATAAAAGGAGAATGAAAGGTAAAGGAAGATCACTACTATCTCTACTCTCACTACATACTACATTCTTTCTCAGAAAACAGATATTTATTCTCACGCCGGAGGGTGGTCACAGGGTTTCCCCCAATCCTGTGGCGAGTCCTAACGGTGCTTTGTTTTGTGGGAATCACCTATACCATCATTCTTGGACGAACCAGGAAGGGCCCTTTTCTGTATCAATTAGAAGATTCGGGACATCACTCAGGTTCTTACTTCTTCATTGGCGCCATCCGTTGGACGGAAACAAGGCAGAAAGGCATCTTTCCTACTCGTGCAAAATGATGACAAATAATGCAGCTCAACGTGGGTTCACGTCTGAAAGACCGGGAGAAGATCGTCAATCACCAGAGCACGTTGACGAGGAAATTCTGATGGAACAGCCTCCGGGGTTTGTGTCTCTCCCGATGACGCAAAACGGGTTCCAACCCATACCCTCCATGGTACCAGCTGTCTCCACACCTTTGTTCGCTGGGCCGGTCCCAGCCAACACTCACTCAAGACCTATCACAACGTCTGTAGCAGTCATGGGGAATTCGTCCACTCCGGTGATCACCTCGTGGATGACGGCGGCATCAAGCTTACCTCTTTACTCAGCCGCGATGAATGCATCCGTGGCATCCGCCTCGATGCCACTATACTCTCCGGTTACTCCGGGAACCCGTCCTACTTCCCACAGTTCCCGATGCCTCCTTATGGGTATATGTATCCCACTATGGCGGGAAATCCTTACCCGTACACTTTCCCCTACATGTACCCGCCGGTACAACCCGCACCAACAGGGCTGGGAAATACCACCCAGTCGTCCAGACAAGATAGAGGAATATCTCTCGGGGGAATGGGAACAAGGCTGTCATATGGAGACACACCATCCCCTAGCCAACCACTTCCCCGAGCATCTCAACCCGGGGGATCGGACGCGACTCATTCCCAGGGTCTTGACCACGGGGAAGAGGGGGAAGATGAAGACTTGACTCGTCCCTACCGGCCCCCGGCTATGATTACTTACTCGAAGTTCACTGAACGGATAGCCGACGCCCCTTTGCCTCCCAACCTAAAGTTGCCATCAACCGTAGGAAAATACGACGGGACCGGGGATCCGGACGACCACATGAGTATTTTCGAGTCTGCAGGACGATCTAAGGATTGGCCCATGCAGGCTTGGTGCCACATGTTTGTCCAGACTCTTGTGGGGGCGGCACGGGTCTGGTGGGATAGCTTACCACCCAGGTCCATATCCAATTGGAAAGAAATCGTAAAAGGATTTTCACAACAATTCAGCTAGCAGAGAAGACACACTAAATACAGGGACAAGGTGATGCACATACGGCAGAGGAACAATGAATCAATGGAGCATTTTATCATTCGGTTCAACAAAGAAAGATTGCAAATCCGCGGACTCACCGAAGAATTAGCATGTACAGCTTTCACCATGGGGGTAAATGATGATGGTTTGTTACGAAAGTTACACGGCCCGACGGGTTATCCGCAGACCATGGACGAAATGATGACCATTGTGAAGGCTTATGTAAAGCAAGAAAAATCCATAGCCATGAACCACGCCGTGCGAAAGAAACAAGAAGCTGCAAAGAATTCTGAGACCCCCCGGGAACATCAAAGCTCCAAGAACAGAAGAAGATCGGAAAGACATCCATATTCCCGAAACGACAGCAGGGAAGATAGAAGAGATGACAGACGAAGATCTAAAAGGTCCCAAGACACGTTCACGGGGAAAGGAGAAGGCTCTTCAAGGCCCAAATTCGAATACCCGGACTTGACGAAAACGCCACTCCAAATATTGGAGTCTGAAGATTTGAAGCTCAACACTCCTCGTCCATTAAAAGAGTCACCATCCTAAGATAAATCCAAATACTATGCTTATCACAAAGGGACCGGTCATGAAACAAATGACTGTTTCCAGCTAAAGAAACAGATCGATTACTTTGTCAGAACGGGGAAATTGGCACATTTGGTAAGGGATGTGAAGCCAAGCACGTCATCCGCCGCCATGGATAAAGCCGCAGGAAAAAGACCTTGGGAAATAAACATGGTGAAGTTTGAAACAAGGTATGGCCGGAAGAGATCATTCGAAAGAATAGAGCCATGGATGGAAGCAACCATTACCATACCACCGCATTACCGAATGTTAAGTATGGAGGCCTTGGTTATCTCTGCAGCAGTAGGGGATTACAGCATGAGAAGAATCCTGGTGGATACGGGAAGCTCAGAAGACATTATATACGAACCATGTTTCCGGCGTATGCGCCCGGAAGATCAAAGGATGCTCGAACCCGCCAGAGGACCCGTTAGAGGTTTCACGGGAGAAAGCATTGAACCACTGGGACAATTGACATTTCCGGTCACCATAGGGGATGGACGAAAAGAACGCACGGTACTAGTCACTTTCTTGGTCATCCCAGCCAACTCCCAGTACAACGTGATCATGGGACGGTACACTCTCGGGAAGATTGACGCCTTGGTCTCGACGGCCAGGGGATTTATGACGTTTCCTACACCCCAAGGGGTAGTCACGGTGTCCGGGGATAAAGCCTGTGCGATGACTGACCTCAAATCATATCGTCAGGCACCTACAGGGCTAGTCGGACCAGAGAGATGGGTATTGAACGCGGAATACCCGGAACAAACAGTCACGATAGGAGATACCTTGTCTACGGCAGCACGGGAAAGACTCAAACAGGTGCTAAGGGGCAACATGGATATATTCGCTTTTAAGCACGCTGACATGACAGGTATATCAAGATCAAAAGCAGAACATAAACTGTCCACATACCCGTCCGTTAAACCCGTCACCAGAAAAGGCGGAGCATGGCTCCCGAAAGAAGGGCAGCAGTTGTCCAAGAAGTGAAAAAACTGGAAGAGGCGGGCATTTTACGGAAGACAAAATACCACACATGGGTGGTGAACCCAGTTATGGTCAGGAAACACGATGGAACTTGGCGAATGTGCGTAGATTACAAAGATTTAAACAAAGCATGCCCCAAGGACGCATACCCCTTGCCGGAGATTGATCTCAAGGTAGATTCGGTGGCACCATACAAATTCAAGTGTTTTCTCGATGCATATAAAGGGTATCACCAAATAAAAATGGCACGGGAAGACGAAGAGAAGACGGCGTTTCACACCGATGCCGGCATCTATTGCTACACAAAGATGCCTTTCGGGTTAAAAAACGCGGGAGCAACATATCAGAGGCTGATGGATCAAGCGTTCGAAAAACAGATTGGCCGCAATCTCGAAGTCTATGTTGATGACTTGGTCATTAAGAGTTCTGCTGAAGAAAAAATTATGGCGGATATTGAGGAAACCTTCAAAACACTACGGGAGTACAACATCAAGCTTAACCCGGGAAAATGCTCCTTTGGAATGGAAGAAGGGAAGTTCCTCGGAGTGGTGGTATCAAAGGATGGATTTCGGGTAAATCCTGAAAAGGTTACAGCCATCACTAGCATGCCATCTCCAAAGACGTTGAAAGAGGCCCAGACCCTGAACGGAAGGTTAGCAACTATCAATCGCTTCCTGGCAAGGCACGCGGAGAGATCTCTTCCTTTCATATCAACCTTGAAAGAGTGCTTGAATAAAAACAAATTCAAGTGGACGGAGGAAGCAGAAAAAGCTTTCCAGGAAATGAAGAAATTCGTCAGCAATCTACCAGCACTCACTGCTCCAAGACCCGGAGAGACCCTAAAGATGTATCTAGCAGCCGGGCATCACGCGGTCAGTGCAGTCCTGTTGGTAGAGCGAGAGAGTCTTCAGACACCGGTATACTACATTAGCCGGGTCCTTTCTGACCCTGAAGGGAGATATCCCACGTTGGAGAAATTAGTCCTGGCTTTAGTACACGCATCCCGGCGCCTACGCTGATATTTCCAGGGACACAAGGTTGAAGTCCTAACCGGTTTCCCTTTGGCACAGATTTTGAACCGACCAGAAGTCTCAGGAAGGTTAGCAAAATGGGCTATTGAATTAGGGGCCCTGGACATATCATTCAAGAAAAGGACGTCCATCAAGGGACAGGTAATAGCAGACTTCATGACCGAGATCCCGGAAAGTGAGACGATACAGGTACCGGGGAGCAACAGCACGGCTACACCAGAAGGCGACAGTCCAGTATGGCAATTGTATACGGATGGTTCGTCCAATAGCAAAGGTTCAGGTGTCGGACTCGTGCTACTCAGCCCGGAGGGGACGAGATCCTTACACGCGCTGCGTTTTGAGTTCGATTGCTCGAACAACCAGTCAGAATATGAAGCACTCCTAGCCGGTATGCGGCTAGCACTGTCGATAGGAGCTAAGAAGGTGGACGCCCACGTAGACTCGTTGTTAGTGAACAACCAAGTCAATGAATCCT
The DNA here is from genome assembly GCA_030844895.1 of Ambrosia x helenae. NCBI lineage: Eukaryota > Viridiplantae > Streptophyta > Magnoliopsida > Asterales > Asteraceae > Ambrosia > Ambrosia x helenae. The sequence continues at coordinate 64,700 of JAUTDX010007154.1, read as the reverse complement.
ACGAAGCCAAGGGCGAGACGATGGCGAGATACCTGGGGATGACAAGAGAATTAATGTCAAAGTTCGAAAGAATTACACTAACTCATGTACGACGGCACAAGAATGACATCGCGGACGCCCTTAGTAAGTTGGCATCCTCGGGCACTGAAGAAGACGTCCACATCGAGACTTTAAACCAACCATCAACCCAGGAGGCAGAAGTGCATAGCATCTACATGTCAGAAGTGTCATGGATGACCCCGATCCAGCAATACTTGGAAAAAGGGACACTGCCGGAAAACAAGGGCGAGGCAATGAAGATACGGACCAAGGCCCTGCAGTACGAGATGCATGGAGGAGTGCTGTACCGGAAATCATACCTGGGACCAGCATTGCGGTGTGTAACTCCATCCGAGGCAAGGTTCTTGATACAAGATATCCACGCGGGAATGTGCGGCATACACGCAGGTCCCCGCGCAGTGGTAGCCAAGATAACCAACGCAGGATATTTCTGGCCGGGGATGCATAATATGGCTGTAGAAGAACTACAAAAATGCATTAGTTGCCAGAAATATGCACCACAGACCATACGCCCAAAGAATAACTTAATCCCGGTCACAGCCGCGTGGCCATTCCAAAAATGGGGGGTCGACTTGGTGGGACCTTTCCCTTTGGCCCCGGGGAAGTTGAAGTATTTGGTGGTCGCGGTGGATTATTTCACTAAATGGGTGGAGGCAAAACCGCTAGCAAAAATTGAAGCTTTAAACATCAAGAAATTCCTATGGGAACACATAGTTTGCCGTTTCGGTGTCCCATTATATCTCGTCAGCGATAATGGAACACAATTCACAGACAAGACACTGAAAGAATGGTGCAAAGAGCTACACATACAGCAGATTTTCACTTCCGTTGCACATCCACAGGGCAACGGTCAAGTTGAAAGAGCAAATCGAAGCCTCCTGGACGGTTTGAAGAAAAGGCTGGACGCGGAAGGGAAGTCATGGGTTGAACAACTGCCCCACGTTTTGTGGGCACACAAAACCATGCCAAAAACAAGCAATGGAGAAACACCATTCAGTCTGACGTTTGGTTCAGAAGCAATGATCCCGGCAGAGATTGGGGTCCCTTCCCTAAGAAGAAATAGCAAAGAGGACAAGAACGAAGAGTTAATCCGGGAAAATCTGGAGATGCTGGAAGAACGCCGGGAAACGGCGTGCATCAACGAGGCACGGTACAAACGACTTCTAGAAAAGTACTATAACAAACGGGTGTTAGAAAAAACATTCAAAGTCGGAGAGTTGGTGATGCGGGACAACGAAGCAAGCAGGTCCGCGGCCCAAGGAAAGTTGGGGCCAAACTGGGAGGGGCCATACGATATAGCCGAGATACTAGGAAAGGGAGCGTATTCCCTAAAACATTTAACCGGGGAACCAATACCCCGGACATGGAATGCGGCACAACTGAAGAAATGTTACGTCTAATTAAGCACAAGCAAAAGCAAATAATATTTCAAGACAGACATACTCTATGTAAACATTATCATTATCACGGTATACCGTGTTAATAAAACGCCTTTTACGGCATATGTTAGTTACATTTTCTATACATTTGATTGTGATATCCAAAATACAGTCATCAACATGACATCATCAAAAAATAGGGGGCAGGACAAAAATCCACACGCCACTTCCCTACAAAATGCTAGCTAGCCAAACAAAATATAAAGTCAGCCTCACAGGCATACATATTCTTCAAAGCCTACCGTCCAGAATTGCCAACACCTCAACAGGGGTGTACAACAACTCTTCTTCCTGAAAGGGCAGAGGGGCTGGAGGGTTAGAAAAATCTTTAACATCTTCAACATGAAGATCTTCTTAGTCATTCACAGGACCATCATCATCCACCGGAAGAACAGGATATGCCGGAACAGGAGCAACCGGAACATTGGCAATGTCTTCCGGGTCATGAACAACAGGAACTTCTTGAATCACAACAGGATCATGAACTGGCAGAAGAACTTGACCATCATCATGATCCACGTCAAAAAACAACTTTCGTGGACCACGGGAATACGTTTTCCCATATCTACGCGCAGGAACGTAGTTGGCATACCTGGTGTTAAACTCCTCGAGAGCAGCTCGACGGGCATCCATCTCACGGGAGTATTGGTACAACATTTGAAGAGCATCAACAGCATCAAGCTCCCTCGATAATTCTGTTATGGAGGATGAACGGCGTGCCATGGAAGAAGAAAAAAGCAAAAAAGCAAATTTTTTGAACAAAAAAGAAAAAGTACGATCTATTTGATAAGTCAAGTGACTTATATAGATCCTTTTGGGAAGACCAAAAGATACACCTTTAATGCTACTGACACAAATATATGTGCAACAGTGTAAATGGCAACTCGAATGGGCGTGCAATCATGACATGTAAAAGCTCATAAATGGCCGTCAAATCGTTGTCAGCAGAATTAATTATATTGATGACAAGTGGCACATACACACACCACATATTCATAAAAAGCACACATGCAACATAAAATATAATTAAAAGAGTCATAAAGTACAAATAAAGTTTTTCAATCCTGACTAGAAGAAGAAGCTTCATTGTCAGACATGCCTTTAACAAAAGGCTCGAGCAAAATACGAAGAGATGAGATTCCATCATCACCAACTTGGCTGCTCAACTGAGAAATGGGTTCCAAGGAATCACTACTCAAGGCCTGCATAGAATCAGCAACCCGGGTTCCAATTTCTTTTTCCTGCTCGGTGGGAGGAGGCACCTTCTGACCAACGAGTCCAAGATTGTTCCCATATGTGAGCCCGCCAAGATACCCGGCCTCCATAGCTACCTCATAAAAATTATTAATACAATCCTGGTAGACTTGGCTAGTCCGGATAAAACGCCAGGACGCAGGAATACCCCGGGAAATCAACCAATCACGGTCACCTCGGGAACGCTCCAGCTGGGACTGAAGGGAGATGGCAAGATTCTTGGCAGCTTCACTAGCGTCCACAGCCTGGTCAGCACGCTCATTGGCCAAATTCAGCTGCTTTTTGACATTCATTAAGCTTTTCAACTATGGAATCCTTCTCTTCCTCTGCACGTCTGATCCGAGATTCAAAATTCTCAACCTCGGCGGACAACAGTTTGCACCTCTCCATCTCTGCCCGGTTCCGGGCAACAAGGTTCTTCTCAGCCGCAAGCTCTTTGGACAACGCTTCAATTCTACCCTCAAGACGAGTGATAATGCCACCCTGGGAATCATTAGCACGAAGCAATTCCAACTTTTCCTCCGTATGACCCTTCACCATCCGGGCCTTATCCCCCTCCAACTTCTCCAAAGCAACTTGCCGGGACACCAGCTCCACCTCAGCTTCAGATAACTGTTTGGTCAGTCTCTCATTCTGGGACAAGATTGAGCCCTGCCTATCACGAACCTCTAAAAGGTTTGCGAGGTCTGATCGCCATCGACGAAGCACCTCGTAGGACGCAGCGGTATAGCACACACCGGAACCGAGTACATTTTCAGCAAGTTGGGCATTGTCCAGACCTTGCAAGTAAGACCTTTCAGCTGGGGGGAAGGCATGTTCTGCCCAGTGACGGATAACTTTCGGATGTATCAGACGGCTCGACTCGGCAATATGCCACTTAGGCACATACCGGGCATCTTTCAGAGAAGGCCGCCAATTGATCCTAGGAGAATAGACATTACTGGGCATATCATCTGAGCCATGAGCTGAAGAATTGCCAGTCCGGATCCCACCAGGAAACTGAACAGGATTCCTCTGCACATCCCGGAGAAGTTGAGAAAAGCTCTGTTCAGCAGAAAAACCAGAAGTAACAGATGGCCCAGCAACAGAAAATATAGGTTTCAATGGAGCGGAAACCAGAACGGAGGAAGAAGGCATGGAAGGGGCCACAGCAGCCACTGAAGCAGAAACCGGAATAGACACAGGAATAGTGGTAGCAGGAGCGGCAGATGGTGTAACTGTACTAACCGCAGGAGAAGAGGTAACAGCAACAGTATCCTCGGAACTGCTTTCGACAATCGGAGTAACCTTTGAAACATCAGTCACGGAAGTAGACATATCTCCGGACCCAGAGGCGGAAGCACCAACAGAAATCCTCTCACCTGTACAAGATAGATAAATTTAAAGAAAGAAAAAACAAAACAAAGTCAGAAAATAAAAACAGACAAATTTTTACCAAGAGATTTTTGTTTCATCTCCAACAGCTGTGTCCGTTTCGCTAACAAAGCTCCAACATCCAGAGCCGAAGTGGCTTTTCTCTTTTAGATTTGTCTTTCTTCTCCTCCTCATTAGTTCCACCCTTGGGAGGAGCAACATTAATAGGATTGGCATCAACAGGATCAGAAACGTCTTCGTCAATATCTATAGGCACGGTCTCCACATTAGATGAAGACGGACCAACTACCTGCCCAGTGGTAGAAGCAACAGGAGCAGGAATAAGGAAATTAGAAATTGTTTGACTGGGAACATCAAGTTCATCAGGACCCAATGGACGATCATACTCGACCAGCTGAGACGAAACTTCTGTATCCAGAACATCAAAATATTGCCACGGCCCCTGGTTTTGACGCCTATATTCTGGAAATACGGTCTCATCCACCCACAACCGGCTCATACCAACGGCAACCAAGGCCCGTTCCGGAATAGAAGTACATTCTGTCGGGTTGTTAGTTAAAGCAAGATACAGTGGATCTTTCTCAAAAACAGAGGGGGGAGGACATTCATCAGCCAACCTGGATTTGGCTTCTGGATGCCTAATCGGAGCCGGAATGGGAAAAACACGTTCGTCAATGTAAAAAAAAACTTCTTTCTCCACTCTTTATCACGAACGCTCTGGGGAAAATTGTCAATACACGGCAAAGAACCAGGACGCCGATCAAAGGTAAAATACTCTCCCTTGAACTTCAAAACATATAATACACGAAAAATTTCCAATCGAGGAGACCTACCCAGACCTAGGGCACAAAATTCAAAATGGCGAATTTTTATTAAACCTAGGGGATGTAATTGGGAGGGATTTACCTGATAATAAGATAAAATAGCAAGCAGGAAATTGGTAACCGGCAGACGAAAGTGAGAAAAGGTGAAGAACTCGCCGTATAAAGTAATTTTCCCTTCCTTGAGGGGAAAAGCCCGGTCATCTTTGTCAGGAAGCACCGGTCCCCACTCCGAGGGAATCTGATAGTCACTAAGGAAAGAGGGAAAAGAGGGCCAGTGGCAAGGCACGTCGGATACACTCATAGCAACGCGTGACGAACTTGCCTTGGGAGCCATTTGTGGTTCAGAAGATGGACGGAAGTAAGTTTATGAAGAAAAACTGTTCTACACGATTAGGGGAAATTTAAAATTCAAATATAAAGAAATGCCAGGTGTCAACTCCCTAGGCACTTATGCCTATTAAAAAGGAAGATTAATGCGACGGTTATAGTCATCATTACATCACGTGCCTCAAATCACGAAACCTAATTGAGATTAATTCTTTTCTTTTCTTTTCTTTTCTTTTTTCTAAAAAAAGTCTAGTAATAATCACACAATCTTATCACTAGACTGGGGGGACATGACGAGGTATGGCCCAGATAAACCTGGCCCATACCACTAAAACATAAGCCCAATAAAGAAAGGCCCACCGACTCTATTGAGTCAAAGCGGTCAACACGGTCGGTCAAATGCAATAAATACAAGGCTGATCATAAGGCAAAATGAACGAACAAACAATCATGCAAGAATTGTCTCCTCTCGCAGTACACATCAACTATAAAAGGAGAATGAAAGGTAAAGGAAGATCACTACTATCTACTCTCACTACATACTACATTCTTTCTCAGAAAACAGATACTTATTCTCACGCCGGAGGGTGGTCACAGGGTTACCCCCAATCCTGTGGCGAGTCCTAACGGTGCTTTGTTTTGTGGGAATCACCTATACCATCATTCTTGGACGAACCAGGAAGGGCCCTTTTCTGTATCAATTAGAAGATTCGGGACATCACTCGGGTTCTTACTTCTTCAGATTTAATGATAATAAATTGGTGTTTAATCTCTCCGTCGGTTACGTGAAAATTGCTCCAACCATTTCTTTGTTTTTTTTTATTTTTAATTATTTTTTTAGGTCCACGAGAAAGACACAGCTCAAGCTCAAAAGGAGTAGAGATCCATTTATTTTATTTTATTTTATTTATTTTTTTTATATATATAGTATCAAATTTTCGGGTATTACATTCTACCCAATCGTTTTGTTAAATTATTGTTTCTTTGCGATCAGGAAATTTTTTAATTGTTGTCACTTTAGATCCTAGTTGTAGTTGAATTATTAGAAAATTTGCGAATGTCACAGTCTCCCCTACTTTAGAAAATTTCGTCTCAAAATTCCTTTCAAGTGGAGGTTTCTATGAAACAAACGGTGTTGTAAAAAGGCAAGTAGATAAAAACAAAATTCATCATTCATGATTTGACAAAATTTAAAATAATTGTTTAATATCTAAAGTAAAAGTTTTAAAATCTTTGACGGTTGACCAGAGATTAAGAAATTGAGAGTTTAAATGTGAATAGTTTTTGGGAATTTGTAACTGGTGAGGGGCAGAGGTACTCATGAAGCAGTCTCCCCTACTTTAGAAAGGTTTTTGACTAAACGTTAATAGGGACATGCAACAGGATTTTGACTAACAGAGAGTGTAAGAGTATATAAAGTTTAAGGTTTTCTGTAGCGGTGGTCAACAAGGAAGGCTCCAACAAAACTAATTGAAGCTTATGTAAAATGTTCTTAGCTATTAGTCAACGACCTAATGAAGAGGTAGTAATGGGTAGGTTCTTGGTAAGACTCCTAGTCCACTCCCGCAGTATCGTTTATGCTTATATATAGGGTGTACCGCAGCTGACCCACCACACTCCCGATACTTTGGACTCGTACTGATTGTCTACCAACCACCTAAATAGAATTACACACCACCCTCATGTACCTGTAAACCCATGATTGTGTCCCGGACCGTAATCACCGATTTACCTTACACTAGGGTGTTATGCTTTTCCATAACCCTAACATGAAATAAATGCGTGCAACCAATATGTAATATCCACTGTAATGATATAATGTTCATTCATGACATGGTTAGAGGTTCTTCCCTTTCGGGTTTTCCCTTTAACCGTAATGTGAATAACATGCAAGTATAAGACATGGTTAAAGGTTCTTCCCTTTCGGGTTCACCTTTAACCGGTAAATTTCTGTTCACATCGTTGGGCTCTAAACACCCATATTGATAAACTCCGAGATTTATACCGTTCCCCTCGGATTAAATAAATACTTTAATTCGATTCGTACATGGGCACTGGCTTAGATCTCATATGAGTTATCAACTAGTATGTTCATTGGCCATGATGATGAACAAAATAATGTAAAGTATAACAGGGTTTTGCTCAAAGTAGGAAACAAAAAATATGCATACCAAATATGCGTTCATGTAAGTATATAAGTATAGCATCAAATTTCGATTGAAAGAATAGTATAATGTAAATCGAGTAAATCGTAAAATTTGCACAAAATGAAAGTAAACGAGTTGAACTCTTGCAAATAAGCAGTGTGAAAATAATCACAAATAACGTGTTAGAAATAACTATGAATAAAATGGTGCGAGAATAAAATAATAAAATTTACGGCAAGTGAGAGTACGTAGAACAGACGTATAGTCTACTGACATAAGGGTTTAAATTTAGTTGGTTTTACATATATGCATTATATGATAAAAGACAATTAGCAACATTCTAATAAGGATATGTCCAATATTTTGTTAAACCAAAAAGGTTTGCGACTGAAAGAGTGTGAGTGTAATAAGATAAATTTTCGTTTATAAAAAAAAACATAGTTTGCTCAATCTTTGTGATATAGTTGAAAGAATATTAGTAATGCATGAGGATAACTTTTTAGAAATCGAAGTGTGTTTTAGATTCAAAACAGGTTCATTTGAAAATTTTTCGTAAATATACATTTTCATGTATTTACTAGAAGTCGAGTTTAAAAAAATGTTATAAGGCTTATTATTAGTTGCAAAGTTCTCTCGAAAACATATATTGGATACGTCATATGAAAACAAAAGGTTTACATTTAACTTATAAAATATGCAATACAAGTTTATAAAATGCAAGATGAAACCATTTCATGAAGTATGTGTAAATCTATTGTGTTTCAAAAGACCAAGATTTAAAATGGCGTGAAAGTTGTGAATGATCCCAGATGCCTTGACGAATTTTGGAAAAATAGAATTTTCTATATTTAAACATTTCTTTAACTTGTAGGTTGAAATCTCATTAAAGTCGATTTTTTTTAATTATTATGAACTGTTGAGAAAATCTAAGTGTTATTTGGGCAACTTGATACCTTTTAATTGTCAAACTTCTACGAAAATTTATACATAGAAAGATCGTTTGTTTGTAAGGATCGTTACGGCATCTCTTTGAGCTCATAGCGGGCTATTTGTTTTAAGGCACAAGGTGTATATAAAGTGTGTTCTAATCTGGCGAATAGGCTTTGTGAAAAGACATATAGGATAAGTTGCCAAGTTAATCATTTTAAAGAGTAGTGTACTAATGCGTATCGTGTAGGTATACATTTATGTCTGAGTTTAGTCTGACTAGGAAGTGCTAACTAATGGTAGTTGGCGATGACTTAGGCGACTGGGTGTAGCTATATTAGTATTATGTATATAAGGATTTATTGTGTTGAGAGTATTGTGAGTGCATAAGTGGATACAAAAGTCATAATTTAGGGATATACTGTGACTTCAATCCAGTAAGTTTGTAAACATGAAGATATAAAACACGTTGAATAACAAGTTTAGGAAACAATGTTCATTTTTAACTGTATAATGACACAACATTCCTAAAATCAGGATGTGGTCGAAGTTAGTTTGAAACTTAAGTCATGGGTAAAAATGTTTTAACGCAAAAAGAGTAATACCTTATAGTGGGAAAAATCACAAAACATAAGTGAAATAGTGTAAATATTAATGATAAACAAATATAAATATTAATGATATAAAACATTGGAATTGTTTCCATAGGAAACTTTGACTAACCCAAGTATTTGAAATTTCCTAGTGACTTGTGGGGGGCGTACTTTAGCCTATAAGTGAATACTCATTCCGAGAGTTCCCAGGTAGGTATACGGGTCCCGCGTCTGATTGAGATTTATACGAAATACCAGGCCTAGACAGAAAACTCAGGATACATGCGTTCACCCTTCCAGATTGCACGTGCCCCATCACTAATGAATTCCAAAACTTTAGCGAGATTAAAAACGAGATGCAGAAATAGATCCTTGAGATGTGGATTTCACTCCTAACTCAAAGATGTATTTCAAAATTGAAAACTATTGTGGAATGAGACTAATCACTAAGTTAAGGATATCACTCCCAGCATAATGGTTAAGTTCTTTTTTTGAAGGAAATACTCTTTGAGGTGTGGAGGTCACTCCTATCTCAAAGATATATTCCTAAGATAAATAACATATAGAGGAGTGAAACTAACCACCAAGGTATGGATGTCACTCCTAACTTGGTGATATCGTTTCGTTTGTGAAATATGAATGTCTTCTACTCCAAGCAAAATAACAAAAGAAAAACGAGAAAGAATCATAGCTAAAATATCTTGAAAAAAGAAATATAAGAATAAGAGAAATATACACGAGAGGACTCGTGAAAGTAAGCTTAGTTATAGACTAGGCTAAAAGGCATTCTAATAACCTAATTCCCTATAACCTTGGCTCTGATACCAATCTGTAAAACCCCAACCGATGGCGGAAACATCGAGGTGTCACGTAGTGACGATTGTTCAATAGCTCATGGTACTAAAGTGTAAATTTGAATACATTGATTTGAGTAATTTTAACATTGCAAGGAAATTACAGTATACAATAGTTCTAAAGCGTTAAGTCTAACTAATATACAAATAAGTCAAAGCTTAAATATAAATCCAAAAGCTAAAAAGAAGCGTCGCAAAAGAACCTGAAACATGTACGAAAATAATATATGTCAATACAAAAATGTATTGGTGAGCATACCCTGATTTGAATACATATAGTAAGAAAAATGTTTAGCAATTCATGTGCGGTACCATTTGCAATTATGTAATAAGTAGTATCAGTCAAAACCAAGCCTTGATGAATAATGACTAACACATGAATAACCAACTGAATAATGAATTAACAAGACAATGACCAAGATTCTCTCAACAGAGTCTCAAGGGGGTATATCATAGTACTATTCATTGAAATGCTAGGCCGCGGAACGATTAATGATTATGACTAAGCATACACACAAATTCACATAAAGCAAACACACATGAGAATTGCATTAAGTATAAGAAATAGAAACTTGATTAATAGGTACATGAGTCACCCCAAAGTAGTAAAACAGTAAAAAAAGGGAAAGATATACTCACATTGATTGTAGTGGGTAATGCTGAAAGCATCGAGAGTGAACAATTTGTACATTCTCGACATGTCAAAGGCCATGACAACCCAGGGTCAAGTAACGTGTTTCCTCTCCAAAGCTACTGAAAAAGAATCTATAATGTGGCGTAGGAAGATGGGACACATTCACCTTAGAAAAATGAATCATCTGGTGAAGAATGAACTTGTCGAAGGCGTAAATGTTAAACATTTCCATTTGAACAACAAGTGTGTGAGTTGCAAGAAAGGAAAGCAGCACAAGCAATCCCACAAACCAAAGAAAGTCAATTCAGTTGAATTACCACTTGAGCGTTTGCACATGGACCTATTCGGACCGGTCAAGCGTAAAAGTCATGATGGTGAATTGTACTGTTTTGTGGTTACCGATGACTGTTCCAGATTTTCATGGGTTATGTGCTTGCATCATAAGAGCGACACGTTTAACAATCTCAAGGTTCTGTTCACTCGACTAGAAAATGTCTATGGTCTAAAGATCAAGAGAATTAGGAGTGATAATGGGACAGAGTTCAAGAACACACAAATGGATGCACTTTGTGAAGACAAAGGAATTCATCATGAATATAGTGCTCCGTACACCCCTCAACAGAACGGTGTCGCAAAAACGTAAAAACATGACTCTAATTGAAGCGGCGAGAACAATGCTTGCGGATTCTAACCTTCTAATAATGTTCTGGAATGAAGCCATTTACGCAGGTTGTTATACTCTCAATCGCGTTTTAACAGTGAAGAAGTTTGGTAAAACTTCTTATGAGCTGTTAAACAGACGAAAGCCGATCTTAGAGTATCTAGAACCGTTTGGAGCACCGTGTATAATGCTTAATCCATCTGAGAAGTTCGCACCAAAAGCTGAAGAAGGATTCTTTGTTGGATATGCACCCCCGCTCAAACGGGTATTCAACAAACGAACTCGTCAGGTAGAGGAGTGGGCTAACGTTGAAGTTCAGCGGTATACTCAGAATGTACAGGGTAGCGGTCCAGATTGGATGTTTGATTACAAAGACTTCTTTAAATCATTCAATCTAGATAGCTTGGTTGAAGAGGCTGTATTAAGATTATACTAAGAGTGTGAAAACATAGTGACATCACCATTGGTGCGTCCGATCACCGTAACACCTCAAACAGCTTCTAATGATGCCAATGCTCCTGCAGCTGAAGAAGAGGTATTTCAAGAAGCTTCTACAACTCTCAATTCATCAGAATCGGAAGATGGTGATGATGTCACAAGTGAAGCTGTTCCAGATATTGCTATAGAGACACCTTCAGTGAACCAAAATCCAAATGGTGCTTCATCATCAAACTTGGGTAATGATCTGGATTCGATAGAGAATTTGACTACTCAAACGGGAGTGCAAGTACCTGATTATCCAGAATCACGGATCCATCGTATTCACCCGCTCGAGCAAGTTATTGGTGATCCTGGTAGCAGTGTAATGACGAGAGGACAACTGAATAATGCTAACTCACTAGAAAATCTTGGCGCTCTAGCTTTATATGCTAAAATTCAAAAATCAGGTTGTTAGAATGACTGGTCTTTTGCTTGTTATGTTTCGCAGGTTGAGCCGCGGACGTACAAGGATGCTCTTTTGGATGACGCTTGGGTAGAGGCAATGCACGAGGAGTTATTGCAATTTCAGAAACTGGGAGTGTGGACACTGACAGATTTACCTCCAGACAGGAAAAAGATTGGAACAAAATGGGTGTTCAAATGCAAAAAGGATGACAGAGGAGTGATTGTTAGGAACAAAGCTTGATTGGTCGTACAAGGATTTCATCAAGTGGAAGGAGTCGATTATAACGAGATTTATGCACCGGTTGCACGCTTAGAAGCTATTCGAGTGTTTCTAGCGTTTGCATCTTACAAGAAATTCAAGGTGTATCAAATGGACGTTAAAAGCGCGTTTCTTTATGGTGTGGTCAAGGAAGAAGTTTACGTAGGTCAACCACCAGGCTTTGAGGATCCTATCCACCGGGATAAGGTCTACGTTCTAAACAAAGCTCTCTATGGGTTGCACCAGGCTCCAAGGTAATGGTTTGAGGAGTTGAACACCTATCTTCTATCCAAAGGATTTAAGCGAGGTTTGGTAGATTGCACACTGTTCATAAAATGAACAGGAGATGACTTGCTTCTAGTGCAAATTTATGTTGATGACATTATTTTTTTGGATCTACTAATGAACTTTTGTGCAGGGAATTTGAAAAAGTCATGCAGGAAAAGTTCGAAATGAGTGCGATGGGAGAGATGCAGTTTTTCCTAGGCTTGCAGGTGGACCAAAGACCAACGGGGATCTTTATTCACCAAACCAAATACGTTTCTGAAGTCTTGAGCAGATTCCAGATGGATGATTCGAAGCCGATGGATACCTAATTACAACCTAATCACGGGATTGGTGTTGACGCTAAGGGGGAGTTGACTGATCCTTTTACATACAGAGCAATCGTCGGATCTCTGATGTACCTCACCGCGTCTAGACCAGACAGAATGTTCGCCACATGTCTTTGTGCACATTATCAATTGAAGCCAAAACAAAATCATTTAGCAACTGTCAAACGTATCCTTAGATATCTGAAGGGTTGTCCGTCAAGAGGACTTTGGTACCCTAATGATGATAATTTTGACCTAATTGCTTGTAGTGATGCAGATTGGGGAGGCTGTGACAAAGACAGCAAATCCACAACGACTGGATGCAAGTTTATGGGGAGCAGGCTCGTGACCTGGCAATGCAAGAAACAAACTGCAGTTGCCTTATCAACATGTGAAGCAGAATATGTCTCAGCTTCAAGCTGCTACTCACAAGTTTTCTGGATTCAACAACAGATGGTGGACTACGGTTTGCAATTTTTTAAAACTCCTATTTACTGTGATAATGAGGCCGCCATTGCATTAACAAAAGATTTAGTCAATCACTCAAAAGCTAAGCATATCCGGATCAAATACCATTTTATCCGGTATTGTTACGCAAAATAGTTGATTGATATGGTCAAAATCTACACTGACTATCAACGTGCAGATCTTTTTATCCGTGATTTTACCAAAGCTTTTGATAAATCAAGATTTGAATATCTTTTAAAAGCAAATGGTATAAAAGAAAAACAAGACTGATCATCACCTCGGTTTATCGCTTTTTAGTTTTAGTTTTTACTGTTTTTCAGAAAATTTCGAAAACCCAAAAATATGTTTTTCATTTTAGGGGGAGTTTATTTTCAGAAAAAACAAAAACATTGGAAAATTCAAAAACCCATAAAAATTAGAAAACCCCAAAATGATTTCCAGGAGAAAAAGAGGAAATGATAGTACATCAGTGGGGATCTGACACATGCTAAAGAAGTGTAATGCAATATAAGGCGTGTGTTTGAGTCTGTGTGATGTGTTGATAGGCTTCGTAGACCTATTACTGCGTGCCTGATACATACATATCAAACGAATTGTTGTTTGGATGAACTTCTCATGGGCATATGGTCTTAGTACCGTAATTTCGTTTGATAGGGTATTTGTACAAAATTTGGAGGTTTTGGGTCGTTATGTTATTAGTTATCTGGGGATAGCCTATCTGATCTTCTGCTGTAAGTCATTACGGACCTAAATCAGACAGGGTATCTTTATAAAAGAGCTTTAAAGCCAAATCCTAAAGTTACCGAATTGAGGAACTTTCAATGTATGCCGATAATCAAAGATTATCTAATGCATCGTATCCAATCATTGATGCAAATCATGATTGATATCAGCCCTCAACCTGGTAGAGCGCACAAGTTACTTTGTAGTATTGAATTGCTGACCTATACACCTCTGTGCCTCATACCTTGTAAAATACAGATGACGAAAGCATAATCACACGTTACAATAAGTCTTTGTGCATTTACTTCTTGATACGAGAGTATGTCGTGTGCGTGGGAACCACAAACAATTAAGTTTATACTATAAATAACCGTATCAGTCTAAAGCACTGCACAACAGTCTGCATGTGAGCTTATGTGGACAACAATATCAGCAGTTGCCAGATCACACATTGTCTTTAATGATAATAAATCAAAAGATCAACGGTGTGATCAGATTTCTCAATAACTGATATGATCCTCTTACCGGATATCACAAAACATTTACTATTTTATCTTTACATTTCTGCATTTTACATTCCTCTTCAAAATACAAAACTCAAAAAGATTTTAGGTGTGTTTTAGCAAAAAACTTTCAGAAAATCCAAAAGATTTTACATTTTTATATTCTTTTTGATAACCGATGGTGGTTGATGGTGATTTTCTGAAACTTGATGGACCATTTGAGTTTTGTCATCTTTAAATAAGAAATGATGAATGTCGGATGCTTAAAAGTTGAGAAAAATATTGAACTGGAATCGATTTTGAGATTTGGTAAAAAGTTCAAAAATTCCAAATTTCATTCGCCCCTTCGATGGGTTGAATGTGAGTGTTCTTATGTCTGATTGCACATTCGAACCATTTTTCTTCATTCGAACCTTTAAATAGGGTTGAAAGTGGAAAAATTTTCACATTCGCCCAGGCAAAAGGGTCGAATGTGGAGCCTATATATACCCATCTGCACTTTCGACTCTTCATTTCAAAAAATTTTCAAAATCTGAGATTGCCACCCCTTGTTGCTCGTGTTTTTAAAATCATATCATTGTAATCCTTGTCTTCTGCTGATCATTTTAAGCTATAATTTGCAGGTATTAATCATGTTTTCACATCAGAATCAGTGATTATGTGTTCAAACCCTTGACTGAATCAAAACATGGATTCTGGACTGTTATAGGGACAATTATTGATAGGGATTCATTGTTTAAGTGTTTTAGGGGGAGAGGATATCAAAATCCAGGGTTAAATCACAACAGATTAGTGGATTGATTAATCAAAACCTTCAAACCCTAGATTTTAGGGAAAAACACTTAAAAACTGAATAATTTTAACAATTGATTGTTGGGAAAGGTTAATCGGTCATGTTAGAAGCCTTACAAATCAAAATGGCATGTTAAAACAAACAAAATCAAAATCTGTAAAGTTTGAAGATGAACAGCCATATTCGACCATTTCAAAAGGGTCGAATGTGACTTTTTGGTCGAATGTAGGTTGTTCAAACGGTCGAAAGTGGACTAAAACGGTTGAATGTACATTTTTAAAACTAATTTTTCACATTCGAACCTTATTTCCACATTTGAGCCTCAATTCACACATTCGAACCCACGACTGGTCGAATGTGGAATTTCAAAATAAAAAATTTCAAATTTTGAATATTTTGTCCGTTTTTAACGTTTTTTTCTTGTTTTGTTTTGCAGATCAATTATGTCTGAACCACAAAGTTCTGATATTCCCGCAGGATCATCAGAGAAAGCTGCCGGAAAGAAACCTGAAGAAGATCTACCGTTCGAAGAGGCACATAACTGTTGTGCTTATCTAAGCGATTTGAAGAAACATACCGAATTCACCGGTATTGTTGATTTTCTGAAGAGAAGTCATGTTGTTGATGCTATTGCTACTCCTGCCATAATTTACAGAGATCATCAAAAAGAGTTCTGGACGAATGCAAGAATGGATTTTTGGGACAATGAGTCTGCTATTGTGAGTAAGATTCAGGGGGAGCTAGTGATAATATCTGAAGATGACATTAGACAAGCATTGAAGCTGACTGATAAGAAGACTGATCCTAGAGTTCTATCTTGGATTGAGCAGAGGAAGTATTTCTTGAGGATGAAGTACAATGGACCGATAACTGATGGGTCATTACATAAAGGTAAACTGTGCCCGCAGTTCATATACCTTGCTCACGTCATGCTACATGTTTTTGGATCTGTGAGTGGAGGATACGATGTGATGAGAAAGAGTATTAGCTCTTTAATGGTTGCTTTGATTTTGAACAAACCATTCAATCTATCTGGGATGATACTTGAACACATGCTTGAACCATTGAGAGGATTGAAGAGTAAAAAGTTTTTATTGTATCCAAGATTTCTGCAAATGATCTTCGATCAGAATTACAAGAATTTGAGAAAAGATCCTACTCAAATAGTAGTACAGGATCACATGAGTTTGAACACGTTAGTAAGGATGAATGGATATAAAGGTGTGCCGATTAATGAAAGACCACCGTTGAAGAACTTGTTTGGTCATATGATCAATCCAGGTTATGAAGATCCAGGTGTTGATAAAGCCAGGAATGCTAACAGTGATTCTGATGAAGATAATCCATTATGTCCTGTTGATCTTGAAGCTAAGAGGAAAAGGCAAGTTGTGAATGTTGGTGCGAAGAGTGGTAAAGGGAAAAGAAAGGAAAAAGAGGATGATGCTGAACCACCTAAGAAGACATCTCGAAGAAAGAAAAGTGTTTCTAAGAAAGGTATACACTTGGTTGATGAAGAGTTGATGGATTTTGAAGAGACTCAGGTAGAAGAGAGATGGGATTCTAATAATGAGACTGTGAAGTCCACCACGCCCAAGGCCACTGTGGCTGGGGAGTCTGAAAGTCTGAACAAATCATTAGAAGAACAAAGAATGAAAAGTCCGGTTGTGATGGACGATGTTGACAAAAGTCTTGGTTTAGGATCTGATGATTTTGGTGGATCGCCAAAGACTGGAGAAAAACAGAAAAACGCAACTTATAAGAAGAAGGCTAAAGCTGTTGAGATTGAGAAGACAATGAAAAAGAGGGCTAAGGACATTGAAAGCTTGATTGCAGGAAAGAAAGTTCCTGTAATGTCTAGTTCTAAATCTCCCGTGGCATCCCGAGCAGCTAAGAAACAGAAAACATCTGCTGCTGAGCAATCTGAACTTCCAACTGATGATTTCAATGCTGTGTTGGACAGAGTCTTGAACAAGTTTAAGAAACAAAATTCCAGTTGTTGAGGCTTCAACACCATAGGTTACTGTATCAAGTGATGTGATGGATGCAGTGAACCAGAAGCTGACTGAAATGATGAAAATCATTAACCAGCAACAAACTGAGATTGAACAGTTAAGAAAGAATGATAGGAAGATGTTGGATATAGTTGAATCTTCACAGGAGAGCCATGAAGAATTAGCAGCTAAAATCAAGTTACTCCAGAAAGAAAATAAGAAGCTGTTATTGCATGAGCAGAGAAATACTTGAAGGTATATCACTATGAGGCTTGAAAACAAGAAGTTGAGAGCAAACAACAAGAGCATGAAAAATCTTATTGATGATTTATATTCGAGAGCTCCTCAATTGAAAGAATGAGAAGAGGATAAAGAAAAAGAACAAGAGCTTGTTGATTTCGAACCATCTGAGTCAGAGAAAGATGAAGAAGATGATGAGGATTTAGAACAGGATGCCGGTGATGCTCCTAAGAAGAAGAAGAAGAAGGATGGTGATGATAAAGATGGTTCGGGTGATGATTCTGGAGATAATAGTTCTGCTGATGATAATGATGATGATGACGACGATGATGATGACACAGATCGGTATAAGTATGAGAAGAGAGAAACAGGAAAAGATGCAGGAGAGTCTAGTACAAAAGCTCATGGTGGTAATACTGATGATGATGATATTTTCTGGAACGAGAAGATCAGATCTTTATCTGATGAAGATAAGAAGTTATATCGCCAGATGTTGACTAATAGAGTCTGGAAGATTGAGATGACAGGTAGATTTCCAGAGATATTTGAGTCAGATGATATGAGGTTTGAACTGGAGTATAGTGATCCTGATCCGGAAGATGGAGAAGTTTCCGCAGCTGTGTCTAAAGAGATATTAGAAGGATTGGCTAAACAGATTGGTAAATCTCTTGAAGAGCTGATGAGTGAGAACCAAATACCGAACATTCCTGAGAAAGAAGCAGGAAATCACTCTAATGATAGAGATGTTCCAGTATTTGAAGAAGTTGAGATGGAGGATATTACTAGTGAGGAATATCCAGAATACTTCAAAAATGATAAAGATTCTGGATTTCCTGAATTCTCTGGAGAGTTGTTAAGCCAAGCTGAGAAACTTGCTCGTGAGAAAAGCAAGAAGTTTGTTGATGAAGTGTTCAAGAACTCAGATTGTCAGAAGCCAAATGTTGAACAATCTGATGATTTGAAAGACTTGCTGAGGAAGCTTAAAGAAAAAGACGCTAACCACCCTAAGACTGAAGTTCAGGGTAGTTCCTACAAATTCCATAATGAATTGTTCAAAGGAAAAGCTCTTTGATGGAAATATTTGAGACAGCTGAGGTGTGTCGCCGTGAAGTGGGAAAAAGGAATTCTGTACTTCAACAGATTCCATGATATAAAGACACTACCTTATTGGGCTGTTCGCGATATTTGCAGACATACAATGTCAGGAGCTTCAGTAAACAACAATCTTGTTGGTTACTTTGCAGATCACATGGCGAAAGAGAGTAGAATGAAATGGGAAGTGTTCACCCCACAGTATCCTAAAAGGATAGTTCACAAGAAGGAGAGAGATCAGATAACGGGGTTGAACAAGGTGACTCTGAAATATAAACCGCCAACTGTTTTGAAACATATACCATTGACGCCTATTCCACAACATTTCTCTAAAGACTTTATGTGGTGGTACTATGACTGGAAGACGGCAGAGGCTATTATTGTATTGAAGGATGGGAACAATGACTTCAAGAAGATACCTATCTTTGACCCGATGTGGTTAATCAATTGCTCTCATGAGGATATTATCATGCTATACTACAATCCGATTTACTGTGAAGAGAAAGATAGTGAGCAAGCTGCTAAATACCAACGTGTGGTATTTTTATGTTTTGCATGGGATGTCAATGCGGGTTGTGATTTTGATAAGAAGTTGGGGAAGTTTGTTCAAGTTCAGAAAACTGAAAAGAAGAAACCGAAGCAAAGTCATGAACCAGTCATGACAAAAGAACAAAAGAAGTTATTGCATATCAAGTTGATGAATAAGAGATTGGATGAAGAACGAAGGCTGAAACAATTCAAGCAATAGTCGAGGGGGAGTTTGTAGATACACGAAGTGCGACTAATGCTATTGAATTGCAAATTCTATTATGTTTTATCACTGACGAATGGTCGAAGGTGGAATTGACATGGTCGAATGTAGATAAGTTTGGTCGAAGGGAGAACTCAAGAGGTCGAATGAAGATTTTATGTATATATGTGTTGATTCGCCCACATAGAATGGTCGAACCTGCACATTTGCCCAATCGAATGGTCGAATGTGCAGGTCTATACAAAGGCTGAATCATTTTCTAATGTTAACTTTTGGTCATTTTTGTTTCCCTCTCTGAGTGTGTTGTCTCCCTAGGGTTTTGTTAAGCCTGTAATTGATATCTATCATCGTAAACAACGTTCTAAAGTGATTATCATTATGTTTATCAATGAAATGAAAATGTTTGAGATGATTTGTGTGTTTTGCTGATTATATTATCATTTCTTAATCAATTCAGGGATTCCGCACCTGAATTGAACTTGTTTGATCATAGTCTTTGTTTGACGATCCGATCCTTGACACATACACTATTTAAATAAATAAAATTTGATTTAAGTTGACGGGACAAATATGAAAGTATTGTATAAAAGACATATGGTGTATTGTACTCTAAGCAATTATAATTGTAAAACTTAAATATTAAGAGGTCATTGGCAAATGTATTATAATATAATATAATACAGATAGTATAGATTAGTTATTACTTAACCCCAACATATTATTTTTTAAATAAAAAAACTATAGCAATACTATACTCAAATTAAAAAAAAAAATGTTCGTTTATACAGTGTAATAATATTAAGAAAATATTAACATGTGAAAAAATTATGGACATTTAAAAACCGTGGGGTAGTTGGTTAAAATTAGGGTGAAAAGTGTAATTATTATTTAAATAAAAGGAATTGAGTATAGTTGAGGGGACAAATGTGTAAGTATTGTGTAAGTAGTTAACATGTGCATTGTGTGTTGTACTCTAAGCAATTATACATGTACAACTTGAATTTTAAGACATCATTGGGAAATGTATTAATAAAGTTTAGATGATTTCAGTTCATTTTCGATTTTTTCTTTTGTTTTTGTTTCGGTTATTGCTTAACCATAACATATTTTAAAAAAAAATAAAAAAACTATAGCAATGCTATACTCAAATTAAAGAGAATAAAATGCTCTTTTTTACGGTGTAATAATATTAGGAAAATATTATTGTCTGAAAAAGTTGTGAACGTTTAAAAATCGTGGGGGTAGTTGGTTTAAATAAAGATGCAAAGACATAAGGCCATGGGGTATACTATACCAATCTTTAACTCCACATAGATGTCACGTCCTCCACTTTGTCTCTTTTCACACTAGCTCACTTTAAGGAAATGGTTTAACGACCATTAACTCTACCCCACCTCTTAACTTTCTCTCTTTTAATTCATGTTAACATGTTAACTTAGTGCCACATTAATGCCCTTTAACATGAGAAGGGAGTGGTTTACAATAAAAGTTAAAATGTCACGTCACCGTTAACACCATTTGTGTGAAGGTACACCCCATAGCCTAATGGCAACATTCAAGTATCAAATGTCAACATTAAACATAATCACGTTCCAAAGATATAAACATTACTAGTAGTTAAACATTACTAGTTCATTTACCAAAATTACGTAACAAAGACAGAATCACTACATTTTCATTACCAAAGTCAAGTACCATAGACAGAATCATTACTAGTTCCATTACCAAAATCAAGTACTATAGACATAATCACATAATTTAGATATAATCATTACTAGTTCCATTAGTAAAATCACGTGCCATAGACATAATCATTATAGTTCTATTACCAAAATAAAGTACCATAGTAATAATCATCATATACTATAGACAAAATCATTACTACTTCCATTACTAAATCACGTTTCATAGACATAATCATTATAGTTCCATTACCAAAAGCACATACCATCGACATAATCATTAAAGTTCCATTACCAAAATCACGTAAAACAGATTTAACCACATACTATAGACAAGATCATTACTAGTTCCTTTACTAAAATCACATGCCATAGACATAATCATTATTGTTCCATTACCAAAATCAAGAACCATAGACATAATCACATACTATAGACAAAATCATTACTAGTTCCATTACTAAAATCACGTTCCATAGACAGAATCATTACTAGTTCCATTACTAAAATCACGTACCATAGACATAATCATTCAAAAATTTACATAACAATTTTCCATACCCCTAAAATAATGTAACATACACAAATACGTACCATAGACAGAATCACTACTAGTTCATAAGTAAAATCGCATAACAACCTACCAAATATCTATAATAACATACTAAACAACTTAATGAGAAGTCACGTACCATTTTTGTTGTTGTTTGAAGGCTTGTCGTGGTTTGCTTTAGTTCTCCTCTCTGGTTTGTCATATTGATCATTAGTTTTTTACAATTTTGCTTGGCCCTAACAATTAGAAATACGTATTTTAGTAATGTTTCACAACATATTAACAATATAATTCACGTACTACTTATTTACCTTCATCTGCGTCGTTTTTTGGGGTATCAGTCTCTGTTCTCTTTTTTATTCCTGTAACATGCATAACGTAAATTCTTAGACAAGTTTTCACTGTAAAATTTGTTAGAGAATAACGTAATGTACTTACTTTCATATATATTTGAGTATTCCATGATTAATCTCCGTCAGAAATGCAATTGAATGATGATTTGAACTAGGGTTTTTGCGTTTTAATTAACTTTTTTTGGGGAGAATTGTGATAAATGAGATTGAACGGTCTCTTTTATATGATTGTAGGATTTGATTGTAGAAAAATTGATGAAAATACCCCTATTAACTGTCTAATCTCTCAATAATTGCTAATTTGCCACCGTCTAGCTTTTGAATAAATGACGTATGATGATGGACTTGATGGACGGTCATGATGACTTCCCAGCCTTCGCATTATTTTTTCACTTTTTACGATAACCGGTCCCTATATATATATATATATATATATATATATATATATATAGGGTCAAGATCCTGTACAAAGTGTTATTTTTGTGAGAAGTGTGAGAAGGTGCTTCGGCCATTGGATCATCTTAATCTATGGTGTAGATTAAAAGAGTGGCATTTTGGTAATTAGTGTTATATTTTTAATATTAAATTAAATGGCTGAGGGGTATTAAAGTAAATTAGGCACCCACATTTAATTGATACCTCTAAAAAAATGGAAACAATCCTTCACTCACTCACTCTCTCTCTCTCTCTCTCTCTCTCTCTCTCTCTCCTCACTCCAAGATATTCGCCTCTTCTCTGCAGATGCAACCCCACAAATCAATATACAACCCCATAAATCAAAATAATCATCCACTCTTTTATACATGAAAGCGACACTTTTCAATTCATGCTATTAGCATTGTTTTCTCTTCCATTATCTTATATTCTAATTTCATTACTTTAACTTTTTTTAATTCTTGTTTGTAGAAAATTAAATGCAGATCCAATGCGTTGTTTGTAGAAAATGACAAGCCATGTTGTTTTTAAACATCTAGAAACACTATTTTGCATCTTGTTGTGTTTTATGCTCATAAATTGTATGATGGTGTATTTGGGTTTCTTGTGTATTAGTCGGGTTTCAACCATGATGTTTTGTCTGTTTCATTTTTTTTAAATGTGTTTTGTTCGTGGTAATTGGGATTGATTAAAAGTTTTTTGATTTTCGATTATTTAGGATGTTGTGTTTTATCATTATCATCTTGTTGTGTTTTATACTCATAGTTTGTAGGAAGGTGTGTTACATCATTACTGTGTAATAAAACACTACGTATTGAATAACAAAACAATTGTTGTGTTATAAAACACCATACGGAATAAACACAATTGGGATTGATTAAAAAGTTCTTTGATTTTTTATTGGTTGGGAGGTGTTTTATCATGATCATCTTGCTGTGTTTTATACTCATAGTTTGTATGAGAGTGTGTTTAGATTTCTTGGTGTTCTATGAATATTGAACATGATTTATACACATAACACCACGGATTGAAAAACACACCCTACAACGTTACTATGTAATAAAACACTACGGATTGAATAATAGAAACAACGTTACTATTTAATAAAACACCACGGATTGTAAAAAAATAACATTGTTGTGATGTTACGTTGAAGAAAAAAAAGTGTAGAAAACATAGACTCTACCATTAAAAAATGGAAATGGAAATGTAACTAAATGCATAATACTTTCCTCAAATAATTAAATTGATTAATTATGATTAATGGTAGATTGACTAAGCTACCCTTATTTCAAAATAAATAAGATTGCCACATGTCAACTTTCTATTGCTTCTTACATTTCTCACAAAAATTCCACTTTGTACAGGAACCTAAACATATATATATATATATATATATATATATATATATATATATATATATATAGGGTTGAGATCAATTAGGAACCACCACCCTGGTTGAGAACCTTAGGAACCAATCCTAGCCATCCATCTTTGATTTTGATCTAAAAGGTATAAGTGTAATTAGACATTTAAATAATTATCCATTTCTTTTAATTATAATTCCTAATTAAATAAGTTACGTATGATCATAATTTAGTTTCCTTAAAAATCTCACCCACTTCAATCTCTAATTCAAAGATTAATCGTTCTAATCCTTTTCACATATTTTCACAAAGCCAAGATTATTCATCAATCAATTGAGTATTTTCCTTAATCAATCGAAGGTGATCAAGCATATCGTTCTTATCCTATTGATTCTATAGTTATGGATAATTTTAATTGGATTTAATTTCGTTCTTAATTTTATTTTCGATCACTATCAATCCCAATATTCTTTTGATTTTTTAGCACTATCAGTTAGGCTATTCTTTTTTATTTTTGAAGATATTCATACTCTGGTCATCATGGATTTGCAATCAGTCGCATGTTATCAATTGAGTCCTTGAATTGATGTTCACTCAAAAATGAGAAGTATCATATTTTAATATTATACACATATGGATAGGATTATACAAATATGTACGTGTTTTGTAGGTCTTTGTTTATGTTCTTCAAATAATCGTTTTTGTTTTTGTATTAATATACATATGTGTACATCAATACTCCAATGAAACTGATTCATAGATAAATCATATATGTGTTGTTATTTGTTTGTTAACATATGTATATTTAGATTAGGGTTGCGACGAAGGTGTTTCCTGATGGAGATGATAATATACATACATTAAAGATGTTTTGTCCTAAACATTGATTGACAATGTACATACATGTACATTCGTGCATATATGTGTATACAGTTTGAAGAATATAATGATTATTCTCAATGTACATATATGTACATTCGTGCATATATGTGTATACATTCGTGCATATACGTGTATACACAAATGTATATTCACCATGCACATACGTATTATTATACATATATGTACAATGAATATATATATACACAATAACTATTCAGTTTCATATATGTTGTAGCTCAGATATACACCAATGTATATTTCGTTCATATACAAAAAGGAAGAAACCTCAACGTCTATTATGGTGTACACAGATGTATTTAACTTACATTTTCAACAAAAATATAGGTATATTCAGTTTCATATAGGTTCCAGCCCAGATATACACCAGTGTATATTTCGTTCAAAAACAAAAAAGAAAGTGATGTACACCATTGTATATATGTGTCGATGATGATGATGAATGAATGAATATGGGTTGGAAGGAACCTAATGTTTTTCAGACACCAGTGGCAAATTAGAGATAATGTGAATTGAACACTGATGTATATGATATTATGTTACACTGATATTATACTCTTATATTATACACCAATGTATATATGTATATTCACCTTTAATATGGTTGTTGTTACGTTAGTTTTAAATAATTGTACAGTAGTCAAAATGTTCAATTGTGGTAATGAATATACACAGGTGTATTATAATAGTTAAATGATTGTACAGTAGTCAAATGTTTCAATTGTGGTAATGAATATACACAGGTGTATCATAGTAGGAAAATGATTGTACTTTTTTAAATCACAACTTGTGAAATATACATAATACATATATGTACACTCAATTCTGTAAATTTTAAATCATATATTCTTATTTTTTTTCAAATGGCATATATTTTTATAAATGGAGTATTGTTTTATAATAGTTTTATCTATCTTTAAATTGAAAATTAAATTGGAGAGAGAAAAGAAAAAAGAGAAAGTAGTTAGTTATTTAAATAGAGAAAAAATTATGGGATTAAAGAAGTACTAAATTGCCCTTTATTTAAACTAACCAATTAATTAAAGTTGATATTATTTACAATCATGTCATTAGAGATTAATGGTTAATATCATAATGAATGCAGGTATGATTTTATAACTATTTAGCATGAACTTTGACATTCAAAAATAATATCCCTAAAAAATCTCTAAATTAATAACAACCTTAATTGTTAACATTATCTCTAAAAATAAGATTAAGAAGCAATTTACTTTGATGCCCCTCTAATAAATATTTTTGGCTGCCACATTTCGCCACCAGGATCCTTCTCGCTCTTCTCACATATTTTAGCCTTTATACATGATCCTAAATCTATATATATATATATCTATAATACATTATAAAGGAGGAGTGATGTACAACAAGGTAATTTGCATTTCCGTACAACTTAACAAGCAACATGTACAACATATTTAAGCAAGAAATTTAAGGGTATTATAGGCACTTCATTAGATGAGAAGAGAAAAAATCAATGAGAAGTTAAGACGCTTGCAAGATATGGTTCCCGGATGCTACAAGGTATAAAAATATGAGTTAATCTTTATATACATATATACATTTTTTTCTACTTGTTCATATTTTCTTTGACAATTACAAATATTTATCTTCATAATATATCATTTTTTGCTCCATTTAAATTTAGTTATTTTCTATAGATAATGGGAATGCCAGTGATGTTGGATGTAATAATCAACTATGTTGGATCGTTGCAGAATCACATTGAGGTAAATGGCGTCAATGACAATGAGCGTTAACACATACGCAAAAAAGAAAATAAAACGAATATTACTTGTATTATTGTTATTATTTTTTTTAACAGTGATTTTTGATACCTTTTTAGCCGATTATGGGTATGTTTGGCAATGAGCTTTTAGGAGCTTCAAGTTTCAAGCTTTTAAGAAAAACTCATACTCAATAAAAAGCATTGTTTGGTTGAAGGAGCTGAAAGCTTTTAGGTTATGAGAAATAGCTCTATAGGGAAAAGCTACTAGCACTAGCTTTTAAGAAAAAAACTCATACTAGCTACAAGCTTTTAATAAGTAAATGACATAAATACGCATTCTATTATAAAAATAAAATAAAAACCTTCCCTACTAGCTTTTAATTATATCCATTTTGGTCATTTTATACATTTTATTAAAAGCTCCAACTACTCTGTCAAACACCAAAATATATTTAAAAAGCTTCTAACTATCAGCTTACAGCTACTAGCCACCAGCTAGTTTTGCAAAACATGCCCTATTACTTGTATATAGTGAGGACACTAAAATTAATTTTACAATCTTGATATATATAAATTGGTTTAACACTTGTTTAACCTTGTTACATTTGTTAATCATTTTATAAACTTTCTTTTACAAACTTTTTTCCGCTTAAAAGTGCGAGCATCACAATACATTTTACACTTCCTATTGGAAATCATTATTTTGTTATGTCGTTTTGACAATTATTACAATAATAAAAAGACTAATAGATTAGATGAATTTATATTCTTTACATAAAAAAATAAACTGATTAGTTTGGTAGGTAAATTGGAATATAGTTTTGGTAAGCTAATTATTTAATAAGATCTTTGATTTTTATTCTTTACAGAGAAATTGATTATTTATTTATTTGGTTGGTATTAACATATACAGTTGTCCGTTATCCATACATATAGGGGCCATATCATGTATGGTAAATTTGAATGATCGATCACTGTCAAGTTGAAAAAAAAACGAAGCCAATTATAACTTATATTTTAGAAGATTTACATAGTGGCTGCAAATTTTGAACCAAAAATCCAAACGAAAACTCAATATTAGTATAAGACTAACCGTTGTGGAGTCGCGAGTGACCAGACGCGAGCCATCGATCACTTGACCACGTTGTGGCTAGATGTGAGCATCGGTGCGACCAAAGTACACATTCTCCCGTTAGCCCACGCGACCACAGTGTAAAGAGTTTTATATGTGTTTATTAAAGAAAATTCGTGTACATGAATCGTAGGTTCGATTTATTTATATGTTTATTCAATATATACTTGTTAAAGATAAGTTTTGTCGCATATGTATAGTTTGAATTTTGTAAAGCTATATGGGTCATTGGTCGTTAAATTGTCGAGTGGGGGCTAAAGCCATGATTGGACATAATGTAATGTCATTGTGTGTCTGTTGTGTTATAGTGCTTCTTTGCGTGATAAAAAATTTAGCACTTGATCAACGGCGAAAGCATGATGATTCATGATTGCTATCATTTCTTCTTCTTCCTTTTTAATAAAAATTTCAACAATATTATGTATAGTGACCGGATCAAATACAGAATTGAATTCCACTTGAAATAGTCTAATAGTGTTGGTGAGTTAGATAAGGTTTAGAGTAGTAGGAAGAGGTTCAATCCCAATTGTATCTATAAAAATGAAATTGAAAAAGTTGTGAAGCTTATGGCATAAATCTGAAACAATTATTAGACCATGCGTAATGGGAAGGTAAATTGGGCGTGAAATGCCTCAAAAATGCCCCTTCAAGCCTCAGCACCAGGGCGTGAATCTTATATTATTCTTTTTTTGCTTATGGTGTGAAAATTTTAACGCCAAAAATGGGGTGAAATGTGGCAGCTTTTTGGGAGCCAATCAAAACACTCCATTTAATGTGGGGGGTCGTGAAAGGGGTCGACCACTACAGGTGGTCTTAAGGAAATTTAGGGGCTATTTGGTTGATTAAATGTTGAATCATTAAAAGGTCTGAATGATTAAGTGCCGAATGGTTTAGCTATGCAACAAGTCTGAATGATTCAGCTTTTAATCATTCCATTCAGAGCCTTTTTTAAGTTGAAACAAACAGTCTAAATGCTGAATCATTCAGAGCTGAATGATTCAGAGCATAATTAAAAGGCTACCAAACAGGCCCTTAATCTCTAAGACAAAGATGATAACAATTTAGTAAAAAAGGAGGGTAAACGAAAAGATTGTTGACTCTTTATTTTGAACATTGTAGCAAAAATAAGGAATGAAGATGAAGAATGAGAAACACAAGGTAGAATTAGTGAGAGAAGATTTGACAAACATAACAACAAGAACAAATTTCACCATTGTAAATATTTTATTTTATCTCTGTTTCAGTTATTTGTTTCAAGCGAAACGTCGAATAGAAACCTGACATCTAGTTTGAAGAGGCATATTAGCTATACTAGTTTATACCCCGAGAGCGTCTCGGATTGAGAAATTTAATATGATATATCAATTTTACATATAAAATAGACTGATGTATAACTCTAGTATTAATATTTAACCTAAACAATATACAACTCCAATGCTAACAACTAACCTAAAACAATGTAGAACTCCAATGTAGAGAAAGTGTAGGGTACAAAGTCCCTTATCCTACAAAGTGTAGGAAGCCACAGTATTATGCCACGTGGAACTTGTCTGTTATAACTCTATAACGGATTAGAAGGGTAGTATAGTCAATTTGACAAATCAATTAATCACGTTTAATATCAAATCCCTGTTTTATCGTTCATCATTATTTCAAATTTATAACTGATTCCATAATATACGATTATCAATTCTTACCATATTCAAAAATCTTCAAGCGTAGTCGATCACTGGTTCAATTTTTTCCCCAAAATCATAATCAATTCGCCAAGTTCTTCACCATGTTCGGTATGTACTCTGTTTTATTGTTTTCAATCAATCGTGATCTTACTCTTAATTTGTGTTTTTAGATCTAAACAATGAACCTGAATTCTTATTCGATGAAGAACATGAAGTTGTTGATCCTCATAATCTCAATTTTGAAGGTTAGTTTCTACTGTTTTGTAGTTTTTTAGATCTGTGATGAAACAGGGGTTTAGCATTCCATTAAAAATTTTTATGTAGATATTATACATGAAGATGTAATCAACACTGATGAACATATTGGTGAGAAATTTGACTTCATGGCTGAACACAGAAGGATTCAAGGTATTTTTTGATGTTTTGTGGTTTTGAAGATAATCAAATGCGTTTTAGGATTAGTAAAATGCGTTTTACTGTATCTGGTGATATTATGTTATACATAACATTCAAATGCGTTTTATTAGGTGTTAGCATGCGTTTTGAAATCTTTTTTGTTGTTGTATGATTACATTAAATAAAAAGTTGTCAATGGTGTTTTTTATCATGTTTTTTGTGCCAGATCTGTCTAACAAAGATGTTCCAATTGATGATCAAACTCAAATATACATACCTGCTGTTGCATCTTCATTGAAACCAGAAGTTGGTATGGTTTTCCCAAGTATAGATCATGCATTTGAGTTTTATCACAAGTTTGCCAAGGCTTCTGGATTTACAGCTAGGAAGAGCACATCATATGTTCATATGAATGTTCTTCGTATCAAATATGTTGTTTGCTACAAAGAGGGTGGGAAACCACAAAAATTAGGGTCGGTGAACGACAATAAAAAAGTTAAACAAAGGAAAAGACCTTCAATCCGTACAGGATGTAAGGCTTTTATTAGATTTGGATCAGAAAATGGAAAAGAGTTTAAGGTGTGTGAATTTGTAGAAGGACATAATCATCCGTTGGTTTCGTCCGAGGATATTCATTTGTTAGCAGGCAATAGAAAGCTTACCCACATTCAGGAGGAAATGATATGTGAGTTGTCTTCATTAAACATGGGACCTGTTAAAGCTTTTAATGTGATGAGGACAAAATATGGCGGTTTTGAGAACGTTGGTGCAACTGCAGTTGATTGTAAGAACTTTAAGGGCGGGTTGAACTCCTTTATTGGTGTGCACGACGCCGACATGATAGTTTCGAGGTTGAAGGATAAGAAAAAGTATCTTCCTGATTATTCATTTGAGTACTCAGTTGATGAAAAGAATGCCCTCACTGGTCTGTTTTGGGCTGATGCTTTGTGTAAAAGGAACTACATGGAGTTTGGCGACGTCATATCTTTTGATGCAACTTTTAACACAAACAAGTATCTTTAATCTTTTTTAATAAATTCATCATCATTCTTAGCACGCTAAACTGTCATATGTTTCTTTTTATAGGTACAAAATGGTTTTTGTTCCTTTTACAGGAATTGACAATCATTGTAGAAATGTAACTCTCGGGGCTGGTTTGTTGTCTTCGGAGACAACAGAATCTTACACTTGGTTATTGGGAGCTTTTGTAAAATCCTTTGGTAAGAAACCAAAAGTTGTAGTCACTGATCAAGATCCAGCAATGAAGAATGCAATTCAGAAGGTATTTGATACCAGCAGACATAGGTTGTGCATGTGGCACATTATGAAAAAGGTGTCTGATAAGGCAAGTATTCTAAAAATTCTTAATGCGTTTTACTACATACATGCATGCGTTTTACTGTCATGTGTTACTGTTTATTTACTTTTTTAAATTTTTTCTATATAAAGTCTTATATTCTTCATGATGTGTTTTTATTTCTAGGTTGGTGGCACATTATGCAGTGATGATGAGTTCAAGCGCCGAATTTGTAACATCGTTTGGACCGACTTAATTGGTCCCGAGAAATTTGATTTTGAATGGGATCTTGTGATGACTGATTTCAAGCTTACTGATAATACTTGGTTGACGGATATGTTTAACTTGAGAACAATGTGGATTCCCGCTTATTACCGTGATGAACCGATGTCTGGTCTAATGCGGACAACATCTAGATCAGAGAGTGAGAATAATTTTTTTTGTCAAGCGGCGAATTCCCAACTGACGCTTGTCGAGTTTTTGAACCATTTCGAGACTTCAATGGAAGCTCAGAGGTTTAATCATAGGAAAAACGACCATGATTCAAGGCACACTATTCCAGATTTTTGGACTACTTTTCCCATCGAGAAGGAAGCATCTCAAATTTTCACGAGGTCTATATTCCTTGATATACAAGAGGAGATTTATGCTGCATTTGATAGTTCGGTACTTGTTCACACACAAAGGTGTGGTGAATTTTTGAAACTCTTTGTGGATGACCCGAAAGCATATGGGCAAGGTTTTCTAGAAGTAAGTGCGTTTTACCAATTTTTATACATGCGTTTTGTTGATTTTATTAAAATCTGATGAAGTCAAATGAAGTTATTAAGTATTGCTGATGAAACTGCTGATGAAGTTATTAAGTACTGCTGATGAAGTGCTAAGTTAATAAGTACTGCTGAGATAAAACTGCTGATGAAGTTAATAAGTACTGCTGATGAAGTGCTAAGTTAATAAGTACTGCTGATCAAACCACTGATGGGCTTATAACTACTGATGAATGATAACCACTGACGAGTAACTAACTATCAGTGGTTTCTCTCATCAGTGGTTGTGCTTATAACTACTGATGAATGATAACTACTGACGAGTAACTAACTATTGTTTTATACATGCGTTTTAGTAGTTTTCATTTTTTTACCCATTTTAATGATCCAATATATATACATACATGCTTTTTACAATGTTTCAAATGCGTTTTAATAGATCAGTATAATTTTTTTTTATACTGACGAAGTTTATTAAGTATCGCTGATGAAACTGCTGATGAAGTTAATAAGTACTGCTGATGAAGTGCTAAGTTAATAAGTACTGCTGATCAAACCACTGATGGGCTTATAACTACTGATGAATGATAACCACTGACGAGTAACTAACTATCAGTGGTTTCTCTCATCAGTGGTTGTGCAGTACTTTCATTATCAGTAGTTAACTTCTTCATCAGTAGTATCAATCAGCAGTTCATCAGATTTTACTCCTCTGTTTTATACATGCGTTTTAGTAGTTTTCTAGATGCGTTTTAATACCTTAGTATACATTTCTTTTTTACAGGTGCTTTTCAAGAAGGATGATGATGATGTCACTACATTATGCACTTGTAAAAGGTTTGAACAATATGGTTTACTATGCAGGCATATATTTCTCGTTCTTCGGTCATTTAGAATTCAAAGATTCCCGAAGAAATACATTTTGAAGAGGTGGACAAAAGATGTTGTTCCGAATGAGATAAACCATTCATTTGAGTTACACGAGTTTGGTGATGACAAAATCAAAGAAGCTAGAAAGATTGCCAGGGAAGTTGCTTTTGCTGGTGAATACCTTGCAAATAGTTTAATAACAGACTTGGAAGAATTAAAGATTGTCAATGATAAAATGAAAGAAATGATCAACAAGGTGGACGAACGTCGGTTTAGTAGACCAACTCAAAACAAGTACGATCGGTACTCTAGTTTGCTCGGGTATGACAAGCCGGCGGAGACCATTGTCCGTTTGCCAAATGGTATCAAAAATAAAGGCCGTGGTTCACACAAGCGAATTAAGTCAAGCAAAGAGAAAGCTATAAGTAGTATGGGTAAAAGGAAAAGGACATGTAACATTTGCGGGGAGGTTGGACATGATCGTCGGAAACACAAGATAAAAACCACAATGTTACAAGATGAGAATGATGAAGATGAAAATGTAGAAGATCAACGACTTGATGATCAAGGAGTTGAAGATCAAGTGGATGAGCAATGAATTTTATTATTTTTTAATGCATGTGTTTTAGCACTAACGAATGCGTTTTAGTATATTGTAAACATTTTGAGATTTATTCTAGTTTTAATGAAGGCGTTTTGTGATTTTGTGAATGCGTTTTAGTGAATTTTTATACATATTATACATATTTTATATCAGATTTATTGAAGGCGTTTTATTGTTTATTAGATGCGTTTTACTAACAAACACTTATATATATATATATATATAATTATTCAGTACACACAGCCAAATACTTTGTACTTCCTTACATATGGCATACATCACCATCCATGCCCCATTTTTAAACATCAAAAGAAAACATACTAACTTAAAACCCAAAAAACTACCAAACAAACCACCCAAAACTACCATCTGATCAAAACCACCAACCCCATTCAGTCTTTTTTGTTTAAAATCTCATCCCTCCCCTTCCTTTTACCTGCCATGTTAGACCATATGGTTTCTTCTGTGTTCTTCAAGCTGTGATAGATTAAATCATCAAAAGCTTCTTGTTGTTTGATCAGCTCTAAAGCTTCATCCCTGAAGCTTGATTTTGGTTCACCAAGTAGCATTTCATGGACATCAAGGTTTTTTTTCGCCTGCCTCAGCACATCCTGTTGAACACACATAACAGAAGAAGATGCTTTGATATCACTCCTTACCTCAGTTGAAGAATCAACCATGATTACTGTCTTTACTTGGATGTTGTTTATTGCATCCTCAATGTTGTTCGCCATTTTTTTTGGTTACTCTGTTTTTCTCATCGTTACTTTATATAGACAATCAGGCAATCTCTTGTTATGACATATGGTAGTTGAACATATTAACCATTCATTTAATTTTAGTTAGATATCAATCAAATCATATACAACTTGCGTTTTATTTTTTAAACAAAAGAATGATTAATTGTGTTTTTATTAGATGAGAGATACTCTGTTTTTTATGTCTGTAGTTAACATAGAGTCCAATTATAACTAGATTTGGTAGTTGAGTACTTAATTTATAGTAAATGACAATCACATCAGCTCAACTTGCAAAGTATAATAATGTTCTTTTATTTATTACAATAACAGAGTTTTATAATAATTACCCCTATTAAACTATTTTTATTAAAAAAATTCAAATACATCCAAACAACTTGTTATTACTATGCAAAAAAAATGAAATATTCAAAGAATTTCCCCAAACAGTTAAAACATGTGAGTCTGAATTGTCTTTTTCAGAGCTTTTTTACATGCATGCGTTTTACCAAATTATGAAGGCGTTTTAGGTTTATTTATTTTAATCATAACCTGTTGCACACAGTATTACATTTGACTATATTTTGTCATTTTATATATCTTTTTTCTATATTATCCTCTACATGTTCACTTTCATTTCACACCACAAAAGTTTACATACAATAACCATGTCATCTTCATCATCATCCAATACAAGATCCCTCTTTATTAAGAGGATTGAAGAACAAATCATCAATGATCATTCTTGTGAGAGTGTTTTGATGGATGATTTGAATACTGTCCATGAACGCATGTCCAGAAAAGATGAAGTTTGCAACATTCTCAAGGCGATGCCAGATTCTAGTCTTCATGAATTGGCATTGATGTTCATGATTGATGCAAAACAAAGAGACACGAATCTTGTCGAAGAGCTTACTAAATCCATTGCACTTTTGAGGTGTTCAATGGAAATGAAGATCAAATTTCTCAAATCACTTTAAACCTTGCTTCTATGTTTTAAATTTCTCCAACTTTTGAACCCCATGCGTTTTGTATGTGTTGCTTTTTGTTTTTGGTTTTTGCTATGTGAAATGTGTTAGAATAACAATGTACGTGCGTTTTTATATAATAATGAAGGCGTTTTACTAAATTTACTTTTTTATTATTTATATAGTGATTTGAGAAACTTGATGCGTTTTAGGCCTCATCACATGCGTTTTAACAAAACTGTTAAAATAAACCAAATACTAAACTGAAAAACAAAGATAATCAGATCCATTCATTTAACAAAAGAAACACAAATATGTTTATGTCTATCATAACAAACTTCAAAAACATTTAGCTAACACTATTTACTCGTTTCAGCATTTTGTCGAAAGCATTTCGAATCATATTATCCTTGTAAGGTCGTTTGCTAAACTTATGAGCTTCTTCGATAGCGTCATCCCTTGCCCTGTTGTGCTCGCTAAGTATCAACTTTGCAACATACTTGATTCTTAATGAATTTAGCTGCTTGTTTTGTAGTTCCGACTCATTAACAAATCCGGCTTTCCACACTTTTTTCCCTTTATACGTTTCCATGTGCCGTATTGCGAATATGCCGCAGTCATCTACGTTATTCTCAGTTCTCCATGGCATTTCTCTCCTATGTATTGTCCCCCCTTCAATCCTCTCGATTCCTATGCTCCTTTCACACAATGTTCTTAAAGTTAAGTAAAAAGTGTGTCTCTGCAGGCAATAAAACAAGACAAAGTCAAGTGATTCCCAATAACATATTTTTTCTTATTCTTTAACTAGTAATTTTTCATACCAGGACTTCGGGCACTCCACCATATCTTGCCTGAAAATCGGGTTCATTCTTCGAGTTGTCAATTAACTCAATGAAACCATCCTTTATATCGAAGCACATTAGATAAAAATGACCCTCTATTAGCAATGGCACTATAATGATGGTAAATTCATCCAGAGTTTTGATATTGAACGTCTTCATAATATGTTGCAAATTGCTTTTGAAAACCTTCACCCTATCATGTTCAGAAACCCCTTCTTTGTAGTAGTCGTCTGGCTGTATTTCAAAAAACAAGTAAAATAAAAAAAATATATATAAAAAAACCAAATGCGTTTTACTGTTTCATTCATGCGTTTTACTGTCTGTTTTTACTAATCATTATTATTTTTTTACCATCATTGTAGTGGTGCAATAAAGCTTGTACACTCCATCTTCATTTACTTTTTTCTCCTCATAATTGAGCAGCTCTATATATGCATCCACTGCGTTAGTGTGCAACCAAATACCGGGGTAGAAACTTTCAAGAACAGCCTTATATATCGATGTCCCCGCATCCGATTTGTAGACCACTTTCCTGAAAGATAAAAATGAAATTTTAGTTGTTTACAAACTAATCTAAGCTCATACATATCACTTACATTTTTTGCTTTGTTGGCGCCATCATGTACTCTGCCATCATCTGTTCATCTTTTGTCAGAGGCTCAAACAGTGAAACCTTTCTCCCGATGTAAGGTGATTTTAAAGCCCAAGACGGATTCTTCTTTCTGACTGGCCTACCAGCATCAACATCATCAACCTTTTTTTTCCCTTTTTTTTCCTGAATAATTTGATCCTTTGGTGTTTCTGGATCCTTTTCTTGCTCTACTTGTAGCGAAGGCACATTGGGTATAACTTCTGCCAAATTCACTTGTTCTTCGAATTGATTTTGTTGTTCATCCATAATGCTTGCATCCCTTATACCATATACGCCTGGCTCTATTGTTTGTAGCATAGCAAGTGCTGTATCACTTATACCATCGTCGTCAAATACTTCTTCAATAACAATACCCTTATCAACATTATCTTCCACCACCTTCGTTGATTCCCCCACAACATTTTCATCAACAGTATTAACATTTGAAACTGTTTCATCAACCCCCACTCCTGTGTTGTCTTCAATATTCACAAGCTGCCACAAAGAAAAAAAAAACCCCATGCGTTTTGTTAAATAACAAATGCGTTTTACTTATAATTGCAGAAAAAGACAGTTTTAACATAGCATGCGTTTTGTTAAATAACAAATGCTTTTTACCTGTTCAGCCACTTTTTCATGCTGTCCACTTTGATCTCCAGCCGTCTTCTTCCTACCATGTCCAAATCGTTTGTATCCCACCAATGTTTTTGTGGTCACGGTTGGGACCATCCTCGTCGCCTGTGCTTCTTCAACAACCCTATCATCCTCACCACCCAATTGTGCACCCAAGTCTTCAAAACCTTGGTCCTCCCCTAGGCCGACCACATGTTCATCGGCTTCTTTTTGTTTAACAACGTCGTCTTCTTTTGACGACTTACCTCTAATGTCGTCCCATTTCTGGCATCTATCGATCAATTCCCTAGACCAGAAATACTTCTCTCTTGCTTGTGAAACCATATCATCCATTTCCTCTTGGATGTCTAGATACTTCTTCATGTTTCTGTCCATTTTTTTCATCCAAACCTGCCATGATAACATCAAAGGCGTTTTACACTTTTCCAAGTGCGTTTTACAAATAACTATACACCTTTACTACAAAAAACAACTGTCATGACATACCTTTTTAGCTTTCATAGCTGCGTCGAATTCTTCTTTATTACACTCAACCCCACTCAGCTGTGGTGGCGTTGCACAATACTCAAACATTTGCTGGGTTTGTGTCCCCATGTCAAAATCCCTCCAGTCTAGGTTGTCATAATCCACCTCATCCTCATCGACAGCTGTTTCTGTTTCCTGCAGACCCACCAAAACATCCACAGCGTCCTTCACCGTTTCGCTGACACCTTTTTCAGAACTTCTTTTTTCACTCTCGTCATTCCCTTCAACATTATCATCATCATCTTCTTCAATATCTGTTAAAGGCCCATTATCGTATATATAACTTTCCATATCGTGCAACGACGAAGATGTAATGTAACTAATTGCAGGATTCTTCACAAGTGTTGGATTATGCCTTTTGTTGTATTCATGGGTGTAAATAACCTGCATATAGTAACAACTTAAGTGTTTAATTATTAAAAAATTGTATAAACAATGCATGCGTTTTATTAAATAACACATGCGTTTTAATATAGGTATGAACAAAAGGCTTAATACAGGTATAAACAATGCATGCGTTTTGTTAAATAACACATGTGTTTTAATATATGTATGAACAGAGACTAAATACATGTATAAACAAATGCATGCGTTTTGTTAAATAACACATGCGTTTTAATGTAGGTATGGACAGAAAACTTACAGTTAACATTGCTATCGGCCCATTGTACTGATCTTGCTTCCAGCCTGCTTTTGTTCTGTTTAGACACTCTAGTAGGTATGAACACCACTTCATGTTCGGTATATCATCTTCTTTATCAACACTAATCAAAAATCTCTGGTTAACTTTTGTTGACTTCGTTATCTCGCCAAAAACTGTGTTCCACAGTACCAAGAAATTTATCTTAAACATTCTC
Source organism: Ambrosia x helenae (assembly GCA_030844895.1). Lineage (NCBI taxonomy): Eukaryota > Viridiplantae > Streptophyta > Magnoliopsida > Asterales > Asteraceae > Ambrosia > Ambrosia x helenae. Next base: position 26,336 of record JAUTDX010007154.1, on the reverse strand, counting down.
CCACCATTTAACAGTGTTTTAACCACTTTTAAAACTTGCCCAACAGTTGGGGTAGATGTGTTGAATTGAGATTTGAATTCATCTATCGTTGAACCCGATCCTTTTTTTGGCCTTCCGTGCTCCAACACAGGAATTGTCCCTACCGGGATTCCGAAACACTCTTGCACCAAGGAACTTGTTATCTTTATCTTCCAGTTCCCAACATTAACTGTTCTGGTTGTTTCGTCATAATTCGAAAGCAACCAGAAACCCAGACCAGTTTGAATTGAGTCTATATCTATTTCTAACACTGATCCAAATCCCATACTCCTTACTGCCTCCTTTTGTTCATTTGTGAACTCTTTCATCTCCCTTACAAATTCCCCGGGAGAACACCTTAGTTTCAATTTTGTATCCCGGTATTCAACAAAAGTCCTTGCTGCTTTTTCTTTCCCTACTTTTATTTTTAGTTTCTTTGCTGGTTTAACGAAATCATCATCTGATTCACTCTCTGAATCTTCCTTATTTTGTTTCTTTCTCTTTTTCTCTTTCTCTTTATGGGCATTTTTCTCCTGAACACCCTTCTTTGGGTTATCTACATCTTTCTTTGACTTTCCCAAATCCTTCAAAGGAGTTTGGAAATCATCATCAGTCCCTGGATCCCTTGGTTGTTTTGCTTAATACAAACACAACAATGAACAACAGTAAAACGCCTTTACTATTACTAATAGATGCGTTTTGAACTAGTAGATGCGTTTTGAGTAACTAACTATCATTGGTTTCTCTCATCAGTGGTTGTGCTTATAACTACTGATGAATGATAACCACTGTTTTATACATGCGTTTGAGTAGTTTTCATTTTTTACCCATTTTAATGATCCAATATATGTACATACATGCTTTTTACAATGAAACTGCTGATGAAGTTAATAAGTACTGCTGATGAAGTGCTAAGTTAATAAGTACTGCTGATCAAACCACTGATGGGCTTATAACTACTGATGAATGATAACCACTGACGAGTAACTAACTATCAGTGGTTTCTCTCATCAGTGGTTGTGCAGTACTTTCATTATCAGTAAAACGCCTTTATTGCTACTAGTAGATGCGTTTTGAGTAACTAACTATCAGTGGTTTCTCTCATCAGTGGTTCTGCTTATAACTACTGATGAATGATAACCACTGACGAGTAGATGCGTTTTTGTTGTTATAACTGTTTTATTTGTACATCAGTAAAAGGGCTTTACTATTATTAGGAAAGGCGTTTTGATATACCCTAATTTGTCATTAGTAAAACGCATCCACATATTTCACAAAACGCCTTTTGTTTTTTTCAAAGTTTTACTTGTCAATAGTTTTACTTCTCAACAAGTAATCAGTAATGTTAAACTATCAAAATGCCTTTACTGATAAAACGCCTTCATAAACACTACTAAAACGCCTTTCGTTTTAGTAACTTTTATGGATCATATACTGATTACTTGTAGATCAACAAAACATCATCCTAATAAGTAAAATTAATAAAACGCATACATTAACACTTAAAACGCCTTTACAATCACATTCACCCAAATTTTCATACAATCAAACACCTAAAACATCATATCCATCTGTATTATACCTAAAACGCCTTCATAAACTTATAAAACGCCTTATAACACCTAAAACATCATATCATCATCAAATCATCTCATGTATCGACAATCAGTTAAAACGCCTTTATCATAAGACCTAAAACGCCTCTACTAGATTCAAATCAACCATCTAAAAACGACTAAAAACGCCTTTACTAATTCAATCAACCATCTAAAACGACTAAAACGCCTTTACTAGATACCTGTAATCATTGGTTTTGAAGGCCTATCATGACATTTCTTGCTTCTTCTTTCACGTCCGTCACCTGTTTTAGGTTTTTAAAATACGATCAATTAAGAAAATACGATCAAGATTTAAGTGAAATCATGAACAATTCCTTACCTGATTTGCGTTTTGGAGGCATATTTTGTTGATATGATTAGTGTTTCTCCGATGCTCTGTTTTTTGATTTTTTGATTTTTGCTCTTCTGTGTCAGTTATGCACTTTAATCGCACGCGAACCGTCAATTAATGAGGTATATTTGGGCGCTTGATTAAAAAATTCAAAATGTTTTAGTTTGTAATTTGTCTGTTTTGCCCTCGACTTGATAACTGCCATTAATGAGAAACATGTGCAATTAATGTACGAGGTAAAACGCAGATGTGGAAGATGGACGGCCAGGATAGCTTCCCACACTTTGTACGTTAAAACGCCTTTGTACGTTAGCCGGCCTCCTCCAATGTAACTCTAATATTAACATATATCCTAAAGACTAAACAAATGTACAACTCTAACATACTAATATTGACACCTAACCTAAAACAATGTATAACTCTATTAACATATTTGGCCCTTGTTGAAAATATAATTTATATTTACTGGTTTGAACATAATTAGTGACTTGCCTATACACGATTAATGAATTACCTGAACACGTGTTTTTTCCTGTATGAACAATACCCCACAAAAAAAATAGTCGTTTTTTTCTCCGTTTTTATATAGCACTATGGTACTCGTTGGAAAGATAATAAAAAAACTCGTTAATTTGGTGTAATTTTTTTTCTTTAAAAAATCTCGTATATAAAAGATATTAACATTTAAAAATTATGAGAGGAAACATAAGAGAGAAAAATCCAATTTTGTTTTTAAATTTTTTTTCCTAAAATATCTCAATGCCACATGGAATGACATATGGCACACTCAATGAGGAGAATGCCCATTTGAATGTCATGTCATTAAAATTGCTTTGGTTTATCTATTATCTATTCTATTAATCTATTAATATATATAAAAGAAAATGGGTATGCTGACGTGGCGTGCAATGGAGGCATCAACCTCCCCTTGAGAGTGCCACGTGGCTTAATAATTGAGAGTTTTTGGTGTTTTTGAGTATTTTCGTATTTTAAGTAAAAAAAGGAAGAATATAAAACCCTAAAATTTGATCCGCCTCCTCATTATCTCACCGTCTCTCTCTCACCTCTCAAATCCGCCTCCTTTATTCTCTCAATCAATAATACTTCTCTCAATCAATAATACTGCGATCGAATCCTTATTCAATGAAGTTCTCATTAACATCAATAATTTGTTCCATCTTTGTGAATGTTTAGGCTATGGAGTAACAGTCATTGGATTTGAGTTTGCTGATACAACACGCATCATGGTAAGTTTTTTTTTTTAATTTATAAAAAATTCATAATTTTTTATAGTTTTGTAATATAATATTAATATTAATTTTTTTTTTGAACGCCAATATATTGTTATTGGAGATTACATGATCTATTGATTGATGGGTTATCTTTATTTGTGTACTCTAATACTTGATGATGTGTTTAGTTCTTAATATATTGATGGGTCTATCTTTAGTTTGTTATGATTTTGTTTAGATAAAGATTCAAGATTTGAAACCCATATGAAATATTCACTGGTTATTGAAAAATTAGGGTCAGTGATAGTATTAAAGTGTAGAACTTTGGTTAGAAAACCTAGATGCAACTCTTGCTATCATGTCTTGATTAATCTTAGTTCTGTATTAAACAAATTCCCTTTGTGCTAATTCTTTGAAAAGTATTATTAAGGTTAGGTTATTGTGTATGTTAAGCAACCGATTTGAAATAAATCACTATATTATCTGTTGCTGAGAATTGGCTTTAGTTCTAGCAGAATTTTTTTAGAAGGATTTAGCGATAGAGTTAGAATGGTTAAGAAATAAATTGCTAAATTATCCTTTATAACAAATCCTCCTCATTCCCTGTTGCTTGCAGCCCTTATCCCCTGTTCCGGTCTGCAGAAGACTATCGTCTCCTCCCTTCAGCCTCATTACAATCCTAATTTGAGTCATAGCTATTGCAACTACCATGTGTCGAATCAACACAACCATGAATTAGGCGAAATTAGTTTTGGGTTCCACAGTTACCTGAACTTAGATCTCTTTTATTTCTTTTGTGAGTTGTCAACCTAATCAATCGGCCTGGAAAGAGCTGTGTGAATTTCCACTTCAAATTTTCATCGTTGTTGGTTGGTGATTTGAAGATAATGAGATGGAATATGTTTTAGCTGTTACAGTGACTTCTCTATTCAAAGATGAAGACTGATGAACGAATTGACAAAGAATATTATGTTGGACGGGGTTATCTGCCGTTGCTCGGTCAGCGTTTGACCGTGCCCGAGAGCTTGACCGTGATTATTTGATTACGCAGCGCTGACGGACGTTTTCCATGGATTTTAGTCGCAATTGGCATAGGGTTTGGATTAGTTTGTTTTTTATTTAGTTTTGATTGTGTTGCGTATGTTTATGTTATTTGGGTTTGCTAATAATGAGATGTGTTTTTTGTGTTTCAGTATAGGAATGAGTGTAGTGAGTTCATGGATACTCCGTTAGGGAAGAGTTTTGGGGTAAGTCAGGTTTTACTCTTTGCTTTTAGCTTTTGTGTGCTGTTAGAGGCATGCCAAATTAATGTTGTATTTAAAAATAAGAAAATATTATATGTATTTGTTGACAATCATAATGAAGTGCGGCTATTCTTAAGCAAGATAATTTATGGATTGTTAGTTTATATTCTTTTACTCATTTAGATTATTTTATTCATAACTAGCTATACGGCCATTACGTTCAGAATTCAAAATAAGCTTTGACTTTTTAAAGTTGTTTTTTTTTAAATATAGGTCTACGGATGTGTTTTTTTTTTTTTTTTGACAGTTCACTATTTCCTATTGATGGGATCACAATCTTTTCTATCTATTGCGGAATGCCTCTTTTTATTTGATGCTTATGTATATTTCTTGTGGTTTTTCTCTGTTTATGTTGTTACGTTAAGCATTCAAAGAAATGTATTTTTTTTTATGATGGAATAACTAAACATTGTATCATTCTCTCTTTGAGATGAACTTCTGGTCATCATCATACCATAATGCAGATATTGATTTGGTATTTACATCTGAATGGACGGCAAGACGTTTATCCAATTGGTTGAAAAGAAAAAGAAGTGTGCTTTGGCAAAAAAAAGAAGCCCCTTTGAAATGGCAGCAGAAGCTTGAAGCTGCCATTAAAGCCAACGAAAAGAAAACAAAAAGGCACAAGAGAAAGCCAAACCTACTGCTTAAGTGAGCTATGAATCGTCACATTTGCTTCAAGGTTCAGGTCAGTGAACGCAAATGGGAATTAATGATCCGTATGACTGAGTTTATGATTGGTATATTTTCTACTTTTATCATTTTTATTAAGTCATATTTGCTTCAACGTTCAGGTCAGTGAATGCAAATATGAGAGTTCCAATCAGAGGAGGTATGTTTCCTTCACTTAATTCATCACAACCATTTGTTTCTTTGGAACGAATCATCTTTATCTTTAAAAACAATGAAATAAGATCATCTTTACATATGAAAAAGTAAAATATTCTTATCTGTTAAATAAGCTTTAGTTTAAGTAAATTTTATATTTTGATGACTAAGATCCAATAAATTTGGCTGGAAGTTTTAAAGGTTGGTTCTAATATCCCCAAAGAAGAAGGTAAAGACAGAGTGGTTGAAAGAATAAGGTTGAAAGAATAAGATGATTTACTGCTAATGTTTTTTTGGGATTGTTTGCTTATTGTGGATTTGTGTCTTGATACAACAATGAGTTGTTTTTTAGTGTTTTTGGAACTTCTTATCAAATTGCTTATCAAATTATTTATGAGCAAAATATATTTTCAATCAAACAACATTTTACATCTTTACATGTTTTTATAGATGATATTGACATAGATGGCCTAGAGGAGAAACCAAAAGGAAAAACCATGATGGGAATACTTAAACAGAAGCTCACAAATAATTTTAATGCGATTAAAGGTTAGTTAAGCTTATCCTAGACTTTATCAACATGTGCTCTTAATATAAATGCGTGTTGTTTTGATGATAAATGTCTGTATTTATAGGTAAATTGAAAGAGATGAATGTCAAAAAGGAGAAAGCGCAAGTGAATGTCTTGGTGCCTGTTTTTATGTACTTGGAAGGTATAAGTTATGTTTTTAGAATTTATTTACTTTTTTATTTAATTAATTTGGTTTACTTTTTACTTTATAGTTGGATGTTTGGATTGTTTTATTAGATTGATTTTAATATGTGTATTAACTCAATGGCTCATTGTTTTCATAATCGGATATTGATGTTGTTAGAATCGGATATTGATATTTTTATGCTCAATTGTTGTTTTAGTTCTTCATTGATTCATGCAGATATATATACTAGGGTTTTTCATTCACCGCCTAATCATTATCAAGGTAATCTCCTGCTCTTAATTCTTCATCTCGACTCAAATTAATTCAAATAGATTTGAACTATGCTAATGTTAAGTAATTCTGTTTTCAGAAATAACTTTTAAAAAAGTCGATAAGTTAACAAGGTATATACAATATTAATTAACAATTTGAATCAAAGTAAAACTTTTGTATCGGATATGGTTTGGTACTTAGGTCTGACGGTTGGGTTCGTGTTTCAACTGAAATCAAGGTGTATGAGTTTATAAATAGAAAGTGTTATTTATGATTTTAAAATAACTTAGAGGTGTTCAATTCAACTTATATACCAATCAGCATCCAAAAAAATATATAACAGATGTATCGATAATGATATGATACATTATATAGAGCAATTACATCATAAAAGATACACATTATTTATCAACTAAATTTCTTGCTTTGGTTAATGGAATTTACAAAGTATTGGGAGGAAAGCCAGGCATGCAACTAAGGAAGGAGGAGGTTTAGATATAAGTACCATATTTGTTGGCATTGTAAGCAGAAAGAACTAAATTTTGTTTGGCGCATATTGCTGAAGCTTAAGTAGAAAGTAAATGCTACTATGTATGCATAATTTATATATTTTTATGATTTTATCCTCGGCTCATGTTAGGCTTCCTTTTAAGTTTTAACACCAAGTCATGAAGTTCAACATAATCTTTTTTTGTGCTAACCTGATTGTTTACCTTAAATATTGATATTGTAGTTGAAATCAGGTGTAGTGGTTCTTCACAGACTCAAGAGCGATTCTGAAGAAGAAGAAGAAGAAAGGATCTTCAGAATATGATTTGACAGGCAAATCACATGTTGAAAAGAATAACTGATTTCCAACAGGAATGCCTAAATAAAATCAGGTATTACGAGAACTCCGTACAGGTATATGAGAATTACGTCAATTAGATAAATTAAAATCAGGTTTTCGGCTGTTATGAACCATTTTGCTGGAATAAACGGACGCCACTGAAGGTAAACTTCATGGTTTGGACGTTGTTTTTGGATAGGCTCCCGACATTGGATGCGCTGCAACGAAGGGACATTAACGTTGGAACTATGATGTGCAAAGTTTGTGGAGAGGGTCCTGAAACAACAGATCATGTATTTGAAGGCTGCTCTTTTGCGGTTCAGGTACTGGATTTTGTGGCGGATTGGTGTCGGATTCCATGAGCTTTCATTTTCCACGCAAAGGACGCCATTGAACTGTTGAAACATATTAGAGGATCGGAAAAATGGAGAAGACTTGTGTATTCAATATATCATGTATGCATTATATACCTTTGGTTTTGCTGTGCAATACCTGATTACTTCTTATAAATTGAAGTGCCGACAATGTCTAATAATTCACCATGTGTGGAAGTTTCTTTGTCTAAGAGGTTCGCTTTGTATTTTACATCAATTACTGTTGAGGTGGTTTGGATTTTCAGTTTTGTATGTAGGTCATAGATATTCAGTTAAGTGTTGTTAGATACAATGTGTTTGTTACTTTTTTTTTTATGTTTGCTCATCCATTATTTTACATTTATTTATGTTTTTATCCCTGTTTGTGTTCGTATTTTTGCTGTTAGGCCTCATTTGGTTTCGCTGCTTCCACTGGGATTTGTTTGAACCGAGTATACATTATTCGCTAGAGTCCTTAATCTGCTGTTTTTTGGGACACTTGATTCAACATTTCATATGTTCACATTACATTACTCTTTTGGTAATCACTAAAAACTTTTAAGCTGATGTTTGTTTTAAATTAACATATGAATTTGTGCTAGATCTCGATCTTTCGTTTTATTGCTGTAAATATGTTTTAGTTCATTAGATGATTGTTTAATAATACCTGTAACTCTTTTCGTTCCATGTTACTTTCCTAAGCTCGGGCAATTCTTTTGTAGTCCGTGTAGCTCACTTTGGCTTCAGTTCAAGCCCCACCAGATTGCTGCTGGAGCTGCGTATCTTGCTGCATGATCTTTAAATATGGATCTTACTTCATGTCAAAATACATGGCAGGAGTTCCACACACCACCATCTGTGCTCAGGGGTATGTATATCATTCTAGCCTAAATTTAGCTGGATGGCGGGGTTGGGCGAGTTGGGTAACGGGCTGGGTTGATCCACTAACTTTTTTGTCCTTTCTCGAGTTCTTTTTAAATATTATATACATTAGTTATGATCACAAATTAATATTGTTACAGTAGTTCTCTAAATATCTGAACGGGGACAATTCAAGGGGGCTTGCATTAAAAATGGACTTGGAACGGCATCTAACCCGTTTGACCTGTTTAAGCCGTTTAGACTTGCTTCCCCTTAGCTGAAAATTTTATTTTCTCCGAAGTCAACAAATCTATAAATGGGTCCTTTAACTTTACTGATGTGATTTTCAGTTCATATATGTGATATTGGGTTAATTTGGGCTATATTTTAATTCTAATGGGTCAAACAGGCCAGTTTTGCAAAATAGTGAACGGGTCAAAGAGTTTGAAGTTCACCTATGTCCCATGCTATAATCAAGTGTTTACAACCTCTGCATTTTCCAAAAGTCCTCTGTGTTATCTATATATTTATATATTGGTTGTTACTTATACAATGTTTAGGCCCATGATATGTTGTTTTTATGAAATTAATGTTTTAGGTCCCAATGCTTTCAAAATATGCTATGATCCAAATTTCAAAGAAGTTTTGCTTTGTTATTGATGTTGATTGTGGTGTTTTTATCGACTAGAATAATGGCTTTCTCACCCCAACACACACATTGTGTGTGTAAAACAGTAAAGAGGCCAGAGAGAGGTATTAGTCGGTGGTCGTCCCCTATTCCGAAAACAAAACCAGATAGACGGTGATGGTGGTTTGGCCATAGTAAAGATTAACGGAAGACTGCGAGGACGGACGCACGTAGGTAAAGTCTGGTCAATAAAGATGTACAAGCCTTTGACATAATCTTCTGTATACGCGATTCCTGCATCCCCACTTATACATATAAGACTTAGCAATTATGTTACTTTTACCTCATGAAAAGCTTAATAGTTTTTATGTTTTGGATGTGGAACCATACCCGATTCATTAGCAATTATGTTACTTTTACCTCATGAAAAGCTTAATAGTTTTTATGTTTTGGATGTGGAACCATACCCGATTCACCTACATACATGTATTTTGTACCGAATATATTAAAATATTTTGATTCATAATGTTTATTTCAAATGACAAATGCTTGATCACAATCTTTCTTGCTTTAGCGTCAACCACTTTCTCATAATGCTCAACGACAAGCGACATTAAATATTATTAAATTTCAACCCCCGGGTAGTCAGCTAGTTATATATATAGATATAGATATGTAATATATATGTATAAAATATGGTAAAGCAGTTGTTTGTCATGCTACTAGAGATATGGTAAAGCAGTTTGTTTTTATTTTATTGTTCTTATATCTACTACATTAGAGAGTTTTTGGAACTAGTTATCTTATATTGTATTCTCTATATATTATAAGTTATGAAATACATGAACACATTCGACACCAATATAATATACATTCTGTTTTCTCGTTTCATATTCCTTAAAGCATTGATAAATTCCTTAGTGTTGATGGTGAACCATCATTGTGGCTTTTCATGGTTTGGATATCCCTAAAGTTATTTATTTTGGTTTAATGTTAGATTAAATGTAGTGGTTTAACTAAAACAATGAAAAAGAAAATGACTATAATGTCACTCTCATGTAGACAAGGGTCGCTTACTGACTTTTCTCTCAAAAATGTTAACGGTTTAACTAAAAACACAATTATTTTTTAATCTTTTATATAAAAAATGTGAGTTGGATGGCTAAAGGGTTGGCAATGGGTCGGGTTTGGGACGAGTTTAGGTAATCCCAATCCCATACCCGGTTAGGTATGCTTGTCCCAAACCCGGCCCAAAACCCGTCGGGTTTGTGTCGGGTAATTACCCATCGGGTATTGGGTATACCCGCGGGTTTCGGGTAAACCCATTAATTTTTAAAACTTACCCATTGAGTATATCCGATCAAAAACCCGACGGATATCTATTAGGTAACTATTAACCAATTACATTTAACATTATTAAACCATTAAATATATATGTAAATGATTACAATGTATAAATATAAAATAATTAAATCATATAAAAACACTCAAAAACATAGATAACAAATAGTATACACTAATTTTATTTTATAATTTTTAGCACAGACAATCTAGAAGGACAATTAGATATAATCATATAATATTATGCATACATATTTAAAAAGATATATTAAAAATTGTATTGGGTATCTAATCGGGTAAATGAGTATACATTATCGGGTAATTAGGTCGGGTAAACGGGTATCATCAAATCCCAAACCCGTGAAAAAAATAAAAACTAATCTCATACCTGGACCCATACCCGATTACCCGACCCCAAACCCGTCCCAAATGTATCGGGTTTCGGGTTTACCCATCGGTTTCGGGTTTGATTGTCATCCCTAGATGGTTTGATTGGTGTTTATTGTCCATATTGGTAAGCATGGGCGAAGCTTATTAAGAGCGAGGGATGCCTCAACGCTCACCGTTTTTTGAGTAGTATAATTTACGTGTTTTCGTACGAAAATTTTATACGTACTGATGCAGCCCCCTCCCGTTTTAGGGTCCAGTGACTTTCAGCCCTCATGAAAAAAAAAAATCAAGTTCCGCCATTGCCGGTGAGGTGACAAATGACGCCAAACAAACTACATATAATCTATACATATAATAAACCAAAGTCATTTTAATAACATGGCACTCAAAGAGACATTCTCTTCCTTAAGTGTGTCATGTGTCATCCCATGTGGCATTGAGATATTTTAGGAAAAAAAATAATTTAAAAACAAAATTAGATTTTTCACCCTCATGTTTCTCTCCATAATTTTTAAACGTTAATATCTTTAATATACGAGATTTTTTAAAGAAAAAAATTACACCAAATTAACGAGCGTTTTATTATCTTTCCAACGAGTACCATAGTGCTATATAAAAAAACGGAGAAATTTTTTTGTGGGGTTTTGTTCATACAGGAAAAAAAACACAAAGTGTTCAGGTAAATCATTAATCATGTATAGATAAGTCACTAATTATGTTTAAATCAATGAATATAATTTTTTTTTCAATCAGAGTCGAATAGGTTAATAGAGTTATACATTGTTTTAAGTTAGGTATCAATATTAGTATGTTAGAGTTGTACATTTGTTTAGTCTTTAGGATAGGTGTTAATATTAGAGTTACATTAAAGTTCTACATTCTTTTAGGTTAGGTGTTAGCATGGAGTTGTACATTGTTAATTTGTTTTAGGTTAGATATTAATATTATAGTTATACATCAGTCTATTTCATACGTAAAATTGATGTATTATATTAAATTTCTCAACCCGAGACGCTCCCGGGGTATAATCTAGTCTTAAATATCTTGAAACATCTAACAGCCCATGTGTGTCCTTCAATTTCATCTTTTGTTTTGCATTGTGGTCACTAATCTATAGATGTTCTGAGTTTATGGAAGTTGTTAGTCCAGTTTTACACAAAAAAAAAAAACGAAGATATTGAATTGTCGATCATGTTACAACGCACCCATCCTCTTAACAAAAGAAAAGTATTGAAACTTAATTGAGATTAGTCTCCACGATTCTACGCGTTGGAAGGTAGATACAAGAGTTAGCTTGTGCAACCTTGTTAGGGGTATTCTCACTTAGCCAACTTAAACCTTCATACAATCCATGACCGGTTTTCGCACAAGTACCCTGTATGTGCCTGATATAGAACACATAGATTTTTAAACGGTTTGAGTGCAACAAAACTTATACAAATAATTTACAAGATTGTGATATAGAAGCATGGACGGCCTGTCAAAACGGGTCAAGTAAAAAATGACTCATATAAATAACTTGTTAAAAAAGAAATGGGTCAAACATGTCATAAAATCTATTCAATGCATACACCCTCAAAACACATATGAATCAAAGTCCACAACACAATATCTAAAGAGCGCAGCTTGAAATGCTATTCGCAATTTAGATTATTATCATTGTAATATATTCATAATTAATATAGATAAATTGTATATACAGAAAATGGAACAAAAAGTGCGTTTTGACATGACAAAAAGTAACCCATTTCAACCTGAACATGTTTGACCTGTTACCCAACCCGTCCATCTTGACACCTCTAGTAAATGGAAAAAGAACAATGCTAGCTATTTACCAACGGCGTTGACAAATAGTGTGCAACTTGAGTTTATCAGCAACCTCGGAAACATTCATAGCATTGGGCAAGTCTTGCTTATTGGCGAAAACAAGTATTGTTGCATCACTCAATTCATCCTAAAAGAAAAGGTAACCAAGAGGATACGTTAGAGAAAACTCACAGGGCCCCACTAATACAATGGGATCAGGTAAAGCGCAGCTATGAATGATATTGTAAATTATTGAAAACCTCATTTAGAAGGCGATGCAACTCATTTCGGGCATGGTACATTCTTCTTTTGTTATTACTGTCGACTACAAAGATGAGCGCGTGTGTGTTCCTGTAGTAATATCTCCACATAGCGCGAATCTGTTAAAACATAAACGATGAATTAGAACAATAAACATTCAGTTTCATTTAAGACAGAAAATAGATCACATACTGAATCTTGTCCTCCTAAATCCCACACAGTGAATCTGATGTTCTTGTACTCCAAAGCTTCCACATTAAACCCTGCATGGATATAAGTCCAAACAATCTTATCCCATGCAAAATTAACATGCAAATAACTTAAAGATTAAAAAAAAAAAAAAAAAAAAAAATACCGATTGTGGGTACAGTTACAACAAAGTCCCCTAGCTTTAGCTTATACAAAATGGCAGTCTTTCCAGAATCATCAAGTCCCAGCATTAGAATCTTTATGTAAGGTTTGGCAAGAAGTTGCTTGACTCGAGAACACGTTGCACCCATTTTCGTAGTGATATTTTTTGCTTCACTGCGGGAAGTCACATACTTATATACAGGGAAAATACACGCGAATACATATGCGTACGCAAAGTACTCAAAATCTGGAAATGTGAAAAGATGCTTTTGTATGCAAGAAGGAATAAGGGATGTGTCTGTCAGCCATGTGAAACTATTGTTAAGTGTGTGTATAATGAGAATATGTATGTCATAAAGGATCAAAAGATATTGTGGTTAAAGCTATTAGGTTGGACCAAAAACTAATGGAGAATAAAGTTAACTGCTTTCTAATTGAGATTCTGTACATAACATGAAGATTTGATATGTGACAAGACTTTAAACTTGAAGCATGTATTTTGTTTGTTTGCACACATAAACGTTGGGGATAATAACGTCGTGTATAGGATCACTTCTTTAAAAAAAGTATAACGATTTTTGCATTGTGTAAGATATAGAGCGTCTGTAATGCACGTTTCTAGGGAGTTTTTGGAGGAGATATGGAGGAGATGCGGCTGCTGCGTTGGAGAAGTGTTTTTGTTTAAAAACACCAAAAACATATTATGTAAGACGGGGAGGGGTGTTTTTGCGACCATTTTTTGTTGTGGGAAGGGCAAAGCCCGGACAGGGATGGCATGATGGCATTTTCTGCGCTTCCTATTGTGAATGTACTTGAAAGAAATCGCCTTGTGGGATAATATACAAAAGTAACAATTAAGTATAAGATAAATAAGTTAATAAACTCACATATGTATTTTCTAAGACTTATATTTGATTGATTCTATGCATCTTTAAGAATTAAGACCAAGAAATTATATTGTATAAATAATTTACTGGTATGTCTTTTCATTAAACATTGTAATTGTTTACAGAAAAGGTTAGTCATACTCTCTAGAAAGGGGGTCTATATAAAAACCAAACCCCCTACTTCACAGTTAACCCCCTGTTCATGTGAAGTGGTTTGATGTTATACGGCGTATAGATTTTACGATTTGTTAGTATGCATCATGTGATGTTATACACCTGTATCAGGCATTGTATGTTATTGTATACACCTGTATACGGTGTAGGGCCAAATAGAGATGCTAACCACTCGTATAGCCTTCGATTGAGAGATTGACGTCATGACCATGAGGTATGAATGCAATAGATTGCTTTTTCTGGGGCGTAGGTATAGCAATGCCCTTAATAAATTATATATATATGAAGAAAATAGTTATAATCATCATAAGAAGCTAACAGTTGTATGTATATTAGGTTCTGACATATAACGTTGTGGTTGCCATGAAATATTACGAGTTATGTTACAAAAAACAAATAAAACACAAGAAAGAACAACTCTTTACGAACAAATACACAAGCCTTACAAGCACCAACTTATGCATTACTATTGACATTAGTTATGCTAATTCTCAGAGGCAGACTGGAAGACGAAAACTGCTGTAAGAATATCAACAAGTGCAGTCACCGCCAACGCTACCTTCGGCAAGGGTGATGCCAACCCAAAATTCTACTAAGTATTGTGAATTATCACATCAGTTCCACATTGAAACTTAAGTGAGGCTAGAGTTTATGTCAATGCATACACCCTCCTAAATCATTCGATTCACACTTTTGGATTATTATTGTAATATATTCATAATTAATTTGATAAATTGTTTATAAAAAGATGGAACATCATCATCATCATACTCAGTTAATCCCACCTATAGACAACCTTACCTCTACCCCTAAGAATAGAGAGGCTGCTTCCAGTGAGACCCCCGGCTCGATGTGGTTTGGTATCAAGCCTTGGACATAAGACACAAAAACACTTAGCAATCGTGACAAACCCGATCGTTGCATGCATCCCTTTGTCTTTTGGCTATCAACGCCACCACATGATGCATGATTAACCGTCCGTCGTTTTTTAACATTATTTTCACGAAATTAGTAAAATAACGTTAAAACTAGTGCAACTTTACTTTTGCCCCCCGAGGGCCACACATATATACATTATATGCGCACACCGTAAGTGGGGCGTGTATAAAAAGATGGAACAAAAACTTTATTTCAACGCACGTTTTGAGATGAACTAAAAAGCAAACATTTCAACCTGAACCTGTGTTGACATGTTACCCAATCCGTCCATCTTAACACCTCTAATAACTAAAATTGCAGTTTGACCGGCTGTTTTAAGTATAGAAAGAGTCGATGATATATCGAAATTCAAAATAACACTTGATGTTTTAACAAAAAAGAAAACGTAGGGGAGTGTTTAGTAAGAACAATGTCATTTACCAGAGGCGTTGAGAAATAGTGTGCAACTTGAGTCTATCAGCGACCTCAGAAACCTTCATAGCATTGGGCAAGTCTTGCTTATTGGCGAAAACAAGTATTGTTGCATCACTCAGTCCATCCTGAAAGAAGAGGTAAAATCAGATGATATTAAGAGAAAAAACACATGAAGGTTATTTTATTTTTTTGGTAACCACAAGAACCTGTTAGATACTTGGCCACACTAACAGGTAAAGTGCAGCGCAACTTACGTTGGGCAGGTGGCCTTTCAAGAATATGAAGGTTCTTTAAACCAATGCATGCGCAGCAATGAAATTATAATAAAGAGGATACTGTAAATTATTGATAACCTCCTTTAGAAGGCGATGCAACTCATTTCTGGCTTGGTAAATTCGTTGTTTGTTATTACTGTCTATTACAAAGATAAGGGCGTGCGTATTCTGATAGTAATATCTCCACAGAGCGCGAATCTGTTAAACATAAATAGCAAACTAGAAGCATGAACATTAAGTTCCATTTTGACAGAAAATTAACATATGTAAATTATATCAAGCTAGATTGATATTAAAATTTTAGGCTGCATGTTCTTGATACCGAATCTTGTCCGCCTAAATCCCACACTGTAAATCTGATGTTCTTGTACTCCAAACCTTCGACATGAAACCCTATACAAGTCCCTATTTTTAGCTTATATAATATGGCTGTCTTTCCAGAATCATCAAGTCCTAGCATTAAAATTTTTATGTCGCATTTGGCTAGACATTGCTCGACTCAAGAACACTTTGAACCCATTTCGTATAGACCTTTTTTATTTCAATGCGACGTGAGAAGTCTCATACTTATATACAGGGAAAATACACACAAACATACGCTAATGCATACGCTAAGTATTCCAAATCTGGAAAATGCGAAAGACGCTTTTGTCTGCATGAACGAATGAGGGCTGTGTCACCTATGTGAAACTATTATTAAGTTTATCAAAAAGGAACAAAAGATATTGTGCTTACTTACAGGTATTAGGTTGGAGCAAAAAGTAATGGAGAATAAAGTTAACTGCTTTCTAGAGCTTCTGATTGAGATTCTGTACATAACTTGAAGCTTCGACATGTGACAAGACTTTGAACTCACAGCCATGTATTCTGTTTGTTTGTACATATAAATGTTGGAGATAACGGCGATAGTATCACTTTCCAATCAAGAATATCGCCTCTTGTAAGCGCCCAAAGCAGATTACTGAGACAGGGACGAGGAGGGAGTGTGTGTGTGTGTGTGTGTGGGGGGGGGGGGGGGGACACGACATTTTTGAAGCTTAGATGCTTAAAAAAAATCAACTTTAGGATGATATAAAAAACTAACATTATAAGACAAATAACTTGATGAACCCACATATGTATTTTGTAATTTGATGGATTCTATGCACCTTTGAAATTAAGAAATGGTATTATTTTATATTATATTAAATTATTATTTTTTTTTAACAGCTATAATCACCACACCCCCTTGAGGACAAATAATTTACTGATATGTCTATACATGAAACATGAAACATTTTAACAGCTATAATCACCACACCCCCTTTAAAAGATGTTATTTTTGAAGGAAAAGTATTTAATAATCATCATAAGACATTTAAGAGTTACATGTATATTAAGTCTGACATATTCTCATTGTTGCTGCCATGAAAAACTAATAAGTTACAGAAAACAAATAAAACACAAGAAAGAACAGTTTTTAATGCATAAATACAAGCACCAAGTTATGTATCAGGCTTATTAATTCTCAGAGGCAGACTGGAAGATGAAAATTGCTGTAAGAACACCAACAAGTGCAGTCACCGCCAACGCTACCGTCGGCAAGGGTGATGTCAGCCCAAAATTCTGCAAAGTATTGTGAATTAGCACATAATATGCATGTTGTTCTACACAGGTAAGAGATTGTATGCCATACCTCAAGAAGGCCCTTCCCTGTTGATATTTCAACACTGATTGCCACCGCAAAGCCAACCATTGCTATGCGACCGAGCCACACATCTAAGCCGCTTCCACCCTTACTACTTTGCTCACACCTCACCGAAAATGATGTTGGCTTGCGTGTTAGCGCCTTCTGATGATGAGTTCTACACAACACTGAAAAGTCAAAGTAGTTATTAGTAGTTTGCCATTTAAAATATTTGTGTTTTTTTTTTAAATTGACGTGGGATGAGCGGGTTAGACAAGATTTAGTGGGGTTGCACCTATCTGAGGAGATGGTCTATGATAGGGGTTTATGGAGGCGAAGGATAAAGGCTAAGGACTATTAGGATATGGGAAAAATGTATTTTAGGTGTTTCGTAGGGTCTTACTTTTTGTTTTCACGTTATACGGATTTTATATGTATGTGCATAGGTTGTTTTATGGTGGTATAGTGTCTGTTCTTTCGATGAATTGTTTTCAATGTTTATGATGTTATCAGTAGTTGTGTGTGTGTGTATACCTTTTTTTTTTTTTTTTTCGTTGTGTATTTGAGCAGAGGGTCTCTCTGGAAGCGGTCTCTCTATCCCTAGGGGTAGAGTAAGGCTTGGTTGTTGTTGTGTTTTTTTAATAACAGATGAGGAGTGTACGAGTCCCTTATAAGTTACAAGAAGGGGTAGTACTAGCTTTTTTTTTTTCTTTTCTCAATGCTAATATGGTTTACTCGCTAGTCGATACTTTATGCTATGTTATTTGAATAGTAGTTTACTAGCTATAGCTATTATTATAACACTTTTGTATGGTTGTTGCTTTGATTCTCTTAGTGGTCTTTTTTGCTATTTGGATTAGGTATTTTGGAGTCGGGAAGGGGGGGGGGGGGGTCTTAGTGGGAGCACTTGGGATAGAAGAAGTGTTTGCCCTCACCTCAACCACCTAGGACTTTACCAATAGCTCTGCTATGAGTGGGATATATTGGGTACATTTGTTTGTTTCTTTTCTAATAACGAGTAAGGCTCATTATTTATCTCATATGTGGCCATCCGCCTACACGTTCCAACAAGCCACGAATGGTGAAGCATGAAGTACAACAATGGGCTATCCATCCATGGTTGTTTGTGGCGGATCTAACAGCCGCCAACTGATGCTCCACTTGACACACGCGGGAAGCGAAAAGGGCTAGACATGTTGTGACAGACAGTTGGATAAAAACCCAATTGGAAGAAAGTTATTACCTGTCAAAAGTTAACCTCAGACATTATACTTGAACTCTTTATTTATATTTTGAAGGTTATTTTTATTTTTATTTTTTTTACATAAATACTCACTCATTTCTTAAAATTGTCAAGTTACATCAAAATAGAGGGTAGACGGGCAACAAGCTGCGCCGCCACCCCTTTCTGAATCGCAAACCCCAAAATAGAAGGTTATTTAGTAATCAAAGTATTAAGTTCGGTTGAAATAGCCGAGATATGGACTAGAGGCTTAAAATGACAGTGAAAACAAACCTAAATAACAGTTTTTTGTCAATTGACACAACAAAACTATTTTATTTTATTTTCATCTCCAGAACTGGCATTGATCATATAATAAATTTAGATAAGAATTTCAAGATGATTCAAATCCACATGAACAGACTTACCAAGAGGCGAACGCAGACGAAACTCGTCCCAATCCGAGGTTGCAAACCGGATGATGGAAACTGAGAAACAGTGGCGATTCTAGCTGAAATTCACACCAAAACATCCAAAATTATCAACTTAATGTACATAACTCAAATAAAAAAGGAGAAATGCCACACAAATGTAACTAAGTTTGCTTGGTGTTCTAATTAAGTCACTCAAACTTTTTTTGTCTCTCTAAACTCACTCAAGTTTCATTTATTGTTCTAATACTATGTAATTACCAGGTCATCAGGTCACATTCTTTTTTTTCTTTTTTCTTCTTTCATTTTAATGCTTATGTGGATATTTTTTTATTAGGTGGGTTTTATAAAATGAAGATTTCAAAAAAAATTAAATATTATTTTAAATTTTACACATTTAAAAAATTTATTAAAAATATTAAAAACCTGACACATCAATCACTTTTACCTGGAAACCTAATAATTACATAGTATTGAAATAATAAATGAAACTTGAATTAATCACTCCTTAACACACAAACATTCATAACTAACTTCTAATTTCTAAATTCACATAAAATTAAGAACAAATTCAATTGTGAAGAATAAACATACATAAATCCAAAAAAAAACGGGTGTGCAGATGTGAAATTTTATTTATTTATTAATTTTTTTTTATAAAAAATGTCCGTTATATTTTCATTCCATATGCGAAAATTACATCGAGACACGCCGGCACCTTTTGTATGTGAAATTATATAAAATAGACACAAAAGAGAAGAGAAGAGAAGAGAAGTATACCAATACGAGGGATGGAGATACATAGAGATGAAGAAAGTTGAGCAACTGCCATTGTTGCAGTTAGTGAAAGTGTTGGTTAATGGTTTCACCTCTCAATGCCTATCTATCTGTTGGTGTTCAAGGAGATCATATTTTTGTGTGAATCATATTCTTTTGTAGATAAGTCCTTATGTTTTTATTAAATTACATACCAGACACTTCCTTTTTTTTTTTTTTTTACAATATATGACATTTTTCATGCTTTTGTTTTTTCTTCTATGTTATCCGTTGGTTTAGGTCTTCGTAATTGGGATCAAATTACATACGGCCCGTGTCATTAAACACCGATTGGTCTCATGATCAACATGAGAGGGAAATCAATGTCCCAAAGTAAATTAATTGGTGTTTTGGGTTTGATCCCTAGATCTTCATAATAAGATTCGTACATCCTTACGACTGAGGCACTATCGTCAGGGGCGGAGCATTAAAGGGGCGGGGAGGGGCGGCCGACCCCCCAAATTTTCGCTCAGAAGTTTCGAGTATATAGTTTTCGTATGGAATTTTTTTGGTATATATGGTTTCGACCCCCCGTTAAAAAATAATAGTTATATAAACCAAAACTTTTACCCAAACAAAGTAAATGTAAAGCTCAAATCCTAAAGTACTAAGCACAATAACTACAAAAGCGGGATAGTAGATTCAATGAACAAGCGATTGAGTTGTTATCCCTTAGCTACTCGAGCTTGGCTGGGTAAAAAGGTCGAAACGAGCCGAGCCTTATCGATCCCGAGCTTGAGTTTAAAGCAAAGCTCGTTTACCAATCGAGCCCGAGCTCAGCCTAGCATGTGAAGTTCGCCAGGCTCGTCAAACCTTAGTGTAATATTAGGTTTATTAATATTTAATAATAATTACCCACTCATTTAAGCTTGTTTACTAAACGAGCCCAAGCCGACCTTCATTTATCGAGCTCCGAACCAATTATTTATATTACTTTTATTTAAAATATTAACTAATAGATAGTAAATGAGCCAAGCTCGAGCTCTCATAAGTGTTTTTGAGCTCGAGCCTAATCGAGCTCGGGCTTAGCTCGGCTCGTTTGCACCCCAATCCATAATTGAAGAATTCAAAAATCTTAAAGGTCGACGAGATGAACTATAATTCTTCATCCAGGTACCAACCCTTTGTCTTATTTTTAATGTTTGACTCGACTCGACCCGACCCGACCCGAATCGAATCACCGACACGAACATATCACCCGAACTATAGCTACAGAAAAAAAAATTAGGTCTCGTCCCGTGACCGCTGACTTCCGACCCCCCGGGCCAAATTCTCAAGCTTCGCCACTGACTATCGTGGGGTTAATCTAAGCAAGTTACATGGCTCGGTGAGTTTTATATAAATGGGTTGGTACTTTGTAGATTTGTGAATGAGTTGTGTTGTGAATGAGTAGCACGAGTTATAAACGGATTCACGGGTTTTAACAAATAGGTTAACATGTCGTAAAGGGGTTGGTTGGTGTAAAATTTTATGATCCAAACCACAATACAATAGATCTGAGCCAACACAAACTCAGATTCAACCAAGAACAAACAGATGTAGGCGACAAAACAAGTGACAAAATCTTATTAACCCAAACCAAATCGTTACCCCCCCCCCCCCCAAATACCCTGAATCTCTCTAAAATAAGAGAGATTCTAAAGAATGATATGTCAACTGATTGTTTAGATCAGTTGACCTTAAATGTTTGTACAAATCAAACACTTACAGACTGAAGAGGAGAAACCAAACGATCGAACACTCGATCTGACCAGAAGGATCACAACAGTGAATCACCTTATTTACAAGACTCAATCTGTCTTCCTTACAGCTCAGGAAGACCAGATGAACAATACAAAGGAAACCCTAGATACTAAATACAGAGATGACTAAGAATGAACGAATGAATAAAGAGAGAGAAAAAATAATCTATATATAGTCCTCCTCGAAGCTTCCACCAGACATCACACGGATCACAATCTCAGCCATTGATCAGAATCTAATCCAACGTACAATATTGATCCCTGAAACAAATATCTAACAAACACACAAGTGGGCGAATGGGCCATATCAGATGAACTGGACCACAATAGTCGTGAACATAAATGGGCTTACATGGACCAGACTTATCTAGCCCATAAAGCCAACATAAAATGCAACAACTTATTTAGCCCATCATAAATAATTGTAACACATGAATTAGACCAAGGATTATATATTTCAACATCCCCCCCTTAATTCAGGTGTTAAACAAATCTAACATGTTCAGGCTTTCACAAAAGAACTTATGTTTTTCAATACTAAGACCTTTTGTTAAACCATCAGCAATTTGTTTCTCAGAATCAATTTTCTGAGTTTGAATCAAACCAATCGAAACCTTTTCTCTTAGAAAATGCAGGTCTAGTTCAAAATGTTTAATTCGTTCATGAAAAACAGGATTTGCAGCTATTGAAATGGTTGCCTTGCTATCACAAATTTTTTTTAAAGGAACCTTAATATCAACCTTTAATTCATACATAAGATTTTTTAACCACATCATTTCACATACAGCAGAGCACATAGCCCTATACTTAGCTTCAGCTGATGACCTAGACACAGTATTTTGTTTCTTGCTTTTCCAGGAAACAAGTGTGTTTCCAGAAAGATACAGAAGCCTGTAACAGATTTTCTAGTTTCCAAGCATTTGGCCCAGTCAACATCATCATAACCAGTCAAATGTAAGGAATTATCTTTACTAATTAACACTCCTTTTCCAGGCGACAACTTCAAATACCTTAGCAGCCTAAGAGCTATTTGAAGGTGTCCATTGGTTGGTTTGTGCATATACTGACTCAAGTATTGCACTGAATAACTAATGTCTGGTCTAGTTAAAGACAAATAAATCAATTTACCAATCAACTTTTGATAACCAGTTATATTTTCTAACTGTTTATCATTTCTCCCACTTTTAGCAGAAACTATAAAGCTTTGCTCAATGGGAGTGTTGATAGGTTTACAACCAAGATACCCAAAATCATCAAGAAGCTCAAGACAATATTTTCTCTGTGATAAACATACACCTACATCAGAATACAAGACCTCTATACCAAGGAAATACTTAGAATACCTAGGTTTTTTATAAGAAATTTAGAATTCAAACATTCTTTAACTTTTTTATTTCAGACTCACTATTCCCTGTGACAACAATGTCATCAACATAGACCAACAAAACAACAAACACATCCTGTTTAGACAACACAAACAAGGAATAGTCACATATACTTTGGACAAACCCAAAATTCACAAGCACACTAGTAAGTTCCTCATTCCACTTCCTAGGTGCTTGCTTAAGACCATAGAGAGACTTAACAAGCTTGCAAACTTTGGTCTCATTACCAGAATAATATCCTCAGGGGTTTCATGTAAACATCTTCTAAAATTGACCCATATAGAAAGGCATTGTTTACATCAAGCTGATACAAAGGCCAATTATTACAAACAGCAAGTTTTATAACACATCTCACTGTAACCATTTTAACTACTGGTGAAAAAGTTTCACCAAAGTCAATCCCTTCTCTCTGATTAAACCCTTTAGCTACTAACCTAGCTTTATACCTCTCTATCTCACCAATGGCCTTGTATTTAACTATGTAAACCACTTACAACCTATAGCCTTTCTATCTTTTGGCAAATCAGTAAGAACCCAAGTATTATTTCTATGTAATGCTTCCATTTCAGCATTCATAACTTCAACCCATTTTGGGTCTTTTGAAGCCTCAAAATAAGTACTAGGTTCTACTGTTTTATCAAGACTAGACACAAAACAAAAGTTTTCAGAAGAAAGATTTGAGTAATTGACAACTTTGTCAATACCATACTTGATCTTTCCTTCTATAACATACTCACTAAATCTCTTAGGGAATATAGACTCCCTAGAAGACCTTCTAATACTTCCCTCAGATGGGGTTGTTCTCAACATTTGATGTCCCTGCATCATGGTCTGCCCCATCAGGATTACTGCAACCTGGACTGCCAGGCTGCTGATCATCACCTTGATGATGTTCTACCCCCCCCCCCACAGTCCTGGGAGTAGATCCTGAATGCAAACTAGCTGGAACATCATGAGACACAGTTGGTTCCCCTTCATCATTGGGCACATTATTCTTAGTCACTGATAAATCACTGGTTGTTATAGACTCAATAATGTCGAAAAAATTTAGATGTGTAATACTTGAATCATTTTCTTGAAACACAATATTTTTCAAAGACTCTTGTTTAAAAGGATAAATTTCTTCATAAAACCTAACATCTCTAGAGAATTCTACCTTTTTTGAATCAAGACACCAAAGTTTATACCCCTTTTTAAAGTTAGAATACCCTATTAAAACACATTTTTCAGCTTGAATAGACAATTTATCAGACTCATTTAACACAGTATTAAAACACAAACAACCAAAGTTTTTAAGTGACTAAGAGTGGGGGAACCCAAACAAGACCTCATAAGGACTCTTACCTAACAGAACAGAAGAAGGAACCCTGTTAATTAAATAAGTAGCAGTCAGAATACAATCAGACCAAAACCTAAGTGGTATACCCATTTTGATACAGCAAAGCTCTAGCCATATTAAGAAGTGTCTATGCTTTCTTTCAGCAACACCATTTTGTTGTGGCGTATATGCACAAGATGTTTGGTGTATAATCCCATTATCATTACAAAATGTTTTCATTTGTTTATTTACAAATTCACCACCATTATCACTTCTAAAAACCTTGACTCTTGCATGAAATTGAGTTTTTAGAAGCTCATAGAATATTAACAGATTTTCAAACACTTCTCCTTTAGTTTTTAACAAGTAACACCAAACAGTTCTTGTGTAATCATCCACAATAGTTAAAAAATACCTATATCCTTCCCAACTTGTGATCTTATATGGACCCCAAACATCAAGATGAATAATATCACCTACATGTTTGGTCTTATGATCACTAAGAGGAAAGGCAACCTGACTTGTTTAGCCTTGTGACATATATCACAAGGCTGAGAATCAGGTTTCCCTATCTTAAGATTTTTACTAAGAATGGCTAGAACTTGATCAGAAGGATGTCCAACCTACTATGCCATAGGTTGGAATTTCCTATACTACTAAAACACAGGTTAGAACTCACATTCCTCACCAACAAAATACAGACCATCTTGCTGATCACCAGTCACCAGGACTCTCCTTGATTTGGAATCCTGAATGTAACAGTGATCTTCATTAAACCAGACACTTAACTTGTTGTCTTTAGACAACTTGTGAACAGACATAAGATTGACACAATATTCAGGTACAGAAAAACATCATACAAAATAACATCTTCTGCTATCTTTATGTCACCAAACTTGGTGACTTTAGCACTAGTGCCATTAGGATGTTTTACCTGAATATTGTAACTAGACACATCAACACAATTGACCATAAATTCATCACTTTTGGTCATGTGTTGATTTGCCCCTGAATCAGTGATCCACCCACAACTAATAGCTTTTTTTTATAAAGTTAGAACAACTAGAAAATCTTTCAAAGATTTGTTTTAAGTTGGATATTTTAGACAAAGCAGAAAAACCATTAACATATATGTTTTTACCTCCTGCATTAGAACATTGTGGATCACTTGTTCCCTTCTCACTGATTAGATTCATTAACTTGGAAATCTGTTCAGGAGAAAAAGGCAAACCAGAAGTAGAAGAAACATGAGACTTAGAGTTACTACCAGGATTATTAGACAGATTAGCTCTGGAGTCTGTCCAACAACCCTTTTCCTAAAGCCAGGGGGATACCCAACCAACTCATAACACCTATCTACAGTGTGCCCCAACATATTACAATGAGTACACTTAAGATTAGGGTTAGGTCCCCTAGGAGTAGCCCTTTTTCTGCTATCAGTAGATTGACTAGTTTTAGACAAGAAAGCCATGTTTGCCCCTTTAGTGCTTACACTAGAACATCTATGAGATTCTTCCCTAGACATAATAGAGAAAGCAGTTTTAATACTGGGCAATGGCTCTCTGGTCAACAGGTTTGTCCTAACAGGTTGATTATACATCATCAAGCCCCATTAGAAACTGCATTAGCTTAATGAGAGCAGTAAAATCATTGAAGTCCTTAGATGCCTTACAGGTGCAAGTAGGCAACTATAATATAGTATCTAATTGTTTCCACATGGTATTAAGCCTATGATAGTACTCAGAGACAGTACTGCCATTTTGCTTAACACCATGATTTTCTGATATAAGCTAAACACAACAGAACCATCAACCTTATCATAAGTCTCCTTAAGATCAGACCATACTTCACTGGCAAAATCAAGAGAAGACTTGTCCTAAGTATAACTCCTCACTAACAGAATTTAATAACCAAGACAGACAACAGAGTTACACCTATCCCATT